>CM070098.1:19729834-19849834 GCA_036178185.1 Liparis tanakae
TGGCGCATATACACGAGATGAGACCATCCTGTGTTCGTGTGCAGAGAGACGCTTCCATCCGTTTCACCTGCAGGTCCAATGGATCTGATCCGCATCGCGTCACGGCCTCCTTGTTGGAGTCTTCTCTTCTTCTCTTCTTCATGTTTTTCACGGGGGGTGGGGGGTGGGGGTGGGATGGTTGTCAAGGTCGATCCGGTTCGTTGTCGTTTTCATTGATTCGACTAATCGTGCCGCATGTTGTTGTTTTGAAGCCGTTTGCTCCGCCGGAGGCGATCTGTTTCCACGGCGACGTCTCGTCTGAGCCGGAGAGCAGATGGTGGCGTGGAGGGGGGAGGGGGGGGGAGGTGGAGGCCGTCGGCCTGCGCACATTTTACTTTGTTTCTTAATGACACGTTCATTAAAAAGAAAAAGATACCGCCGTCTCTAGAATGTGACCCAGAAGAGGGTCGTCAATGACAACCAGGCGGTAAGTACGTGAATGATAATGTGCAGGGCTCTGAGGTCACTGGATACTCATGCAAGACACACACACACACACACACGCGCAGTCAGATAAGCGACTCCATGTCTCGTTGGCTGCAGCTCAAACAGCAGCCCAGATGTTGGTACAGCGAGTGACAGTCGTCAGCCACTGGCTTCACACAGTATTCTGTTTCGTCTGGGAGTCATTTCTCTCTCTCTCTCTCTCTCTCTCTCTCTCTCTCTCTCTCTCTGCTTGTTTCTTTATCCCTCCACGTCATTCTTCATGTCTTTATTCCATGTCCTCGATGACTCAGCGGTTTTGGCGTGAGCAGATGGAAGAGACACGACATGAAAACATGCCGATGTCAAACATTACTCACGAAGTCCCGGGACTCGGTGAGATCGGGTCGCTGCTAAGTGTTAAAAACACCAGCGAATATCATTTAAAGTTGGGCATCTGGCTTAAATTAGGAGGACACACCCCCTAAAACATATTTATTTAATTCACTGGTTAATTCTGCTTCCATAAAATGTTTTTTTGGGACTAGAAAACATCAAAAATACACATGTAGGTGTTTATTTGAATACTTTCCTATAAATTCAGCAAAAGTTTACATTAGATAACGCCTCATTTTGCATATTTAAATCCTTTTTTTAAATGTTTTATTATTGTTTGACCTTATTCATCTATCTGTAAAATGTTTCTCAATCTTTAAAACATATCTTTAAAACGAGTTTTCTCTCACAACCACCAAACGTTCCACTTTCACTCCTCTCTATATGTTGAAGGTTGTTCACATATAATAATAATAATGTAGTAATAACTAAATATATTAATCCCCTCTATAAAACCCTTTTTTGTATGTCAACAAAATACATTCAATGTTCAGTTGAATCTACGACAATTATCACATATTTAACGAGACATTGCCTCATTTGCATATTTCAACGTACATTGGGGACTTTTCATTATATATATATATATATATTCAGGTTTTCTTTATTCTGGAAGCTGATTGAACAACAACTCATTGCACAAAGGAAGTCATGTGTATAAGAATGATGAAATATTAAGTCAGAGGTCAGACTGAGAGACCAAAAACTACGTCTTCCTTCAGTCGCTGGACGTTAAACACCGAACGTTTTAATTCAGAGTTTTTTTTCACAATTTAGGACGATTAAATTCTTCTTCTTTTGAAGTGCTTTTTTCTATTAGAATTGATGAACTTGTTTCTGTGGGTGGGTGTCATTGTATCATCATTATAATGGTGTTTTTATTCTTTTTTAATATATATATATATATATATATATATCTTAAGAAAATTAAGATATTTAAGATATTAAGATTTTTTATTTAATTATAATTATATTAAAAATATTAAGATACGTGACACAATAAAAAGTTGTTACGATAAGTAATAAGTAATAAGTTATACGATACTTGATATAATATATGATACGATAATAAATACAGAGTGGAGATCCAAACGAAGCCGATATTAAAGGTCAAAGTACATTCTCAAAGTACGTGGATGCGGATTTCATAATATTTGTATGCGCTTGTTTCTTTTTTCACGTTTTAACCGGATCAAATCCCTGAAGACGAGTTCCAGAACATCCGGGTGAGGAAACCAGACGGGTGGAGGCCGGGCGCCACGTTGGTGCTTTGGGGAGGAGGCGCTCCACCGTCACATCCTGGCCTCTTTACGCGCTTCACCTGTTCAAACGCCACGCCGCCATAAAGGCGACGCCCCTTTTTACGACCCGTCATTTTATTTATTTTAGCCGTGAGGTCATAGTCGGTGTAGTGGGTTATATTTCGAGACGTTTCTTATATTCCCTCCATTTTTGTAATTAGGAAAGACAAAAAAACTTCAACCAAATGGCGAAAGTATTAATTCAGTTTTGTATACACAAGCAGCCCTTCAAAATAAAAGCATTTCACGTCCGCTCCTCGCATACCGTCGGTTTCCATCCTCATCGACTCTGTGGTTGTCGTGCTTCACCTTCAGCGCGACCTCTGACCTCCAGGGATCGATCCGGCTGCATTTAGAGAGAGAGAGAGAGAGAGAGAGAGTTTCTCCACCGTCAACGACCGCACGAGGCCTCTGATCCCACGACACGCCGACTGATCGATAACTTCGTCCGGATTTAAAGTGACAGTACCGACGCCGCGACAGGCAGCGCCGAACATGCATCCTCCCTTTTTTATATTCAGCGCTCATCTTTCTCTCCACGCATCCTTTTCATGCTCCGACCACTCAAAGTGAAGATTACCCCCCCTCCCCCTCCCCCTCCTCCTCCTCCTCCTCCTCCTCCTCCTCCTCCTCCTCCTCCTCCTCCCCCCAGGGGCCAAAACAGTAAACACCGTTTGATGTCTGTCGAATAGCACCCGAAAAAAGAAGTATTTGAGGCAGTGATGAAAGCTTTGAAACACCTGGCTCACCAGATAGGCCGACACACACTCACTACACGGTGGAAATGGAGTCGTTTCCAAATTGTGACATTTTTTTTAATTATATATATATATATATATATGTATATATATTTGTGGCCGAGGCTCAAACTTTATTCCCAGTGTCTCTAAGCTGCCGGTTGGCCTGGAATAAATCCGTTGATGGATGCGTCTGGAGCGTTCATGACGCATCAGTGTGAGGATGAACAGCTTCTCCAGAGCGTCACGCTTTCATTTAGTCGCTTTGGACTCAGAGTCGTTGTTCAACAGTGTTTTTAGCTCATTTCTCAGCCGTGTGCTTGAATTCATTAACGTGTCTCGCCGTCTAGTCTCAAACTTTCCCAACTGGCCGAATTCTCATGATTTCTTTATTTTTACTCGTCAACTTTGAACATTTATTCGACAAACGATTCAACTGAAACCTCAATTTCCTTCAACGCTTAAACTTAAAGAACGACAATTACACTTTACACTCCTTTTAGTGCTTCATCTTCTGCTTTAACTGTGATGCAATAGTTGTTATTTGGGGGTGGGGGTGGGGGGGTCTTATTTAAAATAATTAACACCAACTTGATTTATTTGAACTGTTGAATTGGTCCTGATTGTAAAGTTTTATCAGCAGGATGTGTGGGAACTAACTCCTCCCCCTCCCCTCCTCCTCCCCTCCTCTCCCCCCTCCCCTCCATATTGTTTCCTCTCCTCCCAGAGAACCACTCCGCCCCTCCGGACGTCACCGGCTACACCAACAACACCGCCGACGGGATCCAGGTGGAGAGAGCGCCGGGCGCCGGCACCGCCGCCCAGAGGCCGACGCCCAAGTACGGCAACGCCGAGCTGATGGAGACCGGAGACGGTGAGATATGAATACCGATAACAACAGAATGTGCACCAGCACATTGAACCAGCTCATTGCACCAATACATTGCACCACCACATTGCACCATCACATTGCACCACCATATTGCACCATCACATTGCACCATTCCATTGCACCACCACATTGCACCATCACATTGCACCATTCCATTGCACCACCACATTGCACCACCACATTGCACCAACATACTGCACCACCACATTGCACCATCACATTGCACCACCACATTGCACCATCACATTGCACAACCACATTGCACTACCACATTGCACCAACATACTGCACCACCACATTGCACCACCACATTGCACCACCACATTGCACCAACATACTGCACCACCACATTGCACCATCACATTGCACCAACATATTTCACCAACACATTGCACCATTACATTGCACCACCATATTGCACCACCACATTGCACCATCACATTGCACCAACACATTGCACCACCACATTGCACCACCACATTGCACCATTATACTGCACCACCACATTGCACCATACATTGCACCATCATATTGCACCACCACATTGCACCACCACATTGCACCAACATACTGCACCACCACATTGCACCATCACATTGCACCATTATACTGCACCACCACATTGCACCACCACATTGCACCATTATACTGCACCATACATTGCACCATCATATTGCACCACCACATTGCACCATCACATTGAGGTTGATGGTTTGAAGCTGTACTCGTCTGAGGAGCTGAAGCTTCTCTTGGAAAGCTGCTCTCGTCCTTTAGTTCGGACGCATTTCACTGTAATCCAGTTTACTCTCTTCATGCCAGTAAAATTGACTTTATTTTTAATAAGATAAGGAGAATCCTTCGCATCTCTTATTTTATTTCATTTCTCCGGAACCAGAGTTGCATCTCTGTCTTTCTGTGATGGTGTATTTGTTTGTAGATGGACGACTACACCGCCTTCATAGCCATTTATTCACATTTATTCACATTTCCTTCTGACTCCTGCTGCATGAGACTGAGATGCGTTCAGGTGTCTAGAGATACGGCGCGTATTAAATCCATGCAGAAGAGAGATAGAGCAATTTGTTCCTCGTCTCTCGTTGATTTTATGAGTGTCCCGTTTAGTTGATTAACACTGGAGTGGAAAAGATACTCGAGACTTTAATTACCAACGTGTGTGTGTGTGTGTGTGTGTGTGTGTGTGTGTGTGTGTGCGTGCGTGATCGCCCCCTGCAGGTGTCCCAGTCAGCAGCAGAGTTTCAGCCAAAATACAGCAGCTCGTCAACACTCTGAAGAGACCCAAGCGGCCGCCGCTGAGGGAGTTTTTTGTCGACGACTTCGAAGAGCTGCTGGAAGGTAATAACCTCACACACTTTTATTTTGAAAATAAATATTCCAAGCTCGGTCTGATGTGTCTTAAAAAATATATTTTTTATTCTCATACTACGTAACAGGATTTTATTAGGGGGCTGGAGGCAGAGGGTGAAATACTAAGAGAATACTAGGCGATGAGTAAGAGTCACATGTTCAAGGCAAAAGTACAAAAGTATTGGCATCAAAATATACTTAAAGTTTTAGTACTCATTATGCCGAACAGCCCGTTTCAGACATTTTATATTACAGGATTAGAATTAACGATGGAGGCTAATTTGAACTGCTGCCTGGTAGCTTGTCAATATATTAAAGTAATTAGTCTTTGTCTTAGTGGTAGCCATAGTCGTAGTATTCATAGCAGTAGTCGTAGTAGTAGTTGTAGTGGTAGTCGTAGTCGTAGTAGTAGTAGTAGCTGTAGTCGTCCACTCCGTAACAATATCTTTTTCAGCATCACCTCCACATCCGAGTATCCCTCCCCGTGTTTTTGGAGCGTCCTCCCCGTGTTTTTGGAGCGTCCTCCCCGTGTTTTTGGAGCGTCCTCACCGTGTTTTTGGAGCGTCCTCCCCGTGTTTTTGGAGCGTCCTCCCCGTGTTTTTGGAGCGTCCTCCCCGTGTTTTTGGAGCGTCCTCCCCGTGTTTTTGGAGCGTCCTCCCCGTGTTTTTGGAGCGTCCTCCCCGTGTTTTTGGAGCGTCCTCCCCGTGTTTTTGGAGCGTCCTCCCCGTGTTTTTGGAGCGTCCTCACCGTGTTTTTGGAGCGTCCTCCCCGTGTTTTTGGAGCGTCCTCCCCGTGTTTTTGGAGCGTCCTCCCCGTGTTTTTGGAGCGTCCTCCCCGTGTTTTTGGAGCGTCCTCCCCGTGTTTTTGGAGCGTCCTCCCCGTGTTTTTGGAGCGTCCTCCCCGTGTTTTTGGAGCGTCCTCCCCGTGTTTTTGGAGCGTCCTCCCCGTGTTTTTGGAGCGTCCTCCCCGTGTTTTTGGAGCGTCCTCCCCGTGTTTTTGGAGCGTCCTCACCGTGTTTTTGGAGCGTCCTCCCCGTGTTTTTGGAGCGTCCTCACCGTGTTTTTGGAGCGTCCTCCCCGTGTTTTTGGGGCGTCCCTCAGCGTGTTTTTCTTCTGCCCTCCAGTCCAGCAGCCGGACCCCAACCAGCCCAAGGCGGAGGGCGCCCAGATGTTGGCCACGCGCGGCGAGCAGCTGGGCGTGGTGACCAACTGGCCCCCGTCTCTGGAGGCGGCGCTGCAGAGGTGGGGCACCATCTCCCCGAAGGCGCCCTGCCTCACCACCATGGACACCAACGGCAAGCCGCTCTACCTGCTCACCTACGGTAAGCGCCGCGCCCATGGGAGAAACCCCGCGGGGGGTCAAACTAGCGTCTCCGCTCGATTTTTACGTAGACGTCTGCATCGTTTAAGTTTCTTCAAATCTGGCATGAAAAATCCAGCTGGACTCAGGATGATCTGATTGGACTTTGAAGGTCAACAGGTCAAAGGTCACTGTGACCTCAATCCCATTCGTACAAACGCAATATCTAAGACGCCATAAGGGAGTTTCTTGAAATTTGGAAAAACTGCCACCTGAAATCACAAAAAAAAAAAAATGTTGTCCTTTAACTCAAAACAATTTGCTAATTATGACAATTTCACACAAATGTCTGATGACATTTTCTGACAACAACCACAGAGCAGGAATCATAGTTTTTAAGTTCACTGATCGCATCCCATAATGACACATTTTCAGTTTCCAGTGGCAACTGAGGAAGTAAATGTTTAAATATTTGCATTAAAGCTGGATATTAGTGGCCATTTTTAAATACTGCTGCTGATACGATGCCTGAGTTTGGATACCAGTTGGAATACAACATTATTTAGTATTTCTTTGACAATTATAACCATGTACTTTAAAAAAAAAAAGAATTTCAGCCAGTCAATATCTTTTTATCAATAGAATTATCAAAATTCTGATTGAATTTAGCAATTAAAACTCTTTCTAGTAAACAAAATGTACAAGAAGTGACTAGATGTTCGATAACGGCCTGAAGGTAATCTTCACCGATAAAGTATCACAAAACATTTCGGATCGGAGTCTGATCATCGTGACGGATCAAATTTATACATCATGAAAAATGATTTTCCTTCTGAGATCCCACGTGACCTCATATCAATCTTCATCGCGGGATGACAACACAGCGGGGCTTTTCTCCCAAATTGTTTTTTTTCTTCCCCGGCACATACGGCTGAGCTCTCACGAGCCGATTTGAACCGAAGCACCAGACAATGTGTAACACCCGCTGGGAGAGCATCATCCCTCTAATGGCAGCCAGACGGAGCCGCCAGGCGCGTCAGCAACGCGTGGAAAACACAGTTTGGAGGAGAAAAAAAGCTTGTTGATGAGGACTAACGTCACAGAGGAGAAGAAGAAGAAGAAGGAGAAGAAGAAGAAGAAGGACGAAGAAGGAGAAGAAGAAGAAGAAGGACGAAGAAGAAGAAGAAGGACGACGACGGAGAAGAAGAAGAAGAAGAAGAAGAAGAAGAAGAAGAAGAAGAAGAAGGACGAAGAAGAAGGACGAAGAAGAAGTAGAAGAAGATATGAAAGTGAAGAAGAAGAAGAAGAAGATATGAAAGTGAAGAAGAAGAAGAAGATATGTAAGTGAAGAAGAAGAAGAAGATATGAAAGTGAAGAAGAATATATGTAAGTGAAGAAGGAGGTGGAGGAGAAGAAGAGAAGAGGAAAAATAAGAAGAAGAAGAAAAAAGAAAAAGAGGAGGAGGGAAGGAGGAGGAGAAGAAGAAGAGGAAGAAGAAGAAGAAGAAGACGAAGAAGAAGAAGAAGAAGGACGACGACGAAGAAGAAGAAGAAGAAGAAGGATGAAGAAGAAGTAGAAGAAGATATGAAAGTGAAGAAGAAAAAGAAGAAGACGATATGAAAGTGAAGAAGAAGATATGTAAGTGAAGAAGAAGAAGAAGAAGAAGAAGATATGTAAGTGAAGAAGATATGAAAGTGAAGAAGAATATATGTAAGTGAAGAAGGAGGTGGAGGAGAAGAAGAAGAAGAGAAGAGGAAAAATAAGAAGAAGAAGAAAAAAGAAAAAGAGGAGGGAAGGAGGAGGAGAAGAAGAAGAGGAATAAGAAGAAAGAAGAAGAAAAGGAGGAGGAAGAAGAATAGGAGGAGGATGAAGAAGATAAAAGAAGAAGAAGAAGACAAAGAGGGGGAGGGAAGAAGAAGAAGAAGAAGAAGAAGAAGAAGAAGAAGAAGAAGAAGAAGAAGAAGAAGAAGAAGAAGAAGAAGAAGAAGAAGAAGAAGAAGAGTACTCCCTCCTCTGTTTGCACCACATGGGAACACACGGCCATTAACCCAGACTCGGCGTCCCTAACGCACCCCAACCAACAGGCGTACTGTGTGTGTGTGCGCGTGTGTGCGTGTGTGTGTGCGTGTGTGTGTGTGTGTGTGTGTGTGTGTGTGTGTGTGAGCCGTGAGCTTGCAGAGCTGATGATATGTGCTCACCAGACTGTGAAATGTCTTCAGCCGGCACTCCGGAGTCTGTCACCAGAGAGACAACGCCATGGTGAGACTGTGTGTGTGTGTGTGTGTGTGTGTGTGTGTGTGTGTGTGTGTGTGTGTGTGTGTGCAGTGCTGAATCTAAATCTCTATCTTCCCTCATCTTTTATTCCTGCGGTGTCTTTCCCTTTGATGTCTTGGCTGACGAGGACAAACTTGTTTTGTCTGGGAGAACAGACAGAATGCGCGATACCGAATTCTCCCGCTGTCCTTGAACTCAACCCTCGCCACGCTGGCAAACCTGTGTTTCTGTTAACGGAGAGAGTCTCAGGAGCTCTGATGGGATCGCCTCATCAACACAGACTCCTGGATCTCCATACGCCCAGAGAGCGTCTTTGTCTCCTTTGAGTGTCCCCTGGGTGCTGTTTGTTTGTTTGTTTGTGTGTTTGTTTGTTTGTTTGGAGTGTTTTCTATAATCTGGAAATCCTGTTTTGAAGTTCCGCAGAACTTCTTCACCATCGAGGAACTTCCCAGGATCGACTTTACTTTACAAACTCTCATATTTTACACCGTTTAGGAGTCCTGATACTTAGCAGCGTCTTACATTCTCTCTCCTGACCACCAGGGGGCGACTCCTCTGCTTGTGTAGAAGTCTATGCTTCGTTTGTTAAAGCTGCATTCTCTCTCCTGACCACCAGGGGGCAAAAATAAGTATATGAAGAAATTAAAAGTGATTCCTGATCTAAGTCTCTACTTTCAAGTCTTCTCGGACCTGCAGTGTCCTCCTCCTCCTCCTCCTCCTCTTCCTCCTCCTCCTCCTCCTCCTCCTCCTCCTCCTCCTCCTCCTCCTCCTCCTCCTCCTCCTCCTCCTCCAGGAGCAGAACAACCTGGCATCCAAAAGCTGATGCCAGGTTGCCAGCCTAGACACCTCTTTTTTTTTCAGCTTATATTTTTGGGGGGGATTTTATTGCCTTTATTGACAGGGAACGAGGGGGCGGGGAGGAGAGAGAGAAAGAAAGAGAGAGAGAGGGAGAGAGGGAGGGAGGGGGGGATGACATGCAGCCCATCAGCTGAGAGCCGTTGCGTAACGCGTCTGAGTGTTGAGGGCAGAGACGGCGCGTCGTCCTTTTGTCTGACCGCCGCCTCTGAGCGACAACCTGTTTTGTCCTCCGGGGTCATTTCTCCGCGTTAGCCGCTTCTCTCGAGCGGCTAACGTCTAATTTCAGAACAAAAGCGGCTTCTTCTTTTTATCAATTTACACGGCAGCGTTCCAGCTCCTCGGCCTCGGAGGATGAGTGGCGTCGGGCGGTTTTCTCGGGCCGGCTGAGTCACTGCAGCTCTGATTCTGGAGACGCCCCCCCATCGGGCCCTCCTCTGATTGTTGGACTTCTCTCCGGGTGTCACCCCAGGGTGCCCACCGGGACTGATGAAGGGTCGCATCCTTCATCCCGAAAAAAAACTGACTCACGGTCAAAATAAATGTTCAGTTTAGTTCAAAGCAACGGTTCACCATCAGAGAGTCGCTTAAGAATCTGAGGGGTCACCAATATATATACATATATATATATATGGTGTATATATATATATATATATATTTATATATATATATATATATATATATATATTTGCATATATATATGGTGTGTGTATATATATATATATATATATATATATATATATATATGCCTGAAATAATTAATTATTGTCCATTAGATGGATTTTTAAAATTATTTTTTTATTGGTGCATTTACGAGACAATAGTGACCAAAATATTAAAGTTTTTCGATTATCTTGATGGATCATCATGGCCGTCTATAACCAAGGATTTCTCCTCCGCCTGGATGCGTGTTGCCAGGCAGATTTAGTTACTTTCGGAGCTCTCTGAAGTCTAAATGGGGGGGGGGGGTGGGGGACACTTTATGATCCTGAAGGAAACAATTTGTGTTTCTTTGGTCTTTTATACTGAAAATCCTTCCTTTAAATGACACTTCAGTGCCTGAGTCAGTGTTGCTCTGCCTCTCTCTCTCTCTCTCGCTCTCTCTCTCTCTCTCTCTCTCTCTCTCTCTCTCTCTCTTTCTCTCTCTTTCCTGGAGGAATCCTTTTCCCCTTCATTTCATTAGCTCTGACAAACGTCAGACAAACCTCACACGGCGGGGAGAAAACAATGAGGAACCGCTCATGCACAATATGTGCGTGTGCCAGTCTCAATTCAGGGAAGAAGAAAGAAAAGGAGAAGAAGAAAGAAAAAAAGAGAGATTGATTGATTGATTCCATTGTTGTGAGTCTCAGTGCATTAATGAACAGAGGCAGCTACGCCTGGCGGCCACAAAGAAACTGATTGGAGAGATGTGATCATAATATATTTAATATCTCTATATTTATTCACACGGCTGGTATTCTTTTCTTTTTTTAAACAACGCTTCTCAAGTTGAGTCCACGTTGCCTAAAAAACTTCATCCAGACACCAGAAAGCCCCGAATCACTCTAATTATATAGTGACGTCGCCTGCACGACTCCCTCTGATGTGTGTGTGTGTGTGTGTGTGTGTGTGTGTGTGTGTGTGTGTGTGTGTGTGTGTGTGTGTGTGTGTGTGTGTGTGTGTGTGTGTGTGTGTGTGTGTGTGTGTGTGTGTGTGTGTGTTTTAAAGTACCGCTGTACATGGATCCAATTACTCCACAGTGGAGGTTCGGTTCTGGTCTCCATACCGGAGGAGGACCGATGGCTTTCATGTGTAATGTCTTGCATGTGGCGGACCGTGAGGTCATCCTTTGTTGCGTCCGTTCCTCGTGTGTGTGTATGTGTGTGTGTGTGTGTGTGTGTGTGTGTGTGTGTGTGTGTGTGTGTGTGTTTCACAATGTAATCCCTGTGATCTCCCTTCAGGAAAGCTGTGGTCCAGGAGCGTGAAGGTGGCCTTCAACCTGCTGCACAAGCTGGGAACCAAGCAGGAGCCGCTCGTCAGGCCCGGGGACCGGGTGAGTGGCGAGGGGCGCCGGCGGCTCGCACGTGCGAGCGTGCACGTGCACGCTTGCACGTGCACGAACGTGCACGCTCGCACGTGCAGCGTTATTCTAAATGGGGGACGAGAAAGTGAAATCGAGGCGGTTCGTGGAAACATCCGTGTCTGAATTGGGTTTTATTCGGGATGCAGCATTTTACGATTTAAAAAAAACACGACATTTCAATATTGTTGATGTTTTCGGAGAATTCTTTTCATTCAGGTGTACGTTATGAATATGGGTGTGAAATACGGATGTCGTCCCCGATGGGTTTCTGAGAGTCTCCGGCTAACATAGCCTCAAAAAAATGACATAACAAATGACTTTATTATTCCTTTCCACGTCGACACAGGCAGCACTCACCCCATCCGCTTCTTGCACTCTTAACTTTCAAAATAAAAGCCCTAGGCACAGTTTCTCATTCTCCTTTTACTTGAATGCGATCTCATCCACATCAGTCGCATTCCTCGTTGGGGAAAGTGTGACAACAAAACCCAAACCGTGTGCCAGGCTCCACGCCGCCGCCAGAGGTCAAGTCAAGGTCGTTCATTTATTCTGTGAGATTGAAGAGTCCAGACTTTTGGTTTCCCTTCGGATTAAAACATCAGAGAGCGGCTGGTTAAAAAAAAAACTCTCAAAGATTTTCTCTGGCTACTTGCCAGAAAAAAAGCCCTCTGTTGTTTTAACAATGGACACGTGTGTGTGTCGTCTCTCTCACCATCGCTTCACACTCCTGAAGCACACGCCCACACGCCGACCCGAGAGCGCCGCCCTCTGTATGCCGTCTCTTCTCTTTCATCTCAAAGTCAAAGTCAGTTTTATTTGAAAAATTTTCATACGTGCAAACATACAGAAGATTGAAATTACGTTTCTCTTCTGTCCAACATTGTGCAACATAAAGACAACATAAAGTGCAAAAATAGTAAAAGAATATATAAACATGTAGATGTTCTTTTACTATGTTTGCACTTTATGTTGTCTTTATTATTATTTTTATAATAATTATTATTTCAAGCTCCGCCTCCCTCGCGGTCGGAGGTCGCGTCGAGACCGGCGGGGTATTTTATTTTGAAGGCATCTCAGCCGGAAGGGCGTCGCGTATTTTAATCACGGTACACGCTTTGGTCTTTTTCACAGTTTCACTCAACGTTTTTTTGTAAATTACAGTGTTTTATTTGACGGGCGTGTCACGTCTCTGAGGATGGGTTTGACTGAGAGCGCTGACGAGATTTAATCACTCATTAAATGATAAATTATACAGAAACGAGCTGCAGGGTCGTCGTTTTATGTGGAAAAAGTGGAAATGAAGCCGGGGAAGTTTGTGGATGTGACTTTCAGAACAACGTGATGTTTAAATTTGAGGTAATTGGAGGTTTGCTTAAAATGTTTTTTCGAGTAGAACATTCTTTATGAGTTTTAATGAAATACAACGACATAATCCACAATTATCAACAATTATAAACCGCTACGGAAAAAGGTGGCAAACGATATCTATCTGGTTATTTGAGCTATAACTCGACTATATTTATATATTTATGCATTTATTTTATTTTTAATATGAATATTGGATTAAATAACAAAATGTGTACAACAATTAGGAATTTAATTAGATTTCTTTTATTAATATTAAACGGTGTTATCGCTTTACTGCTATTTTTTTTAAATAAATGAGATCAGCTTCTGTGGAAACAGTTGCATATTTGACAAACATATTATAAAATACCTCCTAAATAATTAAAGAAACAATGTAAACGGCATCTCGACAGGATACGTCAGCACCCGTCATCATAATATGACGACAATAAAATGACAATATTTTACATTATTCAAAACACCGATGGCAATGATGAATAAAAGATATCTACGTGTCGGGAGGAAGGTGTGAATCCACTTCTATGAACCAGAATGCATCACCAGACCAGGTGCAGGAAATACTGGCGTCAACAAGCAGGAACACACGTAGGGGTCAGAGTGATGTTAAGAAAAAACAACAACAAAAAACAGGTGGAAATCAATGAACCAGAAAACCAACAACAACAACAACAGGCCGCCCCTTTAGCGGAGTGTTTATCACACGACGTCGTCGGGTCTCTGAAGCCCGACAAAGGCCGACGCGTCGACACGAGGCTGAAGCTCCATTACACCGGCGCTTTAAGCTTTAAGCTTCTAACTCCTACACACACACACACACACACACATCAAGCACACTACTGTGTATGGAAGCTATTAAACGGCACTTACGCCAGGGGGGGGGGGGGTTTCGCCCTCGTCGTCAACGGCGTGCAGCCGGAGCCAAACTGGAGCCAACATGGCCGCCGAGCGGGAGGCGGGAGGCTGAGAGTGACGAGGTCGTAGAAACTTGTCGGACGACGTGCCGTCGGATCTGCTTCATGTCTTCGGATTTCAAAGATGGAGGACGGACAGAAAAAGCTGCTGCACAGATGTGATGTCGGGAAGGTTCAGCCGAGCAGGCGGAGCAGAGGGGGGTTTGACGGGGGGGGGGGGGGGGGGGGGTCCGATATATATATTGAATAAATAATATAAATACATGTTTATTGAACGCTGCCCCGCTTTTAAAAAAAGAAAGAAAAATATATTATCTTTCAGCTTTTTGTTTTGGTTTGTATTTTGTATTTTTATTTTTCGTATTTTTGCTGCTGCCGTTATATATATATATATATATATATATATATATATATATATATATATATATATATATATATAAAAACGTTATCATGGGATGTTAAAACAGTTTGAACTGAGGAAACAGAACGGGAGATGAACAGAGGAGAGGGATTTGTCTTTATAAATATATATAAAGATACAAAAATATATATTTATGTATATTTATGGTTCTAGGAGGTGGACTCACTGGATTAGAAACCAGTAGAAACAGGAAGATATGAAGCGAGAAGACGTTGACCAGAGATTCAGCTCTAATAAAAACTCTGTGCCAGTCCATATCGCACACACACACACACACACACACACACATACACACACACAACCACACACACACAGTCATTGGTCTCACATGCTTCTCATTCGTCACCCATCTGTACATTTGTAACGCATGTTTTTAGGCTTGAATTGCACTAACGCGGCTCACCATCGTTCTCCCTCCGACCTGCAGGTGGCGCTGGTGTTCCCGAACAACGACCCCGCCGCCTTCATGACGGCGTTCTACGGCTGCCTGCTGGCCGAGGTCGTCCCCGTGCCGATCGAAGTGCCGCTGTCCAGGAAGGTGAGCGGGCCGAGAAACTAAGAAACGAGGGATGAGGTGAAGAGGAGAATGGATGCTTTTCAAATTAAGACACAAAGAAAGAAAAAACATTTATCTTCCATAACAGACAATTCTGTAGATTTCCCCTAGATTAACCATCAGTTACCGTTAGAAAGCCACATTTTTAAATGATCCACAAATGAATCCTCCAAACGTTCCACTCCCCTCTCTGTTTGTCCTGAAGGTTTCTTCAGGCGCTCACGTGTCATTTATGACCTGATTTATGCAACATTTTATAAATAAAAACACGGAGAAAATGGAGATTTCCTCCGTGTTGACGCCGTGTTCCGGATGTCTCGGGACGAATGTGTCATGAAGTTCGTACAGTTCAGTCTGGAAAACCTTTTTCTTTGTTTGCCTCTCGAGGTGAAACGTTTATCTCTCAGGCGAGACGCGGCGGCGCCTCGTTATCGCCTCATTCTTCAGAGAGGAGAGAGAATTAAAAAAAAGATTATTTAAACATGCGACTTTCCAGAAAGAAGGAAAGTGACGGAGTCTTCAGCCGGTTGAGTCAACACTTGGACCTCAGACGAGGGTTTTTCATCGCTCGCCGAGCGGCGTTGGCGGGTAACGGAGAGCCGGACCAGAGCTGATGGACGCCAGTCAACAAGTCTTTAAAACCACGAGTCACGGCGCTGAGTCACGGAGCGGCGCCGGGGACACGGCGAGCTCCGCTGAGTCATCGTTTGGGTTGGCCGCCGCATGAGGGCTGTGAGGAATCAGGACCCTGTGTGTGTGTGTGTGTGTGTGTGTGTGTGTGTGTGTGTGTGTGTGTGTGTGTGTGTGTGTGTGTGTGTGTGTGTGTGTGTGTGTGTGTGTGTGTGTGTGTGTGTGTGTGTGTGTGTGTGTGTGTGTGTGTTTCTGGTTCTGGTTTGTCCTCAGCAGTTGTTGCTCCATCACCTCGTGTGCTATCTGCTTTTTAACGTGACTCGGAACTTATTTTGTTGTTATTAGAGGATCCATCTCCGTCATTGGACCCCGATGGTTTACGTGGAATGTCTTAATGTCGGATGTCTTTACGTCGGATTTCTTTCAGTCGGATGTCTTTACGTCGGATGTCTTAACGTTGAATGTTTTTACGTGGAATGTCTTACTGTCGGATGTCTTTACGTCGGATTTCTTTCAGTCGGATGTCTTTACGTCGGATGTCTTTACGTCGGATGTCTTTACGTCGGATGTCTTTACGTCAAATGTCTTTACGTCGGATGTCTTAACGTTGAATGTTTTTACGTGGAATGTCTTTACGTCGGATGTCTTTACGTCGGATTTCTTTCAGTCGGATGTCTTTACGTCGGATGTCTTAACGTTGAATGTTTTTACGTGGAATGTCTTTACGTCGGATATCTTTACGTCGGATGCCTCTACGTCGGACTTCTTTCAGTCGGATGTCTTTCAGTCGGATGTCTTTACGTGGAATGTCTTTACGTCGGATGTCTTTCAGTCGGATGTCTTTACGTGGAATGTCTTTACGTCGGATGTCTTTCAGTCGGATGTCTTTACGTCGGATGTCTTTACGTCGGATGTCTTTTTTACGTCAAATGTCTTTATGTCAAATGTCTTTACGTTGGATGTCTTTACGTCGGATGTCTTTCAGTCGGATGTCTTTACGTCGGATGTCTTTCAGTCGGATGTCTTTCAGTCGGATGTCTTTACGTCGGATGTCTTTCAGTCGGATGTCTTTACGTGGAATGTCTTTCAGTCGGATGTCTTTACGTGGAATGTCTTTCAGTCGGATGTCTTTACGTGGAATGTCTTTCAGTCGGATGTCTTTACGTCGGATGTCTTTCAGTCGGATGTCTTTACGTCGGATGTCTTTCAGTCGGATGTCTTTATGTCAAATGTCTTTACGTTGGATGTCTTTTCGTCGGATGTCTCTCTCTCTTTTCAACATTTAATTACATAAAAAAGAAAAACTTTGCAATATTTAAATATATATATATTTATTGCGTGAGTGATATATTTAAATATCACGTGTGTGCACTCAGGAGTCTGTGGTGACCGTAGTTTCCGTTTCGGGGAACCAAAAGCCGACTTTCTTCACGTCGAGCCCGGCTTCTTCTCACAAACCGACTTCACGACGAGCCAATCAGGACCGGTGATCAGCCGTTATTGATCGATCAGAATCCAGATGACTGATCGCGTCTCCGTCTCCCTCCAGGACGCCGGCAGTCAGCAGATCGGCTTCCTGTTGGGCAGCTGCGGCGTGACGGTGGCGCTGACCAGCGACGCCTGCCACAAAGGGTTACCCAAGAGCCCCACCGGAGAGATCCCACAGTTTAAAGGTCTCACACACACACACACACACACACACACACACACACACACAGGCTAACCGTAAGAAGGCTGTTTATGGCAACGTGCACCAACTCAAGAGTCCAGCTCCTTTTTTACTGCTAAAATACTTTGATAAAACCAATGCCTTTTTTTTCGTGCTTTTATGGCTTCATGCTGGATTTCTTTATTTCATTATTATTATTAAATTGGGCAGTTTTAAAGAGACAGAGAGAGAGAAAGAGAGAGAGAGAATCGATGTGGAAGCAGCCGACGAGAAGCAAGAGAGAGACGCATGATGAATTGAGAATAGAAGGACATTAGCACCGAGGGGAGAGACAATCCTCCTGATTAATAACGACTGTTTGCTTTTTCAGTAATGGAGGTATAAATAGCAACATGATGCCGCCAGAGTTACTGCTCCTCACTCAGTATGGATTCAGCAGTGTGTGTGTGTGTGTGTGTGTGTGTGTGTGTGTGTGTGTGTGTGTGTCTCATTAAGGGAGAGTGCTCCTGCTATCGATCAGCGGGCTTTAAACTCGTCTCATTCACAGGGCTGATCTCTACTTCCGCAGCAGTAATTCAGACGTTAATGTAAACAATCAAAACGCGGCGTCGCCGTGACGACGGCGTTCATGCGGGACGTGAAAGCAGTCGACGCTCTACCAAATGATACACCAACGGAACATTTCGATCAGCAAAACAACTCATCAGACGTCTAGATCCAGATGAAGAGATATCAGAAAGAGAGTGAATTTTAATAATAATAATCACAATCCTAATAAGCATAATAATCATAATGGAAAAAACACTATTTATTAGCACTTTTTAAAACAAAGGTCACTAAATGCTTTACAAAATAGAAATGGAAGACTAAAAATTATTAAAAGAAACCATTTAGAATGATAAATTATTAAAATACGCTGTTAAAAAAAATGTCCATGGTAATAATAAAATAATCATAAAAAATAATTATTATTATAATGTTGATGGTAACAATAAAGAATATATACAAATAATAATAATACACACGCACTAATAAACACAATTTAAAAACAATTAAAAAAATCAAAGCAACAATAAAACCAAATACAAGCGTTTTATTCTGACAGCGCCAGGAAATAAAAGCTGCACCGGACGCTGGACGCATGAGGACGTTTGTTTTGTGACCCTGTGCGTCCAGGCTGGCCCAAGGTGCTGTGGTTCGTCACGGAGTCCAAACACCTCTCCAAACCTCCCCGAGACTGGTTCCCGCACATCAAGGACGCCAACCAGGACACGGCCTACATCGAGGTAACTTTCGCGTGGTTTCCCTTCTTTTTTTTTTCCGGGGTTCCTCCGCCCGCTCTGACGATCAAAACAAGCTTCTCATTTCGTCCGATTGATTTTGAATCCGCCCTCCGACGCCCCGTCTGAGCCGTCGCTGCAGGTGAAACGTCTCCCTGATTGCACCGGGGCTCGAAAAAGAGGCCGACGGCGTGATGATGAAAGCGGAGCGATGATTGAAAAACGATCGACCTTTTGTTTTGGAACAGAGGCTTCCTTCAGACGGAGGAGAGCACTCAAAGAATCCCTCTTTTTCAAATCTCTTGTGTGTGTTAATATCCCGGGCATGATTCATAACTCTAATAGCAGCCCAGAATGTGGCGTCGTTCTCCATTGCAGACGTCGTCTGTCAGACATTCTCAAATTTACGATTTTGGAGGGAAGCTCGATCGGTCGCTGTCGGCTCGAGGAAACAAAGAAACTTTAGATTCATCGATCCGCACGTCTTTACATCTGATTCGGACCTCGATAACATATTAATATTCATATCGCAACGTGATGACTTCATGTTCTTTAAAATCGCACTTGTGGAATTATTTTAAGGGCCAGGGGGGCGGGGGGGGGGGGGTATAAAGAAAGAGATGAATTATTTATTTTTTAATCAACTTTTTTTTTTTTAAGATTACTCTGTTGTGGAGAATATTCTCAGCTGTCAATCTCAATCCTTCTAAAAAAAAAGTTCATCATTGTGTGTGTGTTTGTGTGTGTGTGTGTGTGTGTGTGTGTGTGTGTGTGTGTGTGTCCAGTATAAGACCTGTAAGGACGGCAGCGTCCTCGGGGTGACGGTCATGAGGATATCGCTGCTCACACACTGCCAGACGCTCACACAGTCCTGCTCTTACACAGAAGGTAACACACACACACACACACACAGACGCACACACACACACACACACACTCACTTCCGCTTCAGTTCCTTTCACCTTACGCACACCCTGACTGTCTCTTTCTCTCTCTCTCTCTCTCTCTCTCTCCAGCCGAGACCATAGTGAACGTCTTAGACTTCAAGAAGGACGTGGGGCTGTGGCACGCCGTCCTCACCGTAAGACACACTGAATATAGAGCGGCGACTCTTTGTGTTTACTTTATATTTAACATCGATTTTTTTTTTTACAATCACAACTTCTCACAATTTATAACGACTTCATTCAGGAAGTGTTTTTAGTCCTTGGTTCTTACTTTTCAAGCATGCTTGTTTATTTAGGAAGACAGCTTTTGAGTTTATGACTGAATAAATATGTTTTTATCAAATATATCTTATATCTCTATAAAGCTGCATATTCTATTACTAATGCTTCTAATGCAAAACAAAAATACAGTTTCTTTATCATCAGCCCCTCCCTTCTTCCACCTGTTTAACTATATTATCTATATCTATATGTATTTAATTTACTTACAAAAATAAAATGTATACTATAAGTTTTGTCAAAATATCTATTTCATTCTAAATTGATCATTTCTTTTTTTTTCTTTTTTAAAGAACACCGAAGTTGTATAAATAGTATTATTTAATTATTATTGTATTAACTGAAATATAGCAAGATGTATACAGCGTGCGTGACGTCTAATTTAGTGGGCTGATGATTAATCATAATTTCCGACCGACATTAAAATCAATACTTGTACATTCAACAAACCTTATTTTCTTAGTTGTTACTTTAATTTAACGTATTTTAATAAAAAAATTTAACGGTCACCGACGTCCGTCGGCCATCTTGGTTTTGAGAGATTTTGTTCCGCAGCTAAAGAAATAAGTTACGGTGGATCAACCTGTGAACTAGAGTCAGAATATTTACTCTAACGTTGATTCTTTCTTCCTGTTTGTAAAACCCAGAGACCTCGGGCTTTTTATGAAAGTATAAACTACGCTAAATGTGCTCACGCGGGTAACCTGCCGTCGGAGCGATGATCCCGTCGTTCGGCCGACACGGCTCTGCGCAGTTTGACTCCTCCCTCTCTCTCCGCCTCCCGTCAGAGCGTCATGAACATGATGCACGTCATCAGCATCCCGTACGCCCTCATGAAGGTCAACCCGCTGTCCTGGATCCAAAAGGTCTGCCAGCACAAAGGTAAACAAACCAACACCAATACTGGGGGGGGGGGGGGGGATAGAAATAGCATCATTTAGCATGAAAAATAAATCTGAAATCTCACCGTGTGTGTGTGTGTGTGTGTGTGTGTAGCCAAGGTGGCGTGTGTGAAGTCTCGGGACATGCACTGGGCTCTGGTCGCCCACCGGGAGCAGCGGGACGTCAACCTGAGCTCCCTGCGCATGCTGGTGGTGGCCGACGGGTCGAATCCCTGTGAGGAGAAACGAACACACTCTCTCTCTCTCTCTCTCTCTCTCTCTCTCTCTCTCTCTCTCTGACGCTGAGACATGTCGAGGTCGTCTGAGTTTGATTTATAATATTCACCATGACTTTTCTTTCTTCTTTTTTTTTTACGTTCGTCCCTCAGGGTCGATCTCGTCCTGCGACGCCTTCCTCAACGTCTTCCAGACTAAAGGTCTGAAGCCGGAGGTCATTTGTCCCTGCGCCAGCTCCCCCGAGGCCCTGACTGTCGCTTTAAGAAGGTACGCACGCACACACACACACACGCGCACACACACACACACACACACACACACACACACACAGACATATGTGTGTTTATTGCCCTGAGCACACGTCAGACACCACGAGACACGCACTGAGACGCATGAAGAGGTGCTCGGAAAATGTCATTTAAATTTGATGAATAATAAAGGTTTTGACTTGTTCTTTAAAAATAAATAATAATAATAATACTTGTTGCCATCATCATGATCGAATCCTCCAATTTAAAGAATAATTTGCACACACACACACACACACACACACACACACGTCTGTTTACTGTCCTCGGTGAATAAGTCTCTTTCTTTTATCTCTTCTTAACGCCTCGCTCTTGATTTAACTCGTAAAACATTCCTGACGTTACCGTTTGTGGCTTTTGAAACCCTTAAACTGGCAACCTCCCCCCCCCCCCCCCCTCTTTCATCACCCGCCCTGCAGTTCACGCCACATCACAGTCGAGCCGCGGCGGCTTCCATTCACAATTTATGCTTCGTGCTCTTAATTACGACACTCTAAAAGCCTTGTTGTGTGTGTGTGTGTGTGTGTGTGTGTGTGTGTGTGTGTGTGTGTGTTTTATGTTGGTGCCACACACATGCTAATATATGGCACTTTGCCTCAGCGGGCAGTGAAGTAATGAACTCACTAAATCTTCAGAAGAGCTTCATAAAAAAAATAAAGAAATGTAAATAAATCAGGACACTCTGCTCCCTCATGGACACACAGACCCCATTATTAACTTTAACCCCAATTTAAGTCTAACCTTATGCCTAAATCACCCTAAATATACATTTTTATTTATTTTTATTTATTTGTATGTCTTGGTTTAAAGGGACAGCGCACCCCCGGAATTCAAAACATACCCTTTTTATTTGTCTACCTCTTTTTTCCTTCCCTCCATGAAACTGCTCACAACAAGAAAACTGTGGATTATCGTTCTGGTGATAAAATATTATATTTATATTGTTTAAGAGCTCACACCAAAACAATAAAGATCCATAAATACCACGAAAGAAGAGAAGATTGAAGTCTTTTTACGGGTGTACTGTCCCTTTAACAAAAACATTCGCCCTTTTTTGCGCCCTCCTCTACCCGACGTGTTCTCCCCTCTCCTAAAACCTTCTTCACCCACACGCCTGTCCTCGCTGTGATTGGTCCCTCAGGCCCGTGGAGGAGGGCAGCGCCCCCCCGGGCCGCGGCGTGCTGTCCATGCAGGGTCTGAGTCACGGCGTGATCCGGGTCGACTCGGAGGAGAAGCTGTCCGTCCTCACGCTGCAGGACGTCGGCGCCGTGATGCCCGGAGGTGAGACGCCGACTTCTACGGGGTTTAAATCTACTCGGAGATATCGTTTTTATTTTTTTTAGCTTTTTCTCTGAAGTTACTTTAGTTTGTATATTTTACATTTAAAAGTAAGAATCTAGTAATGTTGATGCATCAACGTCCAGAATTAACTCGAGCTGTATCATTTTTTTTTTTTTTTTTTTTATTCTTTCTCCACTCTTCATCCCTCCATCACCTTTTACTTCACCCCCATCCGGACTTGTCACGTTACATTTTATGCACATTTTAAAAGATGATGAGTTTTGAGCGTTAAGAACATAACGGACCAGATCATCTTACGTTTGTTCTTATTCATGAGTTTTGTTAGCCAAGATAAATGGCATTTATTTATTTATTTTAAAAAATCTGTATTTATTTTTAGCATTATTGAGAAGTAGAAAAAAATCTGCATTTAGTAAAAAAAAATTGTATCGTTTTTTAAATGTTACCTTTTTTGTTTATTTAGTAAATGATGATCCATTTAGAGTGAAATAGACCATAAAGCATTATATGAGTTAGGGGCGGGGCTTCAATGTGATTGACAGGTTATCTCTCCGTCACTCATCTTCAGCCCTAATATGGTCACTTCCTGTTCACTGGTTGCAAAATAAACAAGATGGCGACGACCAAAATGTCAAACTCAAGGCCTCAAAATCGATTCCAACTTACTTCGTGTTGAAGCAGTTTATAATTCTTTTGAAAGGAAAACCCAACTCACTTAACTTTTTAAGTAAAGCATCGTCGATTTTAAAACGTTCACTCACACCAGTCGCAGTGCACGCCGTCTCCGCCTAACGACCACGCCGTCTCCCCCGTGCGGCTGCAGGCACGATGTGCGTGGTGAGACCGGAAGGAGTTCCTCAGCTCTGCAGAACCGATGAGATCGGAGAGTTGTGCGTCTGCACGGTCGCCACGGGAACCTCGTACTACGGCCTGGCCGGCATGACCAAGAACACCTTCGAGGTGAGCGCCTGGTACCTTCGTGTGTGTGCGTGTTACTCGCATAAGTCAAAAAGTATTCAACCGAATCGCATGAAATTTGGTGGGATGATTGGTAATTATCCGGGGACCATTTGATTCGATTTTGGGATCGATCAGGTCAAAGGTTAAGGTCATGAAAAGGTCAACATCATCTTTATACCAAATTTTACTAAATTGTTATCCAATTGGCATGCAACCAATGCCAACATGTTCATAAGTCAATGCCCAATCTTCAGTTTATCAGTTTATTACTTGAAAAATAGTTTCTCACCTACTTTACAAAAATATTAATAATCCCAAAAACCCGCCCAGGTGTTCCCCGTGACCAGCGCCGGCGCCCCGGTCGGCGAGTTCCCGTTCACCAGGACCGGCCTGCTGGGCTTCATCGGGCCCGGCGGTCTGATCTTCGTGGCGGGGAAGATGGACGGGCTGATGGTGGTCGGCGGCCGGCAGCACAACGCGGACGACATCGTGGCCACGGCGCTCGCCGTGGAGCCCATGAAGTTCGTCTACAGGGGCAGGTAACAAGTCTAAATGGGATTATTATACGGATTATTATATTATTAGATTATTGTTGGATTATTATTGGAGGAGCGAAGACGTTTTATTACTGACAGATGTTTGCGTCCCAGTACTTTTGTGTAAACAGAGCCTGTACTCGTGTTTAATACCTCTAGGAGTCAGATGTAAGTTAATGAATAAAAAAAAAAAAATATATATATATATATTAACATAAATAGACATAAATAGATAAATGAATAAATTTGACTGATAGATAATTCATAGTTAAATAATACAATGTGTTGAATTAATAATATATAGTATATATATATATATATATATATATATATATATATATATATATATATATACTAATATAATATATAATAGTATTTAGAAGTAGATAACTGAGTGAACGTTCCACCAGTTCAAAAAAAAAGTCTCTGGTTTTTGACTCATGATGGGAGCAGAGATAATGTTCGCCAACAAGTTAGCTAACGTAGCCACTTAGCTTAAAAACGTTAGCTCGCAAATGTTAGCTTACGAACGTTAGCTCGCAAACGTCAGCCAGCCTCTCCGTTAACGATTTCAACGGACTAGCGAGGTCGAGTACGCCACTTTTTTAAATGTTTCATTCCTCCTAAATTATTTTTAAAAGCCATTCATACATTTTCTATGAAGATAATATATTTAGGTTCTTTCTGTGAACTTCACCCCATCGATTCTAACTTTGAGCGAGACGCCGCTGCTTCCAGCACACGTAGTTCTCCCCATAGAAACGGCCCTGAGCTCCCCGTCTGTTCCAGGATCGCCGTGTTCTCCGTCACGGTGCTCCACGACGAGCGCATCGTGGTGGTGGCGGAGCAGCGGCCCGACGCCACCGAGGAGGACAGCTTCCAGTGGATGAGCCGCGTGCTGCAGGTACGCCTCGCCCGCCGTTCGGAGAAACCTCAGTTTATCACATTCACTGCTTATTGTTATGCAACTTTTTCATCCCAGCTGCTTTTTTCACCAGCGATTAGCCAGTACCGCTTCAAGATCGGCGAATTTAAACCCTACTTTCATAGCTTTGTCAATGTAACAAATTAATACATACATTTAAATGTTTTTAATTTTTATTCTCATGTTTTAATAATGATAAATTACATTATTATAATATATATTATATATATATATATATATATATATAATATATATTATTATATACAATTAATTCAATTGTACACCAATTTAATGAAAGATTCTCAGAATTAATGTGCAAAAACTTTTTTAATATGCGGCAACAAATCGGTTAGAACAAACTTATAACTCCAGAACATAATGTTTATGAACATCGAGTTTTTACACGATGCAGAACTGAGTACCGGCACAATACACGTGTCTCTATTGATGCATCTCTATTCATATTTCTTTTTTTTAAAGGTTTATTTTTTACAGGATATTTGTAGTGGAATATTATTTACAGTTTGTCATACTGAAAGTATTATTTTACAAAAAGAAAATACACAAATGTATAACCTTGTAGAAACACCACACAAGGATTTTTTAATTTATTAAGATAAAAACAAGGAGAAAACAAAACAAGACAAAACAAAATATTACACAAACTTAAAAATATATTAATATTTTAATGAATTTAGACATTTATTGGCGCCACGAAATCTCATTTAATACGGATAAACAATGTATTCTTCAACAATGCAGCACACACACACGTTCTGTGTACAACAAACTCTTTATACACAGTTGTAAATAACATAAACATCATATCTTGAATATCAGAACCACACATGAACCACAAGGAGATACATGTCTGTTAGAAACACACGGAAGCAACCGAAATCTATATTTTATTGTAATTGCCGTGAAATAAACACTAACAAGTGTTGTGTGTGTGTGTGTGTGTGTGTGTGTGTGTGTGTGTGTGTGTGTGTGTGTGTGTGCGTCCTGACCGGATATCTCCCGTCTCCCTCGGCGCCGTCGTGCTCCATTAAAAACACATCAATGAGCCGCAGCCCGCCGCCACATATGGATTCATCCGCCGCTGAAAATAGTCCCCTTCGAACGCCCCATTTCCTCCTGTTGGTTTAAATAAAAGCTGCAGAGAGCAGTTATCTCAGGGAAGGGAACCATTTAACTGTTTTTAGAGATTCCCGTCCTCGTTAGGAACCATTTGGCTTCGTGCCAGAGAGGAAAGCATCGAGTCGACGTGAAGAACGCTATCGAATGACGGATATCCTTGAACCCAAACCTCCTCCTGCCACGCTTCACACACACCGGACGGACTTGTTTTAAAACACACACACACTCTCTCTGCGCCAGACACACTCCCAGTGAACTTGACACCGAGCTGTACGTTCATTCTTTGCATTAGCAGATCAAATCTCAGCCAAAAGTCCAGCTCCTGATCTCTGGAGAGGCGGCAGGGGGGAATTTAAAAGCCGTCTGCGTTTCTTTTTTTCTTTTCTTTTGTTTTACGGCTGCAATGAAAAACCAAACCTCTTTATTCCTCTTTACTCTTTTTCCATCACATGTACTTCCCGTCTGCTTTTCCTCTCGTTGGTTATCGACACGCTCAGTGATTTAGAGGGAGGGGCTGCTGCTGCGCCTGGATATTAAAATCATCCTTTTATTGTAGGCATATGATATGTTTAAGACATGTTATCAGCTGTTAATGTAATACGATTTTTAATAATCGGATAATAAGGCATTAATACAGCTGGCAGTCATTTTTATTTTTATTTAAAATATATGCGCAAAGTTGTGTTTCTTTCCAGAAAATTAAGCCTCATTTTAAACAAGTTAAATTTGTGAATAGATTACTTTTTTAAACTGAAACTCATTTATTTGAATATTAATAATAATCCTATTATGTGATCACCATTTCCCACAAAACAGGTGGGGGATGTTGATCACACTCTAATTTTAGTATTTCATATTAATTATTAATTAATTATGAATTAATTATGAATTTATCGCTTCTTAATTTGGTGTAAAAAAAGCTATACAACCAGAGGAGTCTCCCCCTGGTGGCCAGTAAAGAGAATGCAGCTTTAACACATGAAGAATAGACTTCTTTACAACCAGTCTCCCCCTGGTGGTCAGTAGAGAGAATGCAGCTTTAACACATGAAGCATCGACCTCTTTCCAACCAGAGGAGTCGCCTCCTGGTGGTCAGGAGAGAGAATGCAGCTTTAACGCATCGGCTTCACTCGCCGCCTTTCCTCTCTTCAGGATTCCCATTAAAGAAGTAAAGGTGCCGTTTCCTTCTGTCCTTAAAAGTAAACCCGTGTCCACCTTCCAGGCGATAGACGGGATCCATCAGGTGGGCGTCTACTGCCTGGCGCTGGTGCCCTCCAACACTCTGCCCAAGACCCCCCTGGGTGGCATCCACCTGTCGGAGACCAAGCAGCTCTTCCTGGAGGGGGCGCTGCACCCCTGCAACGTGCTGATGTGTCCACACACCTGCGTCACCAACCTGCCCAAACCGCGGCAGAAACAAGCAGGTACGAATTATTACTATAAACATAATAATAATCCTTTATTGGTCCCACAGCCTGACATGAGCAGGATTACAGCAGCAAAGTGGAAGAGACATCAATAGACAACAAAAAACACACACAAAATAATAAGAAAAAAAACAACTATAGCAAAAAAAATACAACATAATGAGATTGAGGTAGGGGGGGATGAAGTTTATATTGATCATACCGGCATTGATTTTGCACATGAATGAATAGATTTGTAATTACCTTTGCATTAAAAATGCGGAAGGTAGTGTTTTGATCGCAGTGTATTTATTTATTTATGTATTTATTTGTATGTGTATTACTTGCATAAGTGAAAAAGTATTAAACTGAATCGCATGAAGTTTGGTGGGATGGTTGGTAATTATCCGGGGACCATGTGATTAGATTTTGGGATCGATCGGGTCAAAGGTCAAGGTCAAGGTCATGAAAAGGTCAAAATCTTATTTTTACCATATTTGTATCCTAATTTGTATCTACCGAGGGCCCCTTCTAGTTTTCCGTGTTTTTTCACGGTGTATGCGGTCTACTGGGAGAAGTGTTGACTGTGCAAAAGTAATGAAAATACAATACACATTTAAAAAAACTAAATGATTCTCTTCTCGCCTCTTCCTCTTCCTCGTCTTCCTCAGAGATCGGCCCCGCGTCGGTGATGGTGGGGAACCTGGTGTCGGGGAAGAGGATCGCTCAGGCCAGCGGCCGCGATCTGGGTCAGATCGAAGACAATGACCAGGCAAGGAAGGTGTGTGTGAGGAGGGGGCTGCTGGTTTCCATCATCACCATCACCATCATCATCATCATCATCATCATCATCATCATCTTCATCATCATCATCATCAGACACACCTGTACACACGAGGCCTTCGTCTTTAATTAAGCTAAGAAGACTCGGACAAATTCTTTGTATTCAAGATGCAAACGCAGAAAATCTTCATCTAACGATGGAGGAATGAAGTCGACCTGAGCAGAGTGTGTGTGTGTGTGTGTGTGTGTGTGTGTGTGTGTGTGTGTGTGTGTGTGTGTGTGTGTGTGTGTGTGTGTGTGTGTGTGTGTGTGTGTGTGTGTGTGTGTGTGTGTGTGTGTGTGTGTGTGTGTGTGTGTGTGAGAGAGAGCAGCTGTTGGTGTGGTGGTGTTCGGGTGGTGTTTGGGTGGTGGGCGGCGGCTGCACACACCATGTCGACTTTAATAAGAGGAGACAGGCCCCAAATAATAACATCCACCACAGCAGTGTGTCTCCTCGTGTGTGTCTCCTTGTGTGTCTCCTCGTGTGTGTCTCCTCGTGTGTGTCTCCTCGTGTGCGTCTCCTCGTGTGCTGTCTCCTCGTGTGCGTCTCCTTGTGTGTCTCCTCGTGTGTGTCTCCTCGTGTGCGTCTCCTCGTGTGCGTCTCCTTGTGTGTCTCCTTGTGTGTGTCTCCTCGTGTGCGTCTCCTCGTGTGCGTCTCCTCGTGTGCGTCTCCTCGTGTGTGTCTCCTTGTGTGTGTCTCCTCGTGCGCCTCCTCGTGTCGTCCTCGTGCAGGCCTCCTCGTGTGTGTCTCCTTGTGTGCGTCTCCTCGTGTGCGTCTCCTCGTGTGCGTCTCCTCGTGTGCGTCTCCTCGTGTGTGTCTCCTTGTGTGTCTCCTCGTGTGCGTCTCCGTGTAGGCTCCTGCAAGGCGTCTCGTGTGTCTCCTCTCGTGTGCGTCTCCTTGTGTGTGTCTCCTTGTGTGTCTCCTTGTGTGCGTCGTTAGATTTCACCAGTCAGATGTTGGCTTAAAAACATTGAAAAAAGACAGAAATGTGTGTTTTATGACGTATTCTCCCATATTTGATATGAGCGTACCGTAGCTTAGCTTAGCTTAGCGTAGCGTAGCGTAGCTTAGCTTAGCTTAGCACAAAGACAGGAAACAGCTAGCCAGGCAGTTTAAAAAAGAAGAGTAAAAACGTTAAAGAGGAATCTTGTCCACCTACCAAACATCCATCACTGCATGTTACCATCTCCGGGGAAACCGAGCCCTCTGTGTGAATGAGCTGCTCCTCATCCAGAGGGATGGGAGGGAAACGGGAGTTAACTGGGAGTTAACTGGGAGTTAACTGGGAGTTAAATGAGAGTGAAATGAGAGTGAAATGAGAGGTGAATGAGAGTTAAATGGGAGTGAACCTGGACAGACTTCTATACAACCAGAGCAGTCGCCCCCTGGTGGGGGTGAATACTCACATGTTGGATGTCATCATTAGAAGATCTCCTGACTGACAGATGGGGATCAGTTCATATAATCTGATACTGGTCCAGAGGCTCGTGGCGGGTCAATCTGGGTCAAACTGCCGAGGCGCCTTTGAGCAGAGCAGCAAACCCCCGACATCACGTCAGATCTCAACCGACGCTTACGGGCGTTTTTTGCTTTGGGGATCTGGCAAATTCCACAAGCTTATAATTGTGACATTTTACCGAAGACATTATTTTATCTTATAAATATTTATAAATAAAGCCGTAAACGGATCCTGTAAAAACACTAAACCGGGACGCCGTGATGTCATCAGTCATGTGACAAGAGAGGGTCACATGGACACGTGCAGAACGTTGGATATACTCAATGGGAAACGTGTGTGTTTATAGATATGTGTGTGTATGGATGTGTTTTTTTGTGTGTATGTGTGTATAGATATGTGTGTGTGTCTGTGTGTGTATTGATATGTTTGTGTGTGTGTGTGGTTATTTGTGTATATAGATATTTGTTTGTGTGTATAGATATGTGTGTGTGCATGTGTAGATATGTGTGTGTGTTTGTATAGATATGTTTGTGTGTGTGTGTGTAAAGATATGTGTGTGTATATATTTGTGTAGATATATGTGTGTGTATGTGTGTCTAGATATGTCTGTGTAGATATGTGTGTGTATGTGTGTGTGTGTGTGTGTCGTCACCCAGTCTCACTGTTCCTATGTGTGTGTGTGTGTGTGTGTGTGTGTGTGTGTGTGTGTGTGTTCTTCCTTTAGTTCCTCTTCCTGTCTGAGGTGTTGCAGTGGAGAGCCCAGACCACCCCGGACCACGTCCTGTACACACTACTCAACTCAAGGGTGAGACACACACACACACACACACACACACACACACACACACACACACACACACACACACACACGTTAATGAGGGTACTCGAGCCAATATGAAAGGCATTAAACACCTTAAATAAGGGTTTTGCTGCAGCTCTACAGCCTTCATAACCTTTATATTATACATTATAACTCTCTACATTTTGAGTTTTCAACAAGTGGAAAGTAGAAGACGCCACATCTGTTTCCTCCTGCGCCACATGTGCTTCATATTACTGCTTCTTTACTTTTATGATGCAGAAAGACAGAATGATTTATGGCACATTTAATCATTGTTACCATTCTACTGCGGCACGGAATGGACACACAGAACATATATATATATATATATATATATATATATATATATATATATATATATATATATATAGTCGTTATTGTTTTGTATTATTATCCAGACGGTTGTGTGAATTTGCATAATGTCAATACGATGCAGCCGGTTCAGTGTTCAGAGGATAATGTGCTATGACATCCGATGATGCGCCCGCTGATTGAATGTGTCAATCATATTTATGTGTGTGTGTGTGTGTGTGTGTGTGTGTGTGTGTGTGTGTGTGTGTGTGTGTCTAGGGTACGATAGCCAGCTCTCTGACGTGTGTCCAGCTGCACAAGAGGGCGGAGAAGATCGCCGGCATGCTGGCGGAGCGAGGCCAGCTGCAGGACGGAGACCACGTGGCTCTGGTCTACCCCCCAGGTACACACAGCCGCGCTGGGCTCCGTGTGTGTGTGTGTGTGTGTGTGTGTGTGTGTGTGTGTGGGGGGGGGTCCAGAAGATACAACAATCAGCTCAAGTTCCTTCTCTTTTCTCCCTCTCTCTCCTCTTTGTTCTTTTCCTCGCTCCCTTCCTCCTCGTCCTCCACTTTTCCATTCCTCTCCCTTGGCCCTTCTCCACTAACATCTGCCTCCTCCTCCTCCTCCTCCTCCTCCTCCTCCTCCTCCTCCTCCTCCCTCCAGGCATCGACCTCATCGTGGCGTTCTACGGCTGCCTTTACGCCGGCTGCGTGCCGATCACGGTGCGTCCGCCTCACCCTCAGAACATCGCCACCACGCTGCCGACCGTCAAGATGATCGTGGAGGTAAAGAAACGAAAGAAAAGTCTTTCAAATAATCATCATATAATAATAAATATTAATAATATAATATGAATAATATAATAATAATAAATAATAATGATAATACTATAATAATAATATAATATCAATAATATAATATTAATATTATTATAATATTATCATAATAATATAAATCCTAATATTATAATATTATCATAATACTATTATTATTATTATTATATTATAATAATAATATAATAATAATATGTGAGATTCACGCAAAAGCTAAATATCCAGAAACTGATTCAGACGCCGTCTAACAGAAATTCTTCTTGAATATGGAAAATGCCAGAAAATAATGAAGAAACTAAACTTTTTAACACACTAGACCAAAAATTACATTTATTTCTGGAACCTTTCCTCATTAAACGGTGTTAGTCTCTAGAAGTTTCTCCAGGCAGGAAGTGACGCTCTCTGTCTCTCAGGTGAGCCGGTCGGTGGTCGTCATGACGACGCAGCTCATCTTTAAACTGCTGAAGTCCAAGGAGGCGTCGGCCGCCGTGGACGTCCGGACCTGGCCCCCCGTCCTGGACACAGGTACACACACACACACACGCACACACATACACACACACAAACATACGCACACAAATACACACACATGCACGAACGCACACATGCCTTGGACTTTAGCACGCACACAAACACACACACAAACATGCACACACACAATTACACACATGCCCACACACACACACAGGCATGCACACATGCACACACACAATTACACACATGCCCACACGCACAAGCATGCACACATGCACACACACAATTACACACATGCCCACACACACACACAGGTATGCACACATGCACACACACAATTACACACATGCCCACACGCACAAGCATGCACACATGCACACACACACACATGCACACACACATGCACACGCACGTGCACACACACATGTGCACACATGTACTACTTTTGACAAAAAGTGCCACTTTAAGGAGTTCGCCATTTTTATTTTGTACGTGACCAAAAAACACACAAAAATATTAAGACAAAACTAATAAGATAATAATAATAATGCTGCTGGTCCTAACAGCACGGACACGTGTGTGTGTGTGTGTGTGTGTGTGTGTGTGTGTGTGTGTGTTGTTAATAAACTGAATATTTACTAATAAGCGCTGATTGTTTAGACGATTTGCCAAAGAAGAAACCTCCTCTGCTCTACAAGCCGTCCAACGCCGACACCCTGGCCTACCTGGACTTCAGCGTCTCCACCACCGGCATGCTGGCTGGAGTCAAGGTAACACACACACACACACACACACACACACACACACACACACACACCACTTTCTGCGTCACCAGTTATTCAAACGTCTCCCCTTGAGCGACCTCGCGGAGCGTTCCACGTGTCGGATGTAAGATTGATGATCATTGCAGATGAAATATCATCCAGCCGCACATTCCTGAATATTAATCTCTCCGTGAGGGAAAAGACGGACGACCTCCATGAAGGTCAGACTTTGTCGACTTTGTGCAACAAGTGGACGACAAATGCAACGTTTTTGTTTGTAAAGATGCTAAAACAGTGAGCAGCGGTTTGATTATAGATCTTTAAAAAAAAAATGGACATGTTCCTCCGTGTGGCGTCCGCTTTGTCCCGTCTCCTGAGCGCCGTGTCTCTGTGTCTCCGTGTCTTTATGTCTCTGTGTCTTCATGTCTCTGTGTCTTCATGTCTCTGTGTCTTTATGTCCCCAGATGTCCCACACAGCCACCAGTGCCTTCTGCCGCTCCATCAAGCTGCAGTGCGAGCTGTACCCGTCCAGAGAGGTCGCCATCTGCCTGGACCCGTACTGCGGCCTGGGCTTCGTCCTCTGGTGCCTCTGCAGGTCAGACAAACACACGTGACCTCTGTGTGACCTCAGCGTAGTCCTGGTCCTCTATATGAGACCTCAGAGATGTTTTATAAGAGTTATTCTTAAACCCAGATCCGGGTCTGTAAGTAAAATGAGAGTTGTGTTTGTAAAGGGACCCTGGCGCTCAGGGACACTACCACTTTAGACCACAGGGGGCGCCAGAACCTCCCCAACACGTCTCTATGTACATACCGACGCGTAGGAGGAGGGACGGTTCTCAGAGACGTCTTCACACTCCTCGTTTCCACACTCTTACACTGCCATCGGTACCACAACATAACCCACGGTACCCCCCCCCCCCCCCCCCCCAGCGTGTACTCGGGCCACCAGTCCATCCTGATCCCGCCCTCCGAGCTGGAGGTGAACCCGTCCCTGTGGCTGTCGGCCGTCAGCCAGTACAAGGTGCGCGACACCTTCTGCTCCTACAGCGTGATGGAGCTGTGCACCAAGGGGCTGGGCCTGCAGACCGACGCCCTCAAGGTAACCACGGCGACACGGCAGCTCCACGCACCGAGAGCTCGGCAGAACCGACATCGTCACACAGAAGTGTCCCCCCCCCCCCCCCCCCCCCCCCCAGGCCCGAGGCGTGGAGCTGTCCCGCGTGAGGACCTGCGTGGTGGTGGCGGAGGAGCGGCCGCGCACCGCCCTGACGCAGTCCTTCTCCAAGCTCTTCAAGGACCTGGGCCTCCACCCGCGGGCCGTCAGCACCTCCTTCGGCTGCCGGGTCAACCTGGCCGTCTGCCTGCAGGTCGGTGCACGCCCCCTGGGAGGGGGGGGGGGGGGGGACGACACACACACACACCACTTTAACTGAAGCTGGGCTCTTTAATAGCAGATATTTAACCCTCCTGTTACCTTCACATTTACTAACATCTTTTACCCTTTTTGACCCCAGCAATTAAAAGCTCCAGAAAATGATTAGAATTAATTTTGTTTACCAAGTTTAAGTGTGAGGTACTTTATGTTTGTTTGTTTGAATACCTAAATAAATTAGAAAATTAAAAAGTTGATATTTCTTATATATTTTACACAGTGAAAAACAGCCTGGGGTCAAATCGATGCGTACAAGTTGTGTTCAGGACATTGAAAACATTTAAATCTTATGTTTTCCTAGTTGTTCCCAATAAATTAGGAAAAGTCATGAAATATGAAGCAAAAGAAATGATGTCAATTTTTTTAGGGACATTTTTTTATGTACCCCAGAGGTAACAGGAGGGTTAAGGATCCTCTCCTCCAGAGGGCCTGAGCAGCGAAGCCTCAGTACGAAGAACTCAGAAGCAAAAAGAAAGAGAGGAAGGCGTTAAAGAAACGTATGATTAACTCGTAGTGCACGAACCGACCAGCAGGGGGCGGGGCTAATGTTTAAACCTTTTAAAGAAGACAACGAGATGACGACAGACGAGACGTCTGTAAATCGGCCTTTTGGAAGATGTCCGATCAATAATAATAATTTGCCATGAAATGAAATCTTTGCTTAATAGTTTTGGTCGGACGTTTAGTTGTTATTGTAAACTCGTCTGGCTAGATGACGAACATACGAAATGTAGCATTTTGAAATAAAAATCTTAAACTAATAACGATGTTTTCGGCCGACTGAGTGAAAAGATGGCAAATTATTTAAAAGAAGAATCAGGAGCCGCGTTTGTCTTTCCCCTCAAAAGTTGATATATTATATAATTCTTTCTTATTTTAGATACTAAAGGACCTCCTGTGATCCGTTATTTCTAATATCCTGTTAAATTAAAACGTTGCTCAGCATCTTTACGGATATTCATGAAGATAAATGGGAATTCAAGCCTTTCGTGAATATATTCTCTCATTACCGTGACTTCTGATGCTGTTACATCATCACTCACATGACGGCGTGCTGAACATGAACACTCACACGTTCACTTTCCTGCAGCTTTGAATGACTCTCTAACATTTGGCTGATTCATTATTTCAGAGCTTGTTTTTAAAGTTTTTGAGTTTTCCATTTTGACGTTTTTTCTTCCTTCCATCCTCCCTTCTTCTTTTACTCATAACCCCGCCCACATATCTCATACTTGGTTATGTCTCCACCCTTCCTCCTCCTCCTCCTCTTCCTCCTCCTCCTCTCTGCTGCTGTAGCCTCACAGGCTGGGAAAGCTTGCCGACCAGGTAGGGAACCCCCCCCCCCCCCCCTCTCCACCACCGCTGGCTTTAGAGATGGTGGAGGGTCTTTCTCTTTCTCTCTTTATATGACCTATCTAATCATATTTAATATTTCTTCACTCCTCATCATCATCATCATCACCATCACCCCTTTCTTCCATCTTTCTTTTCCCCTCCTGACTCTCTTTTCATTTTTTTTTGCATGTCTGATTTTATAAACCCTTTTTATTTATCTATACTTGTAGCTGTCGTCTCTGTAAACTCCGTCACCTCGCCGCCGCTCTCACGTTGTTTCCCCTCCATCTTGTCCAGTGTGCCGTGGAGTAGTTGTGGGTTCCCCTCCGTGCTTTCAATCCTCGAGCTCCTCCCTTTGCTCGTCACTGTGCGCACTAATGCAGCGGTAGTACTAGTAGTAGTAGTAGTAGTGGTTGTACTAGTGGTGGTGGTGGTGGTTCTCTTCTTGTCATAGCAGTATCACATGACAGTGTGTGACCCTTGACCCTGGTGTTGTTGTTGGTGTTCCTCAGGGAACCTCAGGACCCGACCCCACCACTGTGTACGTTGACATGAGGGCACTGCGACACGACAGGTGAGCTCCACAAAGAACTGGGACACTTGGCGGAGTTCTAATATATATATATATATATATATATATATATATATATATATATATATATATATATATACATAATTTATTTTCGATATTTTTTTGTATTATATATTTTTTATACATTGTATTATTATATATTATAAATATTTTATTTGTATATATATTATATATATATATATTTTTTTTTTTTAATCTAGATTTATATCATATATATATTTGTATTTAAAAAATATTTAAATGTATGTATTATTTTTATTTTTATTTATATATATATATGAGCTAAACACTATGTAATCGTATTGCTTCCTTATGTGTTCATATTATAAATTATATATATTTAAAGTTTTTATTTGACATATCTCAGCAGCGAGCAGTAATTTCAATATTTATAGTCATTTAGTGTAATCTGGAATATAAGGAAATATCCATAATTAGTTTTGCCAGAGTTTTGACTTTCAGGGAGAAACCACCCGGAGGTTTTTTAACGAAATCTCAGCGAGGCCTCAACACGTGTTTGGGGTCCGTGTTCACGTGTTTGGGGTCCGTGTTCACGTGTTTGGGGGTCCGTGTTCACGTGTTTGGGGTCCGTGTTCACGTGTTTGGGGTCCGTGTTCACGTGTTTGGGGGTCCGTGTTCACGTGTTTGGGGTCCGTGTTCACGTGTTTGGGGTCCGTGTTCACGTGTTTGGGGTCCGTGTTCACGTGTTTGGGGGTCCGGTCCTTTGTGTCTGCAGGGTCCGCCTGGTGGAGCGGGGGTCCCCTCACAGCCTGCCGCTCATGGAGTCTGGAAAGGTGAGCTGGTGTTTCTCCGTTTGCGTTTCTCCTTCACTTTGAGGGTTTGAGTAATTAGAAATGCCGACGCCCGGTTTCCCGAACAGATCCTACCGGGGGTCCGGATCATCATCGCCAACCCAGAGACCAAAGGACCAATGGGGGAGTCCCACCTGGGAGAGGTTCGTCCTCAAAACTCTTTCCTCCAAACTACTTCAGCTTTTATTTTGAAAACTCTGGGGTTGCGCTTCAGTTCCGGACGTCGTTGCGTTAAATGATACGTCCAGCGGCCATTTTAAAACAGAAAGGTAGTTCCATCATCCTTAAAGGGAAAGAACGTTGGGAACACTCGACTTTGAAGGCCATGAAGAAGAAGTTCCTCTCACACGGAGCCGAACACAACGTTAGTTTGTTGTTGCACACGATGAATGAAGCCAATAATCTGTTGGGACAAACAAGTTTATTGGTAAACAGATTATTCCCCCCGCAGTTATTGCACAAGCTTTTTATAAGAACCCGCAAATACAGATATTGGTGCCATAAGAACCCCAACATTCAGATATTGGTGCCATAAAAAAACACAAATATAAATATTTGTGCCATAAAAAAACACAAATATAGATATTTGTGCCATAAAAACCCACAAATATAGATATTGGTGCCATACAAAAACACAAATATAGATATTGGTGCCATAAAAACCCACAAATACAAATATTGGTGCCATAAAACCCCACAAATATAGATATGTGTGACATAAAAAAACAAATATAGATATTGGTGCCATAAAAAACAAATATAGATATTTGTACCATAAAACCCCACAAATATAGGTATTGGTGCCATAAGAACTCATAAATATATTTATTGGTGCCATTAGAACCAACACATATATTTATTCCACACGGAAATCTGGCGAAGACGAATTAACTGCAGTGAAAATGAGCCGCTTTGTTTTTCCATATATAAAAAAAGAGATGTTGCTCGTTCAGAAGGTTAATGTACATTCATACCAAAACATCTAGAAGCCTGCTTTCCAACCGTTCGTTGACGCGCTCCGTTGCTCGTGTTCCCCGGTTCCCCCGGTTCCCCCGGTTCTCCAGGTCTGGGTGCACAGCGGCCACAACGCCAGCGGGTACTTCACCGTCTACGGGGACGAGGCGCTGCAGTCGGACCACTTCACCTCCAGGCTGAGCTTCGGGGACACGCAGAGCGTCTGGGCTCGGACCGGATACCTGGGCTTCCTGCGCCGGACCGAGCTCACCGACGCCAGCGGAGGTGAGCGGGCCGGACGGCGTGAACTTTGACCTCTACAGACGGTTCCCCGAGGAACCCGAGAGGTTAAAGGGCCTGAGAGACGCTCTGACTCCAGGACCTTGACTTTCATTATTGTTTCAACCAGGATGTGTAGACAGTTTACAGCCCAGTTTAAATGATATAACACAATAAGCAGAAATACAACTATATATATATATATATATATATATATATATATATATATATATATATATATATATATATATATATATACATACACATATATATATACACACACATATATATATATATATATATATATATATATATACATACACATATATATATATACACACATATATATACATTTAATTACATTTAAAATCAACAATTTTAATAATTAATAACAATGTTAAATGACACAATAAGCTTGCAGGAGTTGGCGTTCATTATTGAACATACTGCATGTGTTAAAGCCTCATTCTGTCTCCTGGCCACCAGGGGGCGACTCCTCTGGTTGTATAGAAGTCTATTCTGCATGTGTTACAGCTGCATTATCTCTATTGACCACCAGGGGGCTCCTCTGGTTGTATAGAAGTCTATATAGTGACTCTACTTCCCTTGATGTATTCCCTCAGTAAACATTGTAAACATGAGTTTATGTCTCATCTCTAGTCTCAAGTCTTCTTCTATACAGTATGATGTCATCATTTATATATTACGGTCGTTTAGAATCAGACCAGTGGGGACGCTTTAGGGGCGGAGCTACAAGGTGATTGACAGGTCCTACCAATGACGTAGCCAGCCATATATTTGGACTGTGATGGTCACTGGTTGCAAAAAGACAAAATAGATGGTGACGGAAAAATCACAGAACTAGACGATTCAAAACGTCCACAAACCAACGTGTGTGTGTGTGTGTGTGTGTGTGTGTGTGTGTGTGCAGAGCGTCACGACGCCCTGTACGTGGTCGGCGCTCTGGAGGAAGCCATGGAGCTGCGAGGGATGCGTTACCACCCCATCGACATCGAGACCTCCGTCATCAGGACGCACAAGAGCATCACGGAGTGGTGAGGACGCACGCCGTCGTCATGGCGACGCAGCACTACACCTCAATACAACGTAGAAACGGGCGGAGGCGCACACACCCGCCCTTTATACCGCCAAACTCATGCAGACGGCTCCACAAGAAAACACGATTAAACGTTATAAAAAGTATAAAACTTAAAGACCGTGTGGGTCCGTGTTGACGTTTTCACATTTTTGGATATTCTTCAGGCAAACTACATAAATTATATTTTAGTATGTGTATTTTATATTCAGTCAATCAAATACAATACAATAATATTATATATAATATACAAAACAGAAAGACTGAAACGGTATTGGTAGAAGCAAAAATATGCTTATTAACAAAGAAATCAGAAAATTAATATAAAATAAAGAAAAATATACATATATACATTTATATACACATCCACATACATCTTATGAATACATTTCAATCACACTTGTAACTCAATTTTGATTACTTTAAAAAAAATGTGATTACTTTTATCCTTTTATTCTGAAGGATAACATATACTATGACATTTTTATTGCATTCTATAAAATAAAAGTTCCCCATTTTTATTTTTCATAGTTTTCCCTCTTAAAATGAAAGAGCTCTTCATCGATATTTAATTTAACTTTAGCTCGCGTAATCATACTAAGAAATGAAACCGAATAAGAAGAGTAGGCGTGTTTTCAGCCGCGTTGCGTGTGTGGTCCCTCCAGCGCCGTGTTCACCTGGACCAACCTGCTGGTGGTGGTGGTGGAGCTGGACGGCTCGGAGCACGAGGCCCTGGACCTGGTCCCGCTGGTCACCAACGTGGTGCTGGAGGAGCACTACCTGATCGTGGGCGTGGTGGTGGTGGTGGACATCGGCGTCATCCCCATCAACTCCCGCGGCGAGAAGCAGCGCATGCACCTGCGCGACGGCTTCCTGGCCGACCAGCTGGACCCCATCTACGTGGCCTACAACATGTAGCCGGGCGCCCCCTGGTGGAGGGGGGACGAAAGGACTATTTTTCTTTAAAAGGAAAGACGCTCCGGAAGAATGAAGTCGGAGAAGTTAGCGACGTTTTTATTAACGTGCCGCTGACGACCGTCTCCCAGAATCCTTTTTTTTGTTTTAGCGTTCAGGCTGTGGTTTTTATTCGCAGGAGGCGAGATTTGCACTCGGCCAAACCCCCCCCCCCTGATCCAGATCAAGGAAGTTCTCCCGTCGACTGTTTACCGGAAAAAATAAAAATAAATGGCAATCGTGTGTCCGAGTTGGCGGACGAGAGGACAATCGTTAGCAAAGATTTCTGACTTTTAATCTGCGTGTGTATCACTTTAAGAAAAACTATTTTTTAGCTGTTCAAGTATTTGCTGACGTCGCTCGTTTTTGTTTGTTTTCTTACACACGTCCTCAGAATAGTTTCGGATTTTGTTGTTGTTCTAGTTTCGGATATTTGTACGATATCCATCGAGCTAGCTGTGTTCCGTCCGATAAGAGGGGGAGGGTCCCTCAGCTTATTTTTCTCCGATGAGGTACGACACGTTTTGTTTCACGCCGGCTTGTTTTTTTCCGTTTTGTAAACGTTCCGTTTTTTTTCATGTTTTTTTTTCCGAACAATCCGTCAAATCTGCGCGCTAATCATCCGACGAGCTGCTGCCTTCAACTGCGTTTGTTGTTTTTTTTGCGAAAAAACAATACGTGAATTCATATCGTGTAAGTATGTACAAAAAGAAACCGATTTAATTTATTTTGTTTCTCTTTTAAGAAGTATACGACGAGACGTTCAAGAATGTTTTGCTCTTGAATATTTGCTAATATAAAAAATAAAAATAAAAAATAAAAAGCATTGTATTTTGAGTGAAACCCACTCGCGTCGAAGCATATTACGGTAAAAACAGAAATATATAATTATAGTTTATATTAAAAAGTAAAGGATTCACACACTACAGAAGCAATGTTTTTTTTTTTTTACCTGCATGTTGGTCTGAAATGTTTAAATCTGTCAAATTAGAAGTTTTATTTCACGTGAAGAGTTCTGAACCAAAACATCAACTTTTATTTGATTTATCTAAACATTTTTTTACCCATTTCCCCCCCAAAACTTAATTTCTTTAAAAGACTGATTTGTGCCTTTAAATCTCAAATAATTCCTTCTTATTTTTCATTTGTGCGCTCAATATTCTTTTTAGAAGTATTTACATAATTCAACAATAATCAATTTTTTTGCACAAATATATCCCTTTCTAGTTTGAGGTTATAAATGACAATCATAATTATTAAATAACTGGACCCCAACTTAATTGTGAAGACGTTCAGCGATTGAGGAAGTTTGCTGACATTTAAACAACAGCCTAAAAGTAAAAACATCGTTAAATATTCGGATCTCTCAGCTTTGGATCAGAACTCTTCATAAATCACCTTTTACCAGGTAACAAGAGTTTCTGAACCCTCTTCCTTTGAACCAGACCAACAAGCGGCGCTGGACTCATTTCGGGGCGCCGGTGAATTGTCGGGTGTGTTCCCACGGCGACGGGCGGGGCGAGCAGCCGCCATTATTGTAAATATCAGGAGTCCTTCATATTTTTTACACGGACAGATCAATCAGGGCTCCTTGAGTGACGTCACAACAGGAAGAGAAGACGGGAAGCAGAATGTGAAGCGTGTTCCCAGAAGCCCTTTGACCTCTTCAACCGGAACGTTCCGGTTTCAAAACACACGAAAAGAGGGAACAACAACAACAAGAAAAAGCACTTTCTTCACTTTCTTTCTGTCTCAGCCAAATGTTCGTCGTCCCCTTCCCGGTATGTTTTTTTTTTTTAAAAGGTTTTAAAAAAAAAAAAGGAAATAAAAATTCTTATTTGAGTTGACATGAAGTCTTTTAATTAAATAAATATTTCAGCAATTTTGACAGTAAAGATAAGTGGAATGTTTGTGATTTATTATTGCAGCCGTTTTAAAATATGTGTGAAAAGTGCCTTAATGGTACCATCTGAATGGCTTTGACATATATGTTCATGAATGTGTGATCAAATTGAAATGATATTCAAAAGAAAAAACATTTTTTCTACATTTTAGATGAGAAAAAAAAAGCAGCTGATATTAAAAAGTTGGAAAATAGTTGTGAAAAATTTAAAAAACAAAAATCATGGGTTTGCTTGTCGAATAATATTTTAAAGCAGTTAAAAAAAAAAAAAATGCTGTGAAAAAGAAAAATGCACTAGAAAAATCAGTAAGTCAGAAATGTAAACAATCAAGACGTGTCTATTTCATAAAATATGGATAAAACATTCAGAAACACCAGAACTTGTTGATACATTTATTTCCTCCATGTTAGAATATATTTATATACATATTGCTAGCTAAAGCATACAAAATAAAATAAAATGTCAGGAGCATAGAAAATGTTAAGCCACAATTAATAGTTAACATATGGACAGAAGAGAAGATGAGCAACGAGAGGAGAGGATAGAGAGAGGAGAGGATAGAGAGAACAGAGAGGACCTTGCGCTGGTTTTATTCCAGATGGAAGCACAGAACGACCCTGTGATGTCATCTAGTACTCACGCGGTACTCGGTACCACGCAAGTACTGTGCGCACGGTACCGCGAGAGTACCGCGAGCACGGGACTAGGGAACGAGACCAGCGGTTTGATCCATTACTCAGTTTTTTTAACAGCTTCAAAAGACGAAAGTTCCAGAAATGAAAAACATACATCATCGTCATATTGCGTCGCTCTAACCGAGTGACACAAGGTCTTTTTTCTGAGGGACAGATAAGGAAACGTACATCTATACTCATGCAGTTAAAAAATAAAAAAAAACTGGAATGAGTTTCCCAAAAGTTTTCACACATCTTTTTTTTTTTTCTTCTTTTTTTTTTTTTACGGCTGGATGGACGAATATAAAAAAGAAAGAAAAATGTGTCACCGTCCATAAAAATGTGTCAGTTTGGGGAGAACAAACGATAATTTGTCTTCCATCTTGAAATATTCAGATAAAAATCGGGAGGCGAAGCTCTCGCCGCGCTTTAAAAATGAAACATAATAAAAAGCTCAAGGGAGCGGCGGAGCCACAGACGTCGACACGATTAACGGTTGTACATTGTACAAAACTAGAACCAACAGTCATCCAGATCACTGTGAACACAGAAAAATACAACTGAATTTGAGTCTTCGTGAATACATTTACAATGTACATATAATATAGGAAGCAGGAAGAAAATGTATTTACACGTAGTGCAATGACGACGAGACTAAACCAGAAAACCGTGGAGGGGGGCGAGAGAACGATGGAAGAACTCTTTCCAGAAGAAAAGAAAGTAGATTCAGAAAGCCGGTTCAAACTCTACAATAACATGTTACATCTTAAAGTGATACACTTAAATGAGTTTCCAAAAGAAAGACTCGGCAACAGGTAGGTGAAAGGTTTGAAGTATTTAAAGTTGACGCGTACCGTAAATTCTCCAATAGTGGTTCAAAGCAAATTAATAATTAGATATATTTCACTGCATCAAAAAAATATTTTTAAATAACAATGTTGTATGTTTGGGTCCAAACAAACTAAATCTCACTGTATTTATTTAGATATGGTTCTACGTAGTAGGAACTAGAGAGCTTGGTGCCAGACAGGAAGTGGGGCGGTATTGAGAGACGCACATGTTGGTTTTAATAAAAACATAAACGCCAGACGTTTATGAAACGCTTCAAACGTCCAACGAAAACCTTTAACAACGGTCAAAGAACGAGATTCTGATTAAAGTACATTAGCCACAATGTTGATGAGCGGTGAGTCAAATCAAACGTTAATAATACGTTCGCTTTCCGTCTTTAGTGAACATTGTTCGGCGTTGAAGTCCTTTGCGATACTTTCCAACAGTAAACGTAGAAATAGAATATCACAGAGGACTTGAAATAAACAAAAACAAAATAAAAGTTTCTCGTGAAGTTGCGTTATAAAGTCATAATTTCAATATTTTTTTTTTTTACTTGTATCTTTTCTTATTGGTACAAAACGTTGAAGCGTGAGCATTTATTTTGTAACGCCTGCAAAACAGTACACCAATATTAGTTTAAAGTACACACTTGAGTCACAGTATGTACATGATTGTGAGAACTAGACACACACACACATATACATCAGGTTAAAAAGTATTAAATCATTGAAAAACACTTTAGTTTTGTCCGTTTGCAGATGTGTCGCATGAAGCAATGTAACCGCGTCACCGTGAACATGTACAAATACTACGTAGTAATAGTTTGTTTTTTGCACCTGAAGCGTTGGAAATGAAGTTTTTAAATGTAATTTACAGCAAGAAACAGCAACAGGTTCTTTAAAAAAAAAAGGAAATTAAGAGGCGTTGAGGTATAAAACTTTAGTTGCGATGAATAAAAATGTAATTTAGAAAAAGGTCTTGCCCCACTATGTGAGAATTTACGGTATTTCATTCGCCACGTGTTAAAAGAAAGAAGAAGGACATTCCTCCGTAAGAGTGTCACTTCTCACGCTAAATGAAAACTAAACAAGATAAACAGGCAATTTTATTGCAAATTAAAAATAAAAAAAATGACAAAAATGAAAGGTTTCCGAGCACCGTATCTACACACCAACGCCACGCAACATCCAGTGCAGGGAAAAGCTTTAGAGAAAGTTAATTTGATCATTCACATTTGCATAAAGTGTTATATTGGTCCATCCGTCGTCACTGCTTATTGAACACCAGCGAGCTTCTGGTCTTCTTCTTTTTTTCTCCTTTTTTCTTTTTTAAAACCGTATTGAAAAAATTAAATAAAAAGACAAACTATGAAACCATCAACATGCATTTCGCTTTGCTGGGAGCAAAAGAAAAAACAATAGAGACAGGCACTGACCACCAACTACAGCATACGCAGTGAAAGTCACTTTAGGTTTTTGAAAAGAGTGGATGTCATTAAAAACAAATCAATAGAAGAACGGGAGCCCCGAGAGGAAGAACAAGTCTAGAGGAGATGTTTTCCTTTCTTTGTTTACAAGTCAAGAAGAGGAGGGACAAAGGTCTCAGCTCCTTTTGAATTAGTTTTAATCTTCGATGAACATTTTCCCTCCTCGTGTTTGTCGTTGTAGTTACTCGCTGCGGCCACAAGAGGCTGAAATGAGATGTCATGTGTTTACATGTTATATAAATGAAACATGAACACGATTATTCCCATTTAGAACACGGGGTCGTGGCGCACGTCTGCCCCTTGTGGCCAAGACTGGTATTAAAAACAACAAAACAGTTTTTAAATCCGAAACTATTTTAAAATCAGACTTAAATGGATCTGCCGAATATTTTTGTTTCTCACTTTCCTCCAGAGGTTCCCAAAAAAAAAATGATACCGACAAAGCTCGGAAAATAAAATAAAAATATATAATTGTTTTCGACGTAGGAGGACTCACCAGATATTTTCAGGTCGGTTCAACCAAATGTCAGATTTTGTTAGTTTTAATTTTTTGGCAATATTAGAATCATTTGGGTTAAGTGTGCAAAAAACTGTCAAATCATGGAACCTCTCTAAGATCCAGCTCAGGAAAGATTGCTCTACATTTCCCCAATTTAGAACCGATTCAAACGTTTTTTTATTTTTAAATATCCGACTCATAAAAACTAGTCTATTGGAAAACAAATAAGCCCCAAAATGTGCATAATAATAATAATATATGGAAGATTTATTTTGTCGACTTCTTCTCACGACGTTGTGACCCTGTTCCCAATAAGTGACGTAATATGATTTTAGGTAGAAACGATAAAGAAAGGTGTCGTCCACCTCAATAGTTTAATGAAAAAATAAAAGATGCTGACACGGCGAGCCGTGAAGTCCACGACGTCGACGCAGTTTTTTTTTTTTTTTTTTTTTAAATAGGTTTTTCTCTATGAAAGCGGAGCTAGTTTGAAGCTGCAAAAGTTCTCGCGGTATCTTTTAATTCTCCTCGTACGGTTTGACGGCGTTTATTTGTTAAGAAACGGTATTTATTAAAAAACTCGGGTAATAAAATGTCTTCCGTGAACACTCGTCGGTTACGACACACTTAAATAACACATTCTGACACAAGCTCGACACAAGCAACAACAAAAAAAGGAAGAAATAAAATCATACGATAACTCTGCATTTGAGCAATGCTCTCGAGCAATCTGTCCACGACCCCGGAGTAAAAACCACTACGACAGTAATAATAAGATAAAAATCAATACGATGGGTATATTAAATAATAGAAAACCAAATGGAGACGCAACAAGGGAACAGATTGCTCTTTTTTTCACGCAGAAAACGTCGAGTCCACAAAGTTTTCAGGAAGGCAAGTAGAGAAGCAGGAGGGAAGAGAGAGAGCGCGCGCGTGTGTGTGTGTGTGTGTGTGTGTGTGTGTGTGTGTGTGTGTGTGTGTGTGTGTGTGTGTGTGTGTGTGTGTGTGTGTGTGTGTGTGTGTGTGTGTGTGTGTGTGTGTGACACTGACTGACAGGCGGAGGAGAGGACGAGAGCCAATGGCGTGCTGTGTAAGGTCAAAGGGGGGTGGGTTGGGGGAGGGGCTTGTTCATCTCTTGCGGCGGCAGGTTCGTTTGTGGTCGGCGTGCCAGTGCTCCTGCTGACACTTGATGGAGCAGTAGGAGGTGTTCCAGCAGCAGTGGTACATGGCCTCCTCCTCACAGTTATAACACTGAAACGACCACACAGACAAACTCAGGGGGGGAAACGGAGAGAGAGAGAGAGAGAGAGAGAGAGAGAGAGAGAGAGAGAGAGAGAAAGACGAGGCTGACGGGCGAGAGGAAAGACTTGTGTACGTAGATCTACACACAGAAACACACCGAGTGTAACGCACAAGACTCATTTCTAATGATGGCTGACATCTTTTTTTCCTTTTTTTCTTGATATTGTGTGTTAGACTATCAAAAGAAAAATATACCCCAATTTATGTATGTATTATTTTGACTGTCAAATGTAAAAAAAATTAATTCAACCGATACATTTAGCTCTCTCTCATTCATTCATATATATATATATATATATATATATATATATATATACACTAAGAAAATATATATACAAGTATATATATTTTTTTCCTTATAAAATATAAATAAATATATATACACACACATTATATATATATATATATATATATATATATATATATATATATATAAAAATTATAAGAAGAAAAGAAAAAAATTATATATATATATAATTTTTTTCTTCTATTTTTTTTTATCTGATATATATATATATATCAGATAAATGAAGATTTTTTGTAAAATATGTTTTCGTTGTTCAGCTATACTCAATAAATATAAATAAATATAAATTGAAGCAGAATATTCCACGTAAGAATAAATGTTTCTAATAAATGTTAACTTTTGGACTTGAATAGCTCTCAAGTTATTGGAAATGTCTAAAATCTATTTCTACAAATAGGATAAAACTATTAGTGCCGAAATATCTTGTTTAAACAAAATAAAGAGACATTTTAGAGTTTTTTAACAGATTTTCGCATCATACATTTTATGAATCGGGTTTAGCTCCAGGGAACAATACACGTGTATCGATATAAACAACAACAACAACAACACGGAACTCACCCACTGCTTCTTCTTGGTCTGGGAGATCAGCTGTTTGTTTTGGGCCACCACCTTCTTCACCTCCTCCACCAGCTCCTCTTTACACTTCTCCTTCACCTGCTTGCACTTCCTCTCCATCTCCGCCTGAGCTGCGGCCACCGCCTTACTCACCGCCTGGCGCTTCTCCTCCTCCATTTCCGTGCGGAGCTAGAAAGGGAGAGGGGAGAGGGGGGGGGGGTTGAGTTTCTTAAAGAAAACAGACCGAAACAGACCCGTAGGCCCCGCCCCCTTAATCTTCTACACCCCCGCACCTTCTCCAGAGCCTCCCTGACGACCCTCTCCGTCTCCCTCTTGTTGTCGGCCTTCATCATCTCCTTGACGTCGTTGAAGACCTTGGTGTACTTCTCGTGGCACATGTTCTGGCAGGCGCCGTCGCTGCTCGTCTGGGTGCCGCGGTGCAGCGTGCGCGGCGACCCGCCGCTCGCCTTCTTGGTCTGCGTGGACACCGACAGCTTCTCGGGCTGCGGCGGCGCCGAGGACGCCGGGATCTCCTGGCTGGAGCTGACCGCCTCCACCTCGGGCTCCGGGTCCTGGCGGAGCACAGACTGGAAGTCAGAGGAGAGACCGGCAGTAACTCTGGAGGTTTCCCGGGAAACGTTTTGAGATTTAAAAAAAAAGGATGTCGTGATTACGTTCTGTTGCGAGATCCGATTAAATATCAAGTTAGAAGTGTTTTCAAGTTAGTATCATCACAAGTCCTTGAGGTGGACAATGTGTTTAGCTCAGATTTTGGAGTTTATAATCTTTTGAAATGAACAAGACAACGAATTTCTTCAAAAGAACTTAACATTTTTTAGAGCATCTTGCAATGGAAACACCGCGATGACATAATAGATAATAAACCCATTCATAACCAACAGGTTTTAACTGTGTAGCGTAACGTACGCTGGCTTCTTCTTTGGGCTGAACCATCTGAGAACGACGGCTTTTCTTGGCCTTTGGCTCCAGGCTGCCTTTGAGCTGGGGAAAAGGAATGAATGAATTATATATATATATATACACATACATATTAAAGTGTCATAAAGGTTTTACTTTCTTTTTTCAATTTAAAAACGGAAATTAATTAGAACCATTTAAAAAACCAAATAGCCCAACAGTTTATAATTTTCTGAATGCAAAGTGTCCGCTTGAGAAAACCATAAAGAATATTTAAAATCCTCTCAAAGATAGAAAATACTGAAATGAATAAAATGTAATTAAAGTATTTAAAACACCTTTTAACAGAGTTGGTGAGACAACATTATTAAAATAATAAAACACCTCCTGCTCAGCCAAACGGTAGATTATGTTTCTAACTTTCTGTTCTCCCCCAAACCCTTTTTATTTGTATTTTACCTTTATATATTAATGCGCATTAATATGAAATGAAAATATAAAGGGAAAATGCATTAATATATAAAAGGTAAAATAAAAATAAAAAGGGTTCATTAATAAAATAAAATGTATTGAAGACCGTTTCTTAAAACGACAATAACTTGTGGATACTATAAAGAAAAGCACCACGTTGTACCAACAATACGCGCTGCAGCCACCAGGTGGCAGCGTCTTCTGTTTTTATCTCTGCAGTCAGTGAAATATCGTCAAGAAGTATAAAACTGACAGTTTACATGACGACTTCTCACCTCGGTTCCTGTGAATCTTTTAACTTTAGTGTTATGGTGTTAAATAGTTTCACACCCAACTAGCTTACGGTTAGAGGAGACTCAGGTCTACGAAAAAAAAGTGATTTTAATGACAGTAGAACTACAGCCAAGCTGAACACAATGACAACAGTTACCGTTTTACTGCAGTAGAATCAGTTTGTTCCCGCCCTAGCGTATAAAGAAGTTCTGCCATGACTGGGCTGGACTGGACCGGCCCACTTACTTGTCGGACCTGCTCGTTGCTGGTGGAGGAGATGCTGGACTCGGCTTCGTCCGTCCGCTCCAGCCTGTCCGTCTTCCCGCTGCCCTCCTCCTGCTGCTGCTGCTGCTGCTGTTGTGGTTGTGGGCTCTGGTCCTGGTCCTGATCCTGGTCCTGGTCCTGGTCCTGGTCCTGGTCCTCATCCTGGCTCTGCTGCAGAGGCTGGTGCAGCGGCATGCTGCTCTCCTCCATCTTGGTTTTCCAGAAGCGGCCGTCCCGCAGGAAGCCCTGGTAGACCTCCAGCTCCTCGCACGCCTTCTTCCAGCCGCTGCTGCGCTTCACCTGCAGCTGCTGGATGCTCACCTTGATGTCCTGGATGTTGTCCGCGGGGATCCACGCTCTGAAGGGGAGGGGGAGACACGGGGGGGGGGAAACAGTGCTCGAGATTTACCAAGCAGCACTGCACCTCGTTCATCCGTTTCAGTCCTTTTTATGAGCGTTTTAAAGTTTCGGCCTTCAGGTAAATGCCGTGAGGCCAGCGGAGCGGGAAGCCTCACATGTGGGTGTGCTGGAAAATGACATTACATCACATCACATGTCATTTAGCAGACGCTTTTATCCAAAGCGACTTACAATAAGTGCAGCAACCAAGACAGGGTTCTTACACATTTTGTCCAATGGATTTCCAGGACTTTTCCATGACTATTTCATGACTTTAAACCAAATGTCCATCACCAAACTGAAATCTCCGTAAAAACGAACAATTTAGAACATTGTGCGTATTGAGAGTGTAGGCCGGATTATATTTTGAGCGTCTTTCTTTAAAAAAACATTAATTCTTCTTAATTCAAACTTGGCGTAAATGAACATGTGATTATAACACATTTCCATGACTTTTCCAAAACTTTTATGATTTAAGTATTTTCCATGACTTTTCCAGGCCTGGAAACGACCATTTTAAAATTCCATGACTTTTCCAGGTTTTCCATGACCGTACGAACTCTGCAAGAGTACAAACTAAGAACAACAAGAATACAGAAAGTAACATTTCCTCAACATAGTCGAACTACAAAAGTACCATAATAAGAGCTATTCAAGTGCCACTGAAGTGCTAATCTAATTAATTCACATACTGGTTTACTTATAGCGTTTATTTATAGCTTTTTGCACATCCTCGTGGATGTAAACACCCAATCATGCACACTTTATCTGTAAATTCTGTTTTCTCCCTACTCCCTGTGTACATGTTCCCCCTATGTGTATTGTTGTTTGTGAGTTAAGTTTGATGTTAAATGTATAAGCTACTGGATGACCTGAATTTCCCTCGGGATTAATAAAGTATCTATCTATCTATCTATCTATCTATCTATCTAAGTATCTATCTAAGTATCTATCTATCTATCTAAGTATCTAAGTATCTATCTATCTAAGTATCTATCTATCTATCTATCTATCTAAGTATCTATCTATCTAAGTATCTATCTATCTATCTATCTAAGTATCTATCTATCTATCTATCTAAGTATCTATCTATCTATCTATCTATCTATCTATCTATCTAAGTATCTAAGTATCTATCTAAGTATCTATCTATCTATCTATCTATCTAAGTATCTATCTATCTAAGTATCTATCTATCTATCAGTATCTAAGTATCTATCTATCTATCTATCTATCTAAGTATCTATCTATCTATCTAAGTATCTAAGTATCTATCTATCTATCTATCTAAGTATCTAAGTATCTATCTATCTATCTAAGTATCTATCTATCTATCTAAGTATCTATCTATCTATCTATCTATCTAAGTATCTATCATCTCTAAGTATCCATTCATCATCTATCTATCTATCTAAGTATCTATCTATCTATCTATCTATCTATCTAAGTATCTAAGTATCTATCTATCTATCTATCTAAGTATCTAAGTATCTATCTATCTATCCAAGTATCTATCTATCTAAGTATCTATCTATCTATCTATCTATCTATCTATCTAAGTATCTATCTATCTATCTATCTATCTAAGTATCTATCTATCTATCTAAGTATCTATCTATCTAGTATCTATCTAAGTATCTATCTATCTATCTAAGTATCTATCTAAGTATCTATCTAAGTATCTATCTATCTATCTATCTATCTATCTATCCATCCATCCATCCATCCATCTAATAAAAAAGTAAAGATGCCCTCTAGTGAGAAGGACGGCATCAGTTTCATCAGCCAATAGGAACGCGTGTCACTGCGACGTCGGCCCTAACCTCTGGTGCTGGTGGCCAAAGAAGCGGACGTCCACCTGGCTCTCGTCCCTCTGGAGCACTTTGGCGGGCCAGTAGCCAAAGCCTTTCATCTTGGCCCACACCAGGTCGTGGTTGGGGCTCTGCCGAGGAGAGGCACACGTCGGACGCAGCAGCATTAGTCGCGGGTCACGGATTCCGTCGAGAAATTAAAGTTTTCATTAAAAAGACAACTAAATGGATACTAGTGTGCGTTTGGTTGTACTCACGCAGGGGTAACAGAACCAGTTGTCGGGCCGGGCGTTGGACAGGTAGAAACAGTTCTTACACAACAGCAGCTCATTCAACTGGGAGGGGAAACGGAGAGGAGGTTAGAGATGAAAGAAAGAAGAGTTCAGCGGGACACATCTGGACGCGTGGCGATGAGATCGTCACCGTGAAGCCAGAGTACGGCTGACGTGTGGACGGAGGTCGTTTTAAATCGAAAAGAAACGACCTGTTGAAAGCGCGTGTCACGTGATTGTTCAGGTTCACTGGGTGTGTGCGTGACAGAAACAGGAAGCAGAGGAAGAACGGCAACGGGGCGGAATGTCTTTGCGACGAGGTCGCTCAGTGAAACGAACCCGGAGTTTTCAAACTTCTCCGTCTAAAAACTCCGGCGCCGTGATGCCGCTCGGTGTGAACGCGACTAAATAAATGAGCTTTTAAAATGAACCGCGGCCTGACCGTCACCGGAGTGCGAGGTAAAGATGAGACGACGTACCTCGTGACACGTGTCGCTGAAGAGCAGCCGCGCGATCTCCGCCTGGTCGCTGTGGACTGAAACGAAAAGAAACAAACGTCAGCTTAGATTTTCAAAGTAAAGGTTTGAAAAAGACGTCCGTGACGACTGATGACCACAAAGCAACCGTTTCTTAAATACGCCGTCTATGTTTCGTCTACTTTTGTTGTTGCTCATTGGGAAGTTCTGAAAATATCCACAAATATAATATATACTTAAATGACCAATAATAACATAATACATACATCAAATGTCCAATATTGTGCCAACAAAATAACCTCATTATATTTAAAAATTGAAGTCTTTAAAATTCAAAATTACTTTAAAATTATAAAAAAAAAATTATAGGAGTCACAACATATATTTGTTTCTAAATATTTCATAAATCTATATATTTGTTGGAGATTAGCCTTCAAAATATATTATTTTCACTGTGGTGTAAAAAACTAAAAAAGAAGCACGAAGGACTTTAAAAAAACTGATTTAACACCAAAAAGTAACTCTTAAAATTTTGGATTTTTGTTTTCGGATTATTAAAATACGACGTTGACGTGAAATGAGACTCAAGGACATCGAGACGAAGAACTGAACCTCGCGTTGAAGACCCACCTCCGTACAAGATGGCCGTGTTGTGAACAATCAGCTGAGCGTCGGCTTTGAACTCCTCAAAGTTTTTATACTTTCCTTCAGAGAGGTTCTGAAAGAGAGAGAGTGAGAGATTTCTTTTAAACACTTTATTTGCATTTTTAGCCTTAACACAAAAATACCATAAAAAAAAAATTAAAATAAAGTGCTTTAAAAAAAAAAAAAAAAAAAAAAAAAATCAGGTTGTTTAAAATAAAACCAAAAACAATAAAAAATAAAACATGTTTTACTGAATAAAAAGTGGCGTAAACACCAGAGGAGAGAGAGAGAGAGAGAGAGAGAGAGAGAGAGAGAGAGAGGAGAGAGAGAGAGCGAGAGGGAGAGGAGAGAGAGAGACAGAGGAGAGAGAGGAGAGAGGACAGTGGAGAGAGAGAGAGAGGACAGAGGAGAGAGAGGAGAGCGAGAGGGACAGAGGAGAGAGAGGAGAGAGGACAGTGGAGAGAGAGAGAGAGAGGACAGAGGAGAGGGACAGAGGAGAGAGAGAGAGAGCGAGAGGACAGAGGAGAGAGAGAGAGAGCGAGAGGACAGAGGAGAGAGAGAGTTGGTCAGACAGAGAGGGAACAAGTAAGGGAACAAAGAAGTCAATTCACATGCTGTGCGTGTGTTGTTTGTGCGTGTGTGTTGTTTGTGTGTGTAGTTTGTTTGTTTGTTTGTTGGCCTCGACATGCAGAGGGCCATCTCAACAAACACCCACAGGTCTGAGCCGACCCTGACCCCTGACCCCTGACCCCTGACCCCGGCCGATTCCTCAGAGACTTTACGGGGGCTAACTTGCATTCAATGTTCAGAAATCTACAACGGGAACTTCTGGAGTTACAAGGAGCATCTTTTTCTTCCATATCTTTCTGAACTATTTTTCTTCCAGTTTAGCTAGACCAGGTTTAAACATTTCGACTTTTACAACTTCCTGCAACATCCCCGATATCCTCGTACTGCCCAGGAGACTTTACCACACAGTACGCGTCTCGAAAATTAACCCAAACTATTGGAGGTCAGGAGGTCATTACAACCTTTTACATACAAATTATGAGATCGAAAAACACGTCTTAATACTGCAGAATGAGCCTGAGAATCTTTTACATTTGAAGGTTTTAGAAAGTCTTTCTCTAAACTTGTTAAACTAAGTGTGTGTGTGTGTGTGTGTGTGTGTGTGTGTGTGTGTGTGTGTGTGTGTGTGTGTGTGTGTGTGTGTGTGTGTGAGAGATCAAACATGGGATTTGTGGCGGCAGCAATCAGCAAGGTGAACCGTAAAAAAAAAAAAAAAAAAAAAAAAAACAGGATAGACTAAATAAATAAATGAATGAATAAATAAATAAATGAATGAATGGAGGGTGTGACTGAGTGACGGGGAGAGTTGCGCAGCGTTACCTCGTGGATGTTCGAGACCTCCAGCGCCGTGTGGATCAGCCGTTTGTACATGGGGTGTTTGGTGTCTTTGCCTTTCTTGTTCAGGTCCACCGCCTGCAGGCGCAGAGGAGGGATGGAGATTCAACACCACTTCACAGAGAAACACGGAGGTAACCGAGGAGACGCGATACCTCGGGAGGACGGGAGACGGGAAGGGGGGGACGGGTAATGAGATTTATCAGAACTTTAATCGAGCGGAGAGAGGAGGAGGGAGGAGACGAGCGGAGGGAGATGTAACGGATGAACGGGCAGACGATATTTTAGGATAATTGTGGGTCGTTTAGACACCAAAGAAGTCCAAGTAAAGTGATAAAAAGTTGTCAAAAATTGACTGAAATTAACCTTTCATTTTTTTACTGGATTAACTCATCTTTGAACTAGATGAATAAATAAATCTGGGATAATTTAAGATTAGAGCATGGATAAGTAATACAGTGACCTGTAAATCAAGCATTGAAGAGTTATATAACAGGAATAAAACCTCCTGCAGTAGAAGAATCAACCTTCTGCAACTCAAGTGAAAAAATAAGCAAAATACAAGAACTCCAGAAATAAAAAAAGATCATAAATCTGCCGGTTTTGGCTTTCAATAGATTTCTTTTGAAAAATAAAGCAAATAGCCACAAATAATAGGTAGAACTACGTGGACTGATGCCTTGAGTCGCCATCTTGGATTACGCTAGATTGACTGAATGAACTCTATGCTGTATTAAAGACTTTAAACTACAGATTAAGACATAAACTCATGTTCACAATGTTTATACTGAGGGATTAAATTAAGAGAAGTAGAATTATTTTCTCAGAAACTTCTATACAACCAGAGGAGTCGCCCCCGGTGGTCAGTAGAGAGAATGCAGCTTTAACACAGGAAGCCTAGACTTCTATACAAGAGGAGTCGCCCCCTGGTGGCCAGTAGAGATAATGCAGCTTTAACACATGAAGCCTAGACTTCTATACAAGAGGAGTCGCCCCCTGGTGGCCAGTAGAGATAATGCAGCTTTAACACATGAAGCCTAGACTTCTATACAAGAGGAGTCGCCCCCTGGTGGCCAGTAGAGATAATGCAGTTTATGGCCTGGATAGAACTAAACATGTGGTCGTCCTCACCCTCTCCTTCATGCGCTGGACGATGAAACGCAGGTATTTACTCATCTCCTGTTTGTTCAGGTTCTTCTTTTTACTGCCCTGCAGGACAGAGAGGAGTAAAGATGAGAAACTCGCTTTGACACACGGTTAAAATGAATTTTCATAAAGGGCTCAATGCAACGCCAGAAACACAAAACACACTAAACAAGAGGACCTGGAAGAAGAGGCAGGAAGTGGAAAGAGGAACCGGGAGGGAATAAAGACGACAGCCAAAAACAGAGCTAAAAATAATTCCGAGAATATTACTGTGTTGGCCGTCTCTGTTGGCGTGCAGCCGCCAGGAACCAGATGGTAAATATTAGCTCTTTCCTAGCACAGACATCGGCTTAAATGACAAATATTGACACTACAGAAAACATATTTTATTTGTTTTTCAGCAAGAAAACTAATTTAAGAGAAAAACTAAAAACTCGTCCTTGGGCTGAGAGACACGATTACTAACGAGCTGCAAGTAAATTAAGATTTTTCTTTTTCATATTGTAAACAGTTGCTTCGCATATGGTTTCAACATGTCTTTTTAAACCCACGCGGCCCCCAGAGGAAGTCTTCTTGAAACATTTAAAAAAGAAAAATTGCCATTTGTGCAACTTCAAAAGAAGCGGGATTAAAAAAAAGAACTAAAGAAAATTAAACTTTGCCGCAGCGTGCTTTTAAAAATATCTTTTCAGTTTAACGAGATGAATAAACATCTCTGATCCAAGAGGTCTGAAGTACACCCCCCCCCCCCCCCCCCCCTCAAAAGACATTGGGCCGATAGTTGCGAAGAGGCCGAAACATACAAGAAAAAAATAAATAAAACACCCTCAACATTCCAAAAAGAAATATGCTCATTAAAATCCCAAAAAATAAATAAATCGACACAACGGACATTTAATGTCACACGCTTCCTGTCGGACCACCTACCCTGCAGACGACGCACTGCCAGTGGGAGCCGGCGTCTCTGGGCCTGAACTCCTCCGACAGACACTTGAGGTGGTAAACCCGGAAGCAGTTGTCACACGAGAGGACGTCGCCCGGCAGGTGGCACTCGAAGCAGTACCAGTCGTGGCTCTCCGCCTCCCACTCCTGCTGAGGAAGACACAGCGGGGTGTGACCCCCCCCCCCTCATTTTAACCTGCAGACCACAGCACCGGGGGAGGGAAGGGGAGGGGGAAGGGGGGGGCGCAGCTTCGTTTGGACTTCAGGGTGTTAAATCTCATTTATTGAATGTCTGAATTAGTTTGAAGCTTGTATGATTTTTAAAACTGTCCTGGAATGTGTAAAAAACATTTTAAAAGAGTTAAAAATGCCAGATTATAATACATTTAAATATGTTTTGTGTCGCTCCGGTTTCAAAAACGGACCAATCCAACCAACAAAAATAAACTAGAATATTAAATAATAATAAAATGGAATAATACACATTATTTCTAATTATAAAAATGTAAATGTCACATAATAAATGGAAAAAAATTCTATTAAAGTACTTTTTGTTGAATGTGCTTTCCTTCCGAATGTGAAATGGAAATATAGCGAGTGAAGAATTCAATAAGGGGGGGTAAGTTAAAAGAATAAACACCGTCCCGCTGGCTGTGGCAACAGCAGCAGGTGGTGACAGCTCATGGGAGTTCATGGTGACCAGAGGTCAATAATTCAAGTTGTGATCCAGCTGAGAAGATCTGGGTGGAAAGATGGACGACAATAAGCTTTTCCAGCACTTTTTCTTCTCGTGGAGCAAACAAACAAAAAAAAAACCTGCACCGAGTTTTTCTTGTGCGGATACAGATGTGGTATTTCATCCGAGGATCTCGGGTTATCATTACGGCCTCAAACAGACAGTAAGGGGTTTTATCAAGTGAAGGGCTCAAACGGCTCCTCCCACTCACAGTCTGGAGCGCCTCGGTGGGGGTGGCGCGCGTGTGTGTGTGGGTGTGTGTGTGTGTGTTCTCGATAAAAGCACACCAGCGTTGGCGTGCTGCGCGTCGGGATCGAGCAGAAGGAAGCCGGCTGGATGCGTCTCAAGAGTTTGGTCACAGAGGAACGTCTCGACGGGCCGAAGAAATGTTCCCAAATCGGCCTCGCAGAAGGATTTGATCGGAACGCCACGCCGCAGAACGACTCCAGGCAATGTTTTACCGCCCAGAGGGCACGAGAACAGACCCTTACGATCAATCATTGATTTGTCGATTGACAGAAATTAAATTAAAAGACAAAAAAGCTCGGAAAAAGTTAAATATTTGATGGGTTTTTTTCGACAAAAAGTGTCGAAATAATAATTTCACTCACTGAAATTAATAATACCCTTAAAAAACAAAAAAAAAAAAGATAAATCGATAGGATGTCGACGTGAAGGACGACGACTGACGATCTCAACAGTTAAAGCTCGTCAACGTGTGAATTTACTCTTTAAAAAAGGGACTTGTGCTTATTCTCCTCGCCCACACAAACACTCGACAGCTTGGAAACGGCCCTCGCGTTCTGTCGAATGTCAAGAGGCACTTCACCATCGTCGGGCCGCCGCCTGATGAGAGTGGCTTGGCTTTTTCGAGAAAAAAGAAAAAGGAGGGGGGGCTGGAGCTCCACCGAGCCAAGGACGCGGTTGGCGTGGAGGGAACAAAAAATAACTATAGCGAAACACGCGAGAGAATGTATTTTAAACTCCATGAAAATATACGATATGTTCTGGTGAGAAACCGGGTGGGGGGGGGGGGGCGGCTGCCTGAGGCGCTGGTGGACGGCGCCCGGCGGGGGAACGAGCAGCTCGCCGTACCCTCAAAACAAGCCCAGGATCCAGATCCCCATAAATCTGACACCTTATCACCAAACGTTCTGCATGTTTATTTCCCCTTCATTTTCACATTATTTCAGGCTAATAAAGTGCTTATTTTTACTACTTTTTCTATTTGCAGCCATAGATTTCTCCATAATTCACAAACTATTAGCATTAGGTAATGCCTGATTTGCATTTTCATACATACTTTTTTTTTTAAACTACAAAGGTCTTCATCCAAGTCAACTGTGCATGTTTTATGAGGACATATAAGTTAAATGTCCATCTTATTATTATAAATGCAAAATCTAAGAAAATTTTGAAATTAACAGAATTACTAATACAACTAAATCATGTTTGGTTTATTTAATAAATGAAAGCATACTGATGCAAAACTCTTGTCACGAAGCAGCCTTGTATAAATATACATTATCTCACAGCGTGCATCATCATCATCATCATCATCATAGTGCATTTGGACACAGAACTTCCTCCAATAGGGGGTTACTAAATGAAATTAAATAATGTGTATTTCTGTAAATAGTGAAGGTTTAAAAACGCGTTCCCAAGAATATTGACCGAGCGTATCGTTTAGCTCGGTGTTGAAACGCTGGAGTTATCCGCCTTTCAAAAGAGAGTCAATATTCCCGAGGTCAACACAAGGACGCGCCACCGTGCCAGCTGGATTCAAACCAGGCACCTGTGTGTGGTGGTGAGGGGAGGGGAGGGGGGGGGGGTCTGCCTCCATCCAATAACTTTGTTTTACGGCACTTCTCACATCTCTGTGCTTGCTAACCTGGAACCTGCATGAATAGAGAGGGTTTCTCACCAGAGGGGGAAGGGGAGAGAACACACACACACACACACACACACACACACACACACACACACACACACACACACACACACACACACACACACACACACACACACACACACACACACACACACACACACACACACACACACACACACACACACACACACACACACACACACACACACACACACACACACACACACACACACACACGGGAAGTTGTAATGAGTCCTTACCTTGCTTCCCTCGGCTCTCGGATCCTGTGATAAATGATTGAGAGAGAAGACATTAGAAAAAAGATGTCAAAATATGCCCCCATGTTATGACGCATCCGGTTACGTGAAACAATCTCTGAAAGTATCTTCTACACACAAAAGGATCATCGGTTAAACACTAAAACGTGAGAGCGTAAGAGTTGAAATGTGTGTTCCGCTGCCAAAGACACAGGTGTGTCGCGGTCGGCCATGTTTGTTGTTTACGTTTGGCACTTTGCTGGATGTTTCAACTGGGAACATTTAGGAGCTCGGGTTCGTCATGAACGCAGCAAATTTTATTTATGCATTTCTGTCTGTTTATTTAAATATAAATTAAAAAAATAAACTTTGTCGTGACACCATTCTAATCTGGCAAGTGTTATATATAAAAGAATACGACAAAACAAACGTAAAAATCCTTTGTATTTTATTTTACTGTATTACTATTTCACACACTTTGTATTTTCACTACTGCAGAATGTTGTCAATTAAACTAAAAACTAAAACCACATTCCTCAGTCTTGCCCAGGGCGACTCATTATTTACACGACTCCTTTTCTGGGCCTGGAAGCGGTAATCCATGAAGTGCTATTTACGTTACACGTGGCAGACGGCATGAGGATTCTTCCCTTCTAGAGAAGAAGCTACCGCGCTCAAGTCAAAGCATGACTACACTGTAAACTAACAATGGAAATACGAGAACAATTAACATCTGTACATTTTCATATCAAAAGCAACATTCTGCAGATGTCGATTTAGACAAAATATCATAAATTTCCTTAAAAGAAAGACAAATTTGCCGCCGTTTGTTGATTTCCGATCAGCATTAATGGCAAACGCTGCATGTGGAGCCGTGCCTACATGTCCCAGGATGCATTGCACGCAAGCTTCTATCGCTCTGTTTTTTAAAGCGCAATATCGAGCACAGGAAGCCAGACTCGCATCAAATTAAAAAGGCGCTGGATGAGGTCAATAAAGCGCAACACTAATCAATCCTAATTGGACGTTAACAGGTGGCGAATTTTCTCTAACTGAGATCCTCGATCACTGAGACGGAAACGTCGGCTCCCGTAAAGCCCGCGTGCTGCGACTCCGCTAAAGCGGCGTGCTCGCTGTGGGCCGCGTGACAGATGGGTGGCGACACCCTGACAGAATCTGTGAGCTCACCTCCTGTAGCTACTTCATCACGCAAATGGGTTCCAGCTCATCAATGACGTCTGTTAATCGTTTGTTATTGAGGTAAACTGACAATATACTTTGTTTTTGTCGTTATACGTGAGTGTATGTATGCGTGTGTATATGTATGATGTGTGTGTATATGTATGTATGTATGTATGTATGTATGTATGTATGTATGTATGTATGTATGTATGTATGTGTGTATGGATGTAGGTGTAGGTATGTGTATGTATGGATGTATTTGTATGTGTGTATATATATATATGTGTGTATATGTATATGTGTATGTATGTTTGTATATGGGTGTAGGTATGTATGTGTGTATATGGGTGTAGGTATGTATAGATATGTATATGTGTGTATGTGTATATATATATATATATGTGGTTATATCTGACGTCTTTGTAATTGTTCTATGTTTATATCACTAAACAAATAAAAAAAATTAAGTGACAAAAAAAAACCCACTAAATTATCAAAATCAAATCAATCAAGACAGTCAGCAGATCTACCGATTAGCTAGAACTATATTCCCCGTTTATTTGCTAAATCTACACGACAGAACGTTGCTCACAATGTCAACACGTCAGACAAGAAAAGGATGAATCTGCTTTTAGAGGCGTCGCCCAAACGTACCATCTCCTCCCCGGGCAGCCAGTAGCCCTCCTGCTCGATGCCGGCCTTGGTGCCCTTGCAGCCGACGGTCAGCGTCTCCACCACGAGGCCGTCCTTCACGGCCAGGCTCAGCTGCCGGGCGGTCTCCTTGGGGTGCATGCTGAACATGCGGCTCAGGTACCTGGGCAGGCGGAGGGGGGGAAGGAATTGAGCATTTATGGAAGACATTTCACTTCTCTGGCTACCGTTGTAACATTTTGCATTATATTGGTCGTTGAAGACACGTCAGTCTCACGGGACGTCGTGAAGTAGTCACGAAATGCAAGCGGTTGATTTTGTGTTCGGGGACAAAAATTGTCGGTTTGTTTTGGTGAAAGAAAAACTAAAAAGTTATGTTTGTTAGGCTAAAGTTGGGATTAAAGTCTGGTTCAGGTTCAACAAAACCACCAACAGTCTGGTTCAGGTTCAACAAAACCACCAACAGTCTGGTTCAGGTTCAACAAAACAGGCAACAGTCTGGTTCAGGTAACAAAACCACCAACAGTCTGTTTCAGGTTCAACAAAACCACCAACAGTCAACAAAACCACCAACAGTCAACAAAACCACCAACAGTCAACAAAACCACCAACAGTCAACAAAACCAGCAACAGTCAACAAAACCAGCAACAGTCAACAAAACCAGCAACAGTCTGGTTCAGGTTCAACAAAACCACCAAAATTCTGATTCAGGTTCAACAAAACCAGCAACAGTCTGGTTCAGGTTCAACAAAACCACCAAAAGTCTGATTCAGGTTCAACAAAACCAGCAACAGTCTGGTTCAGGTTCAACAAAACCACCAACAGTCTGGTTCAGTCAACAAAACCACCAACAGTCTGGTTCAGATTCAACAAAACCACCAACAGTCTGGTTCAGGTTCAACAAAACCACCAACAGTCAACAAAACCACCAACAGTCAAGAAAACCACCAACAGTCAACAAAACCAGCAACAGTCTGCTTCAGGTTCAACAAAACCAGCAACAGTCTGGTTCAGGTTCAACAAAACCAGCAACAGTCTGGTTCAGTCAACAAAACCAGCAACAGTCTGTTTCAGGTTCAACAAAACCACCAACAGTCAACAAAATCAGCAACAGTCTGGTTCAGGTTCAACAAAACCACCAAAAGTCTGATTCAGGTTCAACAAAACCAGCAACAGTCTGGTTCAGGTTCAACAAAACCACCAACAGTCTGGTTCAGTCAACAAAACCACCAACAGTCTGGTTCAGGTTCAACAAAACCACCAACAGTCAACAAAACCACCAACAGTCTGGTTCAGTCAACAAAACCACCAACAGTCTGGTTCAGGTTCAACAAAACCAGCAACAGTCTGGTTCAGGTTCAACAAAACCACCAACAGTCTGGTTCAGGTTCAACAAAACTCCCTCAGACTGTTGCTCAGCCCCGTGCGTTCATGTGTTGTGCGTCTCCACCCGAACAAGGCCACATATCTACTTTCATTCACATTATTTTCATGCACAAAACCAATGGATTGCCTCCAGTGACGACTTCACAAACTGCCGGTGATACCGAGCGCCCACGTGGTCACCAGTCGAGAGAGCGTCCATTACCTGGGATCTGACCAATAAAACCCAAACGCTCTATAAACCCTTTTTGATACGACCCAAGAGGCAGTTTAGAGGCGTGTGAAACTACAGCAGAGGGACTCTCTTCTGGTTCCTCCTCCGACGCGAACCAGCGATTCAAATAACGGCCCGTTGGATTCCTGCAGCGGCACGCCGGCTAAACCCCTCGGATCAAGGTCGCGTATCCTCGCCCGTGGCAGACGGCCAACAGGCGAGCGCGTATGGAATCAGGTGAGTCTGTGTTTACTCCAGAGGTACAGCGGAGAGGCCTATTGAATGTCTGCGTGAACACACAGCCGGCCGGATCACTTCACGGGGACGTGAAGACCGAAGAAAGAACGCTTCAAAATGGCAGACGGACGTCTCCATCACCGTCGGGTTATTTTTCCTTCCTTTCTGTAGTTATACATGTATAACAGAATGCATACATAACGTCTGGGAGTTCTGTTGCGAGTTCAAAGTTGTTGTTTTTTTTTTAACCGATAGTTTTCCAGCTGGTTGAACACAGACCATAATCGGCACATCGGTTAATGATGAACTAATTGGCTCTCCGCGGCGAGGACTCCCGCCGCGTGAGAAGGTTTTACATACAAATTATGAGATCGAAAAACACGTCTTAATACTGCAGAATGAGCCTGAGAATCTTTTACATTTGAAGGTTTTAGAAAGTCTTTCTCTAAACTTGTTAAACTAAGTGTGTGTGTGTGTGTGTGTGTGTGTGTGTGTGTGTGTGTGTGTGTGTGTGTGTGTGTGTGTGTGTGTGTGTGTGTGTGTGCGTGCGTGCGGAGGGTATCCGTTGCATGCCGCTGCATACTGTTGCCATGACAACAACCACCTGCCGCCAGGGTATTTATTTGGCAAGCAGCCAACCCCCCCCCAAGGTGCTCACCACGTACGAGATGCGTTTCATTCGGTCTGTGCTCCACCCGCCATGTTTGTCTTTTAATTGGCAGAGTTTGAACATCGCAGTTTAAAAAAAAAACATTTAATTAATTTAAAAAGAAAAAGGTGTTTAAAGCATCGTGACGCCCCAACCGGCTGAGGGTACCGCGGCTGCGTCACGAGGTGGCAAGAAAGCCAATGAGTTGTTGAGCGTTGGTCGCTGGTCTGGTTCTGAGCAGCCGAGAACTCTGCAGCCACCGACGGGTCGATCGGCTCGGCGAGTCGCTAATTAATAAATCAGCGACTCCTCTTCGATCGACTCATCGCTCGAGTCATTTATCAAGCAAACATTCTCCGGCTCCAGCTTCTCAAATGTGAATGCTTACTGCTCTTCTGTTTCATCACAGCGAGAGTTGAACGTATTTGGGTTTTGGACAGAAAAGAGTTATGCAAAAAAAAGATGCTTTTTCCCCTGCAGACCCAACGCAGCTCCCTGTGCAGCAACAACAACAACAACAACAACAAAGCAGCCGGGAAACAACTCCTATCGCACAACACGTCGGCATGTGGCCGGTTCAAGTAACGACACGTTTGTGTGCTCATCGCCGAGCGGATCACTCGAAACCCTTTGAAAAAGGAGCTGCGAGGGAATCCCTCGCTGCAGGACACGCACGCAGGCCAAACCTCCCAATCCGTTAAACGTCCCTTCCAGAGCCCAACGCCGGCGCCAGGCAATCGCGTGACTAATGAATAGTCTTACAAATAAGGTCAATTCGCATTTGGAGGCCTTTAAAAAAAATTAAAAAAAATCTACATTTTAGTTCTACTTGCTTACAATATATTACAATAAATGCAACGAAGTAGTCTGGGAATACGAGACGTGACTTTTCAGATAATTAGAATCCCCCCTCGTCATAGTTGAGGTCGGTTCACGTCTTTCTGCCGGTTACACCTACAGTGTATTTGTGTTACTTAGTTGAGCCGACCCATCTTTAGTCGACGGACAGACACACCATGACAGTAAACACATCCTCAGATCCGTCTGTAATTTAACTTACTTGGAGATCCTGTCCATGTTTGCGATTTGTTTCTGGTTGCGGACGACCTCGATGGCCGCCCACACATACTGGACCACCTTGGGGTCCGCCAGCCTCTTCTTCACCACGCGTGACATGATTTCCTTATTCATCTCAACTGGATGGGGGGGGCAAAGGAAAAATAAATAAATAAATAAATAAACCAGCAAGTTCTCTTTTGTTCTGTGAATGAAAAGATACCAAAATCACAGGCATGGGAGGCTGCATTCGTAACAGTACTACCGATTGTAATTATGATGTATGACCGGCGTAGTTATGACAGCAGTGCCACTTGTGTAATAATGTGTGTAGTCCTATTGGTTGTAATAGCTGTTGTGTTCCTTTACAGGCAAATGTTGCTACCCTGTAAGAGATAGCATGAGACCCATCAGCAATACGTCTGACAAATGCAATAGTCACATTAAATAACTGAACCCATGTTCATCGCGTTCTTTTCCCCTTCCTGTGATTTATCTACAGATTGAAATCACAGTGGAGTGGTGACTTTGCGTTACACCTTTCAATAAGTTAAATTTTGGAGTTTATTCTTGGCTGATATCATCATGAGACAAAAAATAAATCTGTTTCCTTCTAACTGATGTGAGAGAGCAAAAGGTGGAGAAACGAGAGTCGTGAAAAGACCTTATAGACCATCGAGCATGATAAGATGGATGACTGATAATAATGAAACCAATGTTCTTTGTGTTGCACTAAAAAAGTAATAACAATAATGGAGTTTTTTCTTTAAATCGTTTCATATCGCATTTTTTTATCAATGTGGTTATAAAATTCAGATTTAAAAAAAAAAATTGAATATTTGAGCCATGGATTATTAAATCTTATGTGATAATCGATAGCACAAACACCCCAATGTCTTAACCGTATGATTCTACACAAGCGTCGTCACGGTAACGATCTCCACGCCTGCAGCGGATGGTGAACTCAAGAAAAAACAGGTTTCTTCCAATATGGAATACTTTAGATGGAGTATTGCATTTCTAAAGAACCATATCCCTAAATAATCCTCAAAAGTTCAACTTACTGAGACTTTTCATTCGTCCTCACCACAACAACAACCACAACAACAACCACAACATTCACAAACTAGAAGAAAGCCGCTTCCCCAAACCACTACAATGTGTCCGTATGACTTGAAAGAAGATAATATAATAATGTTTTAAGACTGATGTAACATCTGAAGAATTACACAAATACATGTGTAACTTAAGCTTTTTGTCCCTTCTTGAGCTTATTTAGTTAGATTTATATAGACGTCTCAAAGACGCTTGTTGTTGTTGTTCATGTACTGATTGAAAGGGGATACCACTCAATGGACATGTGTGCGATGTTTGAAATGTTTCGGACTCTAGTTCTTGGACGCCGGTGCGTGTTTGTGCGTTAGCTCTGATACCGTGACGACAAGTCAAAAGACATATTTGCGGCGACCTTTGTTGCTGCCATATATTTTCTATTTTAAGTCAAACTAAAGCGACAAACACCTTTTCCGCTGCAGACTTCTGGAATGGTGCTAAAGTGCCCTTTACGAGCCCCGTTTATTCAAACCATGTTCCTCCTGCAGAGCATTGATTACATATCGGAGACATAAAAATATCGTGTCTTGTTGTCATTCAGAGGACATTCTGAACGGGCCAATTCCCCTCGGGGGACATGTGGAAATCAAAACAAATAGTCATGTGGTGGTGGACGCTCAGCAAAGGGGATGTGACAAAGAAAACTCTTAAGAGCCCTTGAAAGGTCCTTTTTTTATATAATACCGACTGCCTCTTAAATGTGGTGCACAGCCCTGGCCTTCCCCGAATATCTTTAAATCCAATTCGATGCGGTCCTCCTCCAAACCATCCGTGAAACTTAAGATGTCACTTTCATAAATCGCAGCCAAAAGCTAGACCATAATAACGCCGGAGCACATTTAATGCCAAGGAGGAGGCTTCGCTTTAGTGCACTTTGTGTGAGGAGAGGCTGCGACAGATGTCAGGGGGGGGGGGGGGATGTTTCATCTTCACACGTTTCTCCTTCAAGTACAAAGTGTGGTTCAGGGCGAAGGAGGAAAATTTGTTGTTGAAGTAGACGATCAACACAAACACCGACGTATCCCGTCAAGGAATGTAGACGTGAAGATTTATTAGTTTGGATTGTTGTGGTATAATCTGTCAACATAGTATTTAATTCATTACTCTGCTCTTTCCGAGTCTGGTTATAGGGACACAAATGTACATTAAAGTTACATGTTATGCCCACCGGGCACAATCAGTAAATTCCTTTAGGCCTAAATATGACAGAATCAACTATCTCTATTCGATTTTTTAATTGGTACAATTAATGGTTAAAAATATAGTTATTAACAGGTTATAAGATGATGTTAGGAAAATAAAGCACACATTGGGAAGATCAAAATAATTATAAAAATTACATAAAATACTTTTCAGACAGAATTCTGGGTGTGTTAAAAGAATTCATTGCAGTAATGTAATGCAACAATGCTCTAGTCTAGGATAAAAAAAGATTTATTTTTTTTAAAAGGTGTTGGCTGCGTGTGTGACATTTAAAGTTCAGGTGAGTGGATCCACGTGTCTTTGGTTCATAAACGTCACACAGCGAGAGACCCGGGGAACACTGACGTCACAACAGAGCAGCGACAGGAGCCACTCCGGCCACCTGTGCGCGCGAGCACGCGCAGCAGCCCTCCGCCTCTACTCGGAGCTCGCGCATCCGCGTGCTTCCCAAATCAATTAGGCAAAGTGTGCGACACCGGAGCCAATTAGTAAAGACGCGGGGTTTGCAAAAAAAATAAACGGCTCCCGGGAGCCAAACGGTGAGACGTCAAGCCGCCCCCCCCCCCCACGTGACCCACACGTACGCAACTCGGTGTCACCCGTCACGTTAATACCCACCTCGTAGATTCGCTCCAACAAAGAGTTGGTTGTGGAAGGCCAGCACGCTTAGCATGCTAAGCTAACGGCCGAAACCAAAAGCGCTCGCTAGCTCAAGCCGTCACGTAGCTCACCTGCCGGCTCACCTGGGTGATATGTACCACCAGAGCGACGCGCTGGCAGTTGTTCCGTCCGCCGCCACACGACACTAACTACCTGGGGGCTCCCTGCTCGTTTTGTTTTGGAGGAGGCGCCATGTTCACGGCTAAGCTAACACTTAGCTAGCTAGCTAGCTAGCGAGCTAGCAGGTGCTGTAACTGAAGCAGCGCGTGCCGCCCCTCGCCCTCCGAAGAAGAATGAGCTCACCTTTTGTCTTTACTGTGTCACCGACACGGCGGCGGCGGCTGCTGCAGGAAATCCGCAAAGGATTGAGGGGCGAGGTGGCTCACATTAGTTTGTCTCCAGGCTGTGGATGGAGTCCAGCTGGAGGTAAACACAGTACCCTAGCGGTGGGGCGACGGTACTGCCGCAATAGTATGACCCGCCTTACTCTGCCTCTGATTGGCTGATAATTGTTCCACGCGTTAGTCAGATTGGTTGGGGAAGGTCTGAACCCCCCTACTCGTCCTCTGATTGGCTAGTAATTGTTGCCTGCGTCGGTTGGATTGGCTGGGGAAGATATGACCCGCCTTACTCTGCCTCTGATTGGCTAGAATTGGTGTCTGCGTTGGTTGGATTGGTTGGGGGATTAGTTTAAGAGCATTAATATAAGCCAATCAGATGAAGAGTAGGGCGGGTCAATGGATTGGTTGTCTTGGTATTGTAATATTAGATAGATAGATAGATAGATAGATAGATGAATAGATAGATTTTCAGCAAGCATATTTACATATATACAATAAAATAGCATGGCAGAACATTAATTTTAGGAATTTAAATAATAAAGGAAATGAAAACATTCAACATTACTATTGGCGTTGCTGTACTTTTATCCTGGGCTCGGGTGTAGTAATCACTGTTGTCGTGTCCACCTCTCAGTAACAACGTCCAATCCCCCTTTCTCCACCCCTGAAAATATGAATTGAATCTTTCTGGGTGACACATATTTCTGTTGTAAACTCATTTAATGATGCTTTTCTCTCCCCGTAAGACAACAGCAGATACGTGTTTGTTGTGTTTGGATCCGGTGTGATTTCTTGGTTCTTGGGTCTGGTTGTTGCTAACTTGGTGTTTTCTTCCCCCGGTCGGGCCTCGGTGTAGCTGTGCCTCTACTGATGGCTATTCCAGTGGGGTTTAACACCGTTCATGCAGCAGCCGTGTCCACGGGGAATAGCCACCGGATCCTTCAGGAGATTCAGTTAGACTGAACAGCAGAATTTAGCTCTATTCATCGGAATTTCTGTTTAAATTTGTATCCTTTCACTCCTTATTTGTGAGGTCTATTGTACTTTTATTCTTGTTTTGTAATTTCTACAAATAAATCATATATTTCTCCAAACTGAAAACATCTCTAGTCTGATGGACAACACATCTCTACTCATTCTGCTCCTGTTTACTTTCTGCAATCATGAGGATCATCAGCTCAACGTTTCACCTCCACACCGACCGTTGTACCTGCAGATCGTGGAAGAGGCGGGAAATGTTCTCTGCCTGTTCGAGAGCGGGAAGTAGATGGAACCGCATGGCGTGTTATCTTACAATGTGCAGTAAGAATAGATCATTACAGACTATGACACTGCATAGAAACACATAAGTGTCTCTTATTTATTTTAAATTGCCCAGTAGGCTGCAACAGGTGAAGTATTGGAGTCAGTGGCAGTGGCTGAATGAGAGGGTCCACTGTGTGTACCTATATCAGGGCGGTCGCATCACAATGCATGCTGGTTAGTTTTGATCCAGACTTCTGACGTCATTCACACGCAGTCAACTATGACCTCACGAGATCGAGGCACCCTGATGGGAAACTTCCAGTTGTCTCACAATCAAAGGATTGGCTCTCAGTTTTGACAAGATCATATTTTTTCTCTGCGATTTTAATACTTCCAGCTAGATTGTAGGATGTTAGTCTCATGTTGTGCAAAGAGGTTTTAATAAAATATCATATTATGCGGTTGATCAACATGTACTTTATTGATATCTATGTGTAGACAAAGTGAGTTGAGGTGCTTGGACCTCCACTACTTCCTGGTTATCTGGAAGATGGCGCCCTCTTGTGTTGAGTTTCAGTTTTCACCTGTTGAGATAATCGCTGCAGAAGGACGTGTAATAACTTCACTGAGCCTTTAACAGCTTAACCGTCATCAGCAAAGAGGCATTTAAAGTTATGTAAATTCACACAATGTCAATTTGTTCACAGGAGTCACCCCCTGTTGCACTGATGCTGCATTCAGGGCACATGGGAAAGATGGTAGAGCAGAGCCTCCACTTTACAAAGCGTATTCACATCAGCTCTCAGGTGATGAATATTATTTGTGAATGTGATGTTTGAGAATGTTAGTTTAAGTGTCTTTGACTTCTTACATTCTGATTAAAGAACATTGTAATAATTGATAAGCATAAACTCCACAATACATGTTTTCTCATGTGTATCGGAAATCAACAAATCCTCTACAGACCCAAACATGAAAGATTATTATTATTTTAAAGGTTTTTAAGCGTATGTGATGAATTATTTGTAGACAAACAAACTCTTGGTTGTTAAAAGCAACAAGTGATATCAAAGTGCTCATTTCTCTTTGTCAAAGATGTTTGTGAAGAAACTTTTTTGTGCTTATTTTATACATTTGCTTTGTATTAAATGCTGAAATAAAGACAAGAGGAAAATACTTTGTTCATATTTGTTTATTCATAATGTAAACATTCAGTTTGTTCTCACACACATCAGTAAAGTCTGTGAAATGACTCTATCAATGAATTAGAGGACAGATTCACTTCATCCACACAATCAATGTGACCTGAGATACATATATATATATATATATATATATATATATATATATATATATATATATATATATATATATATATACACACACAATTAAAAATAAATTAATCATACACATAATTGTATTAATATTGTGTACAATATTGTGTACAAAATAAAAACATTTATTTACCATGAGTTCAACGTTAAACTGTAATTAAAATACAAAGTTATGAATCTTAACCCTCAGTCAAACTCAGGGGCGTGCGGTCAGGGTGGTAGGCGAGGCAGAGCCTCTCAGGGCGTTAGTTTATGTGTCTGACTTCTTAAATTCTGATGTGTCAGAATCAACAAATCCTCTACAGACCCAAACATTAATTATTATATTAGTTTTTAAGAGTGTGATAAATTATTTGTAGACAAACAAACTCTTGGTTGTAAAAAGCAACAAGTGATATCAAAGTGCTCATTTCTGTGACAAATATGTTTTTTTTTTTGTGTGCTCATTTTATACATTTGCTTTGTATTAAATGCTGAAATAAAGACAAGATGAAAATACTTTGTTTATATTTGTTTATTCATCATATAAACATTCAGTTTGTTCTCACACACACATCAGTAAAGTCTGTGAAATGACTCTTAATCATTGATTTCAAGGACAGATTCACTTCATCCACACAATCAGTGTGACCTGAGACTGAGCCACATTAAAGATGATCAGTTTCTCTCTTCATAAACATCGGAAAAGAAACAGGAGAAAAGCATCAACAGAAATATTAAATCAGACATTTAGAGCTTGTGAAGATTAAAATGTTATCAAACTCAACAAAATGATAACAAACGTCATCATGAGAACCTCCATGGATAAACAGACACTGGAAAGAGCGCCACCTACAGGAACGTGTACAGAACAACTCATGAGAAGACGTCAAAGCAGCACCCAGAATGTTTGACTGACAGCTGATCTCAGTGCAGTGAAGAAACACCTCAACAATAAAGACACAAACATGGAGACTAAATGAGTTTAACAGTTTAACCCTCAAATGACTGCTGTCTATTTTAGTTTACAACTCAGGACCAGTGACTCCAACCATCTTCAACATCACGTGGACTCCAAAAAACTTCTTCCCAAATCTGATTCTGATCATCTTCTTCAAAAATCTGACTCAAATCTTCAACATGAGGCTGACATTTTTTCCTTGATTTAGATTTTTTGTTTCTACTAGATACTGTCTGCCATGCGTTTGGAACCACTGTTCTTCCCTGGGAATCCGTTAATAATCCAGCCCTGGCCTCGGCCATAGGAGACGACGGCCGGCGGACGTTAGTGACGTCAGTCCGCGGCGGTAAAACTACAATGTTCAGGAGATTTGACTACAAAAAAGCGCGCCTTAAGGCCGATTCATACTTCGGCGATTTCAGAAAAACGGACAGATACACAAGCTTTTTCACCCCTTGCAAGCTTCTTGCAAGCCCCTTGCAAGCTTTTTCACACCTTGCGTGCGTCGACCCCTTTTTCTATCCACGCGTCAAAAATCTACACAAGCATACACAAGCCTACACAAGCCTGCAAGGCTGTGATTGGTCTGCTGGTCTGATGACTACTTCCTTTCTGGAGTCTCACATTTCCGGTTTTCATAGCATAATACCGCCATTTTTAAAAGCCAAGTTAAACCCAAGACGATTTTTTTAAAAGATGAACGCTATTCAGGAGCTGCTAAGCGAGGAAGTCAGGAGGTATGAACACCTCTATAACCCGTCGATGGCGGGTTATAAGGACGCGCAGATGGCCTCAAATTCGTGGAGGGAGATCTCCTCCAACGTGGTTTTGGCGGTGGACCTGTGCCTGAAAATGTGGAGGAAACTGCGCGACAAATATGTCCGTGAGAAGAAGGCGATGCAGGGCAGAAGTGGTGATCCTGGGAGAAAGATCTCTCCTTCTCCCTTTTTTATCGCTTTCCTGGTTGGGCGTGCACATAAAGCACCGTGCTACGTCGTCCAACTATGACGAGGTAAATATGAAGTTCTTGGTTTTTGAACAGCCTCTGTGTGCGCGCTAGTACGCTAGCAGTGTAATAAGATTGGGAGAGTTCAGTTGGAGTATGCTTAAGATATTGCAAACGGGATTAATGGTGGTAAAGAGATGTATAATTGAAGATGTAATGCAATTTTTTTCTAACCTTTGCCATTGTAGCTACAGGCTGTTTTCATACAGCTAAAGAACGGTGGGCGAGTAACCTGGACAACTTCTCCCCGGCGCAGTTTACTGGCTGCATTCAACCCGTCCACCCCTCCAGTCCACCATCTCCTCTGTCCCACACAGGGAAAACGAGGAAACGGAAGGGGGAGCAGGATGACCTCCTCAATGGAAAGATTGCTGAATTGCAGAAGCGCAGACAAGCTCTGCTGTCCCCTGAGGGCCAAGATAAATATTATAGATTTGGCCAGATGATGGAGGAGCTGGCGAGGACAGCTGTGGCAGAAAAGCAGCATTCAGCCATGGTCAAGGCCATGAGCTTTCTGCTTTCTGTCCAGAGTGTAGACGACTTGTACGGTCATTAAACGGTTCTTGGACTTTTGCACCGTTATTCCTTATTCGTTTTTCACTTATTTTGCACATTGTTTGTTTCACTTATTTTGCACATTGTTTGTTCACTTATTTTTCACCTTTTCTTTCTTTTATTCCTTATAACTTTACTTACTTGTATTTAAATAAAACAGCAAATAAGTTTTGAAACAGTTGGAATTTTTTATTCACATCCCTGAATGTTATAGTCAGTTCATGAGGTCGTTGTCAGGCCATCTAGGTTCAATTGTGCCTGTGACCACTCGCTCGGTGGTCATAGAATTGCATCAATTCATGTCTCACACCTATAGTAGAGAGAGACTTTGTGAATCGGAGATTTAAAGATGAGACGTGAAGGGTGCCACTTATATATCTGCAAAGAAATCCACATGAATTGCAACATACTATACGTTGACTGAGACTGTCTGGAGAGAACGCGCTAATTCACCGAACAAATGGCCTACTTTCATATTCATTTTCCACCACTTGTTAGTCATGTCATCCATTCATATCGATGTGAATCAATCAATACTAATACAACTTAAACTGTGATGCGTTTTAGTTTCATTTCGCAATTTATTTAGTGTATAATCCATAGCAGCTGCCTTAAAACACGTTTTTTTTTTCCATTGTCCCGCTGCAATTAATACCCCGACGTCCGAGCCCGACCTGAGCCCTAGTATGATTTCTAAATATTTTGTCGGAGACGGCCTGGCTGGTCGGGTCCAGTTGGAAGAGGTGAGGAGATATGAACATTTAGACAACCCCAATGATCTCGGTTGCCATCCTTCACTGTGTGTGTGGACAACAAGACCTGGTAAATAAATAAACCAGCGACTTCCACACACAAAGACGTCATTCTCTATGTCGTCTTCGACAAAAAACGTTACTCCACCTATTGTTCGGGCGGTGAATTGCTTTACAACAAGGGAACTTATAGTTCCTAAAAGTTCCCTTTTAGGAACTATGAATTGAAACGAGCAATTTACACAAAACAATTACACAATGATTTACGCTGTTGTAGAAGTATGCGCGGGCCTTTAGATACTTTGTCCGTGTCGGACAAAGCTGTCGGCTTTTCTCAATTCAAAGTACACTGAGTACAGACTTGTGTTCTTTTGGAGTCTGGTCTCGGGAGTCCAGACTCCGGAGGACGGGAGGACGGTCTTTCTGTGATTGAAACAGCAGCTTACTTGATGACGTCACCACATCAGCTGTTCTTGCTCCTGAGTTTACTCTAATTATTCACTGTAAATTATTTTTTACTGTCAAAAACAATATGACAACCCTGTTTTTTCATTCTTTAAATATGATTATTTTATTTTGAATTATGTGTATATATATATATATATATATATATATATATATATATATATATATATATATATATATATATATATATATATATATATATATATACACACACAATTAAAAATAAATTAATCATACACATAATTGTATTAATATTGTGTACAAAATAAAAACATTTATTTACCATGAGTTCAACGTTAAACTGTAATTAAAATACAAAGTTATGAATCTTAACCCTCAGTCAAACTCAGGGGCGTGCGGTCAGGGTGGTAGGCGAGGCAGAGCCTCTCAGGGCGTTAGTTTATGTGTCTGACTTCTTAAATTCTGATGTGTCAGAATCAACAAATCCTCTACAGACCCAAACATTAATTATTATATTAGTTTTTAAGAGTGTGATAAATTATTTGTAGACAAACAAACTCTTGGTTGTAAAAAGCAACAAGTGATATCAAAGTGCTCATTTCTGTGACAAAGATGTTTTTTTTTTTTGTGCTCATTTTATACATTTGCTTTGTATTAAATGCTGAAATAAAGACAAGATGAAAATACTTTGTTTATATTTGTTTATTCATCATATAAACATTCAGATTGTTCTCACACACACACATCAGTAAAGTCTGTGAAATGACTCTTAATCATTGATTTCAAGGACAGATTCACTTCATCCACACAATCAGTGTGACCTGAGACTGAGCCACATTAAAGATGATCAGTTTCTCTCTTCATAAACATGCATCGGAAAAGAAACAACAGTAGAAAAGCATAAACAGAAATATTAAATCAGACATTTAGAGCTTGGTGATGATTAAAATGTTCACGCAGAGAAATGTCAATTCAGGTAAACAAACGTAATCACGAGAGCCTCCATGAATAAACAGACAGGAAAGAGCGCCACCTACAGGAACACAAACATGTACAGACCAACTCAAAGCAGAAGATGTCAAAGTAGTACCCAGAATGTTTGACTGACAGCTGATCTCAGTGCAGTGAAGAAACGCCTCAACAATCAGCTCTCAGACACAAACATGGAGACTAAATGAGTTTAACAGTTTCACCCTCAAATGACTGCTGTCTATTTTAGTTTACACAACTCAGGCCCAGTCACTCCAACCATCTTCATCAGAATAAGGCTGATATCCACCATCTCCAAATAAAACCTCATACCAACCATCTCCAACCGGAGGCTGACTCCAACCATTCCCACCACGAGGCTGACTCCAACCATTCCCACCACGAGGGTGACTCCAACCATTCCCACCACGAGGGTGACTCCAACCATTCCCACCACGAGGGTGACTCCAACCATTCCCACCACGAGGCTGACTCCAACCATTCCCACCACGAGGCTGACTCCAACCATTTCCACCACGAGGGTGACTACGACCATTTCCACCACGAGGCTGACTACGACCATTTCCACCACAATGCTGACTCCAACCATCTCCAACATAAGGCTGATGTTTTTTCATTGGTTTAGATTTTTGGTTTCCACCTAATACTGGCTGCCGTGTGTTTGGATCCAGTGTCTTTCCCTGTGAATCTGTTGATAATCCAGCCCTGGCCTCGGGCTTGACCTCTGCCATTTGAGGCGACAGTGAAGCGTCCACTACTCTCAACGCCAGTGAGACGTCTGGCCATTTCCCTGTCACGACTTCCAGTAGTTCATCTCTGACTTTTGAAACGGCGTCTGTCACGTCCTCAAAGTGTCTCAGAGGACGGAGGTTGATGCTGGATGTGTCTGTGGACTCACTGAGGGGCGACAGTGAGGGGTAGTTGTGGAGAAACTGGTTGAGACCCTCCGTCTGTGAGATCTTCTCCAGCTCAGCGTCGTTCTTCTTCAGCTCAGTGATCTCCTGCTCCAGCTTCTCCTGAAGCTCTTTGAATCGACTCAGTTGAGTTCTCTGCTGCGATCTGACGCCGTGCGTCAATTCATATCTTCTTTTCTGAATGAGACGCATCAGCTCAGTGAAGCTCTGCTCACTATTCATCACTGCTTTATCAGCAGAGACGTTGATGGCCTCCACCTCCTGATGGAGCAGCTTCAGGTTGTTCTCTCGGTCCTGGATTCTCTGCTGGATGTTGAGTCGACTCCCCTTCAGCTTTTTCTGCCTCATGGTCCTTTCTACTGCAGCTGAGACTGTGTTGTGGCCTTTGTGTTCATCCATTAAGCAGAGATAACAGATACACTGCTGATCAGTACGGCAGAACATCTTCATCACCTCATTGTGATGAGAGCAGATGTTCTCCTGGAGCTTGTTGGAGGGGTCCACCAGCTTGTGTTTCTTAAATGTTGCCGAGTCATAATGAGGCTGAAGATGTTCCTTACAGTAAGAAGCCAGACACACCAGACAGGACTTAAGGGCCTTCAGTCTCCTCCCAGTGCAGACGTCACAGGCCACATCTTTAGGTCCAGCATAGCAGTGATCAGCAGGAGCAGCTTGGAGTCCAGTCTTCTTCAGCTCCTCCACTAGATCTGCCAACATGGTGTTCTTCACCAGGACAGGCCTCGGTGTGAAGGTCTTCCTACACTGAGGGCAGCTGTACAGTTTCTTCTCGTCTTCTTTATCCCAGTGGGTTTTAATACAGTTCATGCAGTAGCTGTGTCCACAGGCAATAGTCACCGGATGCTTCAGGAGATCCAGACAGATGCAGCAAGAGAAGGTCTCCCGGTCCAGCTGAACTCCTCCTTTCTGCGCCATGTTATCGCTCAAAAATCACGATTGGCTGCTGTCGAATAGTCCAAAACTTAGCGGTCACCTCCTAACTCCTAGTCTTAATCACTTTTCCTTGACCTCTGTGAAAAACTTCCACAGAAGAAGGACAAAAAAAAGAAAATCTGGGAAAGAGAAATCACGAGGAGTTTGGAAAAGACAACCGTGTTGTTCCGAGCACTCGACTGGTCTCTCTCTCTTCTTCTTATTTAACGGCGGTTGGCATCCATATTGTTGGTGCATTACCGCCACCCTCTGGAGTACTAATCCGTCATTTCACATTTTACAAACCAAACAAACAAAACAAAACAACAACAACAACAAAAAAAAAAAAAATAATAATAATAATAATAATAATAATAATATATATATATATATATATATATATATATATATATATATATATATATAATAATAAAAATACTATAATTCCAACTATACCCTACAATAAACCCCTGTGTCCTTTAAGAACTTGAACAATACTCTAATCTGTGCTCTCCCCTCCATGCTCAGTATTCCCTTTAGTGTACACTCACGCACCCCCAACTCCCCCAGTTTCTTCCTCATCACCTCTCTATGAGTCTTATGCGCTTTACAATGAACCACCACATGCTCCACTGATTCCTCTTCTCCACACCCTTCACACAACCCTGTCTGGTGTTTCCCAATCATTCTCAGTGTCCTGTTGAGTGTAGTATGGCCCAACCGTAGCCTTGTCAGCACTGTTTCCTCCCTCCTATTCCAACTTCCCACCCTGGTTTCCTTCACACTCCTTTTAATCAGATACAAATGTCTCCCTTTTTCCTCTCTGTCCCACCTATTCTGCCACATTTGGTTGATGTTTTCCCAGACAATACTTTTGACCTCCGCCTTACTTATGCCAATTGTCATTTCTATGTCCCCTTTCTTTAAAGCCCTCTTTGCTAAACTGTCTGCCCTCTCATTCCCACTCACCCCTATATGTGCTGGCACCCACATGAATCTCACCTGACACCCCTTGTTGGTTACCCGTGTGGCTGACTGAAGGACCTCATAAAGAATGTCTTGACGACTACTTGACTGAAAAGATCTGATGCTTGCTAAAACTGAAGCTGCATCGGAGCATATTAAGACCTTGCCCTGTTTTGCCTTTTCGACCCATCGTAACGCCACTAGCACTGCCACCATCTCCACTGTGTAAACCCCTAGCTTATCGGATGTTCTCCTGTTGATCCCTATACCTTTGTCTGGTATTGCCACCCCAAATCCTGTCACTCCTGTCTCAGGTTTCTTAGCACCGTCCGTATAAATTATAGTGTATTCACTGTATAGCTGCATTACTCTATATTCAAATGCACCTAACAAATCCACTTTTCTTTTCTCTTCTCTTTTTAATTCTAACAGATACCAGTCTATTTCAGGCCACACTAGTGTCCATGGTTCCACCACCGGGTAAACCACAGAGGGGCTTATTCTCAGACTATCCACCCTACACTCCCTTGCAATATCATTGCCTATCCGACCAAAGTTATTTTTCTGGCTCCTTCCATTCTCCCAGACCGCCTGCAACACTCCTTTTGCAGGGTGAGTATCCTTGTGTCCCTGCAAATTAGCCCAGTAGTTTGCCATGAGTTGCTTTCTTCTTAATTCCAGCGGCATTTCTCCCATTTCTACCTGCAGGGCAGGGATTGGCGATGTTTTAAAAGCTCCACTACAAACTCGTAATGCCTGTGCCTGAACCACATCTAATCTACCAATTAAAGATTTAGTTGCTGACCCATATGCTATGCTTCCGTAATCTAACGCTGATCTTATCAAGGCCACATAGATGTTTTTTAAAGCTGAACAACTAGCTCCCCACTCCCTACCACTCACACATCTCATCACATTTATTACTTTTTTGCATTTGTCCTCTACTCTCCTAATGTGATCTGCCCATGTTAACCGTGAATCAAAAACAACCCCCAAAAATTTAAATGTGCCCACCCGTTCTAATTCTTCACTCGACTGGTCTTTGACCAAACACGTAGTTATGAGGCGACGGCCGGTGGACGTTGTGACGTCAGTTCCCGGCGGGAAAACTACAATATTCAGGAGATGGACTACAAAAAAGAGCGTCAAGATACTTCGTTCGTTTGGTGAAGCTGCGTTCGGACCAAAAAGTAAGTTGCGTTGTCGCATGTGTTTATTTGCTCGATTATTTGTGAACAATTAGCTTATTTTGAGCCGGAAAAAGATGTGGTTTAACTGTAAAAACAGTTACCATTTCCGCCAGCCACCAAGAATTAACCACTATTTTTGCTCTATAGTTGTTGTGGACATCCCACAAACGTCGGGACATCCAACACCCTCGTGTTTGGGTTCATAACATCATCCGGAGGCTCACACAACTCGGTGACTTTCACGGACTAAGTCTGTATATTATAACTGCCGCTTTTAGCGCTACGAGAGTAGCAGCACTAGCATCACCAACGGCATGACGTCAGTGATGACGCGGGAGCATCTCAACACTGATTGGCTTTCGCAACCCAGCGTCGGGCGATTTTCTTTTTTCCAAAACTTTATTAACAACATAAACAAGGAAAGAAGTAACATAAAAGTGAAGCCAAGGGGTTGTCACAAAGTACAAAGCTACTAAACTCTCTCTGTGTTCAGTTTCAAACATACTCTTTGTTGTTATCTAGATTATATTCTGATCATAAAATGCACTTATATACTTATTATTTTATTTGACCTCCATTAGGAACCTTCTTAACCAAAAAGTACTAATTAATAATGAATAGTCCTTTAATTAATTCCAGTAAGAGAAGCAGTTTGAGAGACTGATTATGATATATACCTTTATTCGTCCCACAGTGGGGACATTTTTCATCTGAGCATTAATAAAAATACTTTAAAAAACACAAAACTAAATACAAAAAAACTAAATACTACTACTAATACTAATACTTTTGATTATTTTCAGAAGGTAGAATAATTTGGTTTGATGACGGCTCAACAGTTTTCAGAATAATCTTTTCTTCTTCCCTAAATTACAGTTTGATCAAAGTTTTGTTTTAATGATAATAATAATAAAAAATACAGCAAAATAATATATGAATGAATCACTGCTGTATAAGTGATGAAAGATAAAGTCCTTTAATTCCACATGGTCTCCTTTACTGATGGAGGTCATAGAGGATCAGGACTAAACCGAGACCAGATAAAAGTTCCTCACTGTCACTTTAAGGGGAGACAGCTCATGGCTGTTTAAATCAATTGTTTGAATGTCGATCAGGCTCTGGGATCAAGTAATGCTTTATGGATCAGTTTCACCTGCACTTGAGTTACAGAAGCGTTAAATAGAACCCTTGAAAGGAAAATGCGTCACGTTTTACTAGTTTTCAGTCGGTTCCTTTATTGTTCAAATAGAAGAAACAACTCCAACGCAAGTTATTATTTTAAATATCACTATGTCTAAGAAAACATGACCCAACCGTCTTTGATTTACTGTATCAGCTCGGCCACTCGTGTTGATGAAGCACTTTGCGTGTTCGATGGAATATTTAGAATTTATATCAAAACTGCCCGCGGCGAGCAAAGAAATGAGCAACACACTCGTCGGCACGGAGTCACAACGCTTCTCTGAAACCCAACGGTTTGCTGTTCTTCAGCCATGCAGCTCGAAAATGTATAAAAATCAATTGGTTGTGGATAGCGATTTCATAGATGGTAAAAAGTTACACGTTTAACAAGCAGCGACGCAATTATTATGATTAAGTGCCTAAAATCTCACAGAGTGAACTATTGTGTCTGTTATTTAGGAAGTAGTAGACGAGTGAACAAGGGAGTGATTTTGGGCCTCAGCAGTGGGACTCGGGCATCCTATCGGGCCGAGCTGACTGGCAGGTGGCGGGCGGCGTGAAGACGTTGGGGTCGCTGATGCCCAGGTCGAGGTCGAAGAAGCGGGTGGAGGTGATGACGCTTCTGTTCTTGGCGTAGGTCTCCTGCACCGGGTAGCAGTCCTCCATCGTGTAGACGCCCACCCAGGTCTCATCTGAAGGGGGAGACGAACAGACAAGGACATTTTTATTTTATATTTATATTATTTTATATATATATATAAATGTAACTAATGACTCTAGGCATAGATACAAATATCTTTAAATCTTAAAATGTCTATAAACTGTGTCAGGTGTTTCTCCTCCTGGTTGAATTTATAATAATAATAATAATAATTGTCTCTTTTGGCCATTGTTGACCAAATAGTCCCAGAAAAATAGAAAACCCAGACACAAAACTAAACTAAGTCATTTTAGCCCTTATCTTTGTGTTTCCTCTGCACGTTAGTATCTGCATCTTAAAGAAGAATTCAAGTAACCATATTTAATTAATGACAACTGTACCGGTATATAATATTGGCTTGTTATATAAAAAATTAAATTGTCCCGCCACATCTGGAAGCAGCACCTTGTTTTTGATATTTTTATTAGATTTCACTGATGTCCCGGAAAGACACTCTGCAGACGAGCCACAAATGATGAACATAAAACCTGTCTGACTCACGTTGGCGCGCCGGCTTCCTGTCTGACCACTCCTGAACCTGCACGCTCTCCCCGGGGCCCCCGATGTAGTACTTGTTCTCGAAGGTGGAGTTGTCTGGGATGTCGAAGGGATCCCAGGACTCAGAGAGAGCGATCTTTGAGCAGGCCTTGGTCTTCTGGTCGATCTGGAACATCACCATGCTCTGGTACAAGTAGATGTACTCATAAAACCTGGAGAGGGGGGGGGGGATCATTGAATTTAAGGCTGCATAAATATTGATTTTCTGGCCACTTGGGAACGTGAAGCCAGGCGTCAACTTCCGGTTCTTCTGAGTGAAGCCAATGTGGACTTATCTTGAAACTGCATTCTCTCTAATATTTATTTATATATATATACAAAAATATATATATTTTATATATATATATATATATATATATATATATTCCAATATATGTATGTATATATATATATATTCATATACACCTGTACATATATATATATATATATATATATATATATATATATATATATATATATACATATATATATATATATATATATATATATATATATATATATATTCCCATCGCACACACACATATATATATATATATATATATATATATTCATATACATGTGTACCTATAAATGCACATATATATATATATATATATATATATATATATATATATATATATATATATATATATATATATATATTCCCATCGCACACACACACATATATATATATATATATATATATACTATATTAACATATATAATACACGTCATGCACTTGCCCATGAGATAACTGTGCAATAGGCAGACAATACAACCCTCCGGCTCCGGCCCTCTCACCTCTGACAGGGCGCGTGCTTCTTGTTCTGCTGCAGGACCCGGATCCTCTGCTTCAGGCCGTCGTAGGACACCGAGGCTCGGCTGTTCCTCCCGGTGCTGTGGTCGAACGTCACCCATCTGCCCTCCCACTGCTGCGGGGCGAGGCACGGCGCGGCGGCCGCCGGGGACGCGTCCAGCCTGGGCAGGCCGAGCACAGACGCCCCGGCAGCGGCCAGGAGCACGAGCAACAGTCGGTGCATTGCTTCTCTGGTACGATCGGCGGTCCCGTTAGCGGATCCCGTTATTGTCCTGGTTGTTGTTGCCGATACACGGCACCTGCTGCCGACAATTTGAATTGGATTTCCGGTTGTGGTTTTCAGAATAAAATAAAAATAAATCAGTATGACGGTATCTAAAAATGTCAATAAACTCCAAATATGTTTCCTACAGAAAGCATACATGTTTTAATTCATAAAAGGCGAATACAAAAAAGTCAAACTGATTAAAGTATTGAAGATATTTGCAATTGCAAGTTTAACTGCTTTGTAATTTCAGAATTAAAATTGTTGTAAAACATTCAAACATGAACTAACTTGGCTAACATGATTGGTGAAAGAAAAAGTTCATAGTAGGCTACTGCTAGTTGTGAACTATTTTCTATTGAATTAAAACTAATTAAACTAAATACTGTTGGGTCAATCTGCTGATTATGTTATCAATTAATTGAGCTCAAAGTGTCTCCTTCACAGTCCAAAGCTCAACATTATTCAAATACAATATAAATATTAAAAGGACATTTTTAAAGCTGGAAAAATAACATTTTCCAATTCATAATGCGAAATACAAATCAGGTATTTTTGATCATATGTTATTATCGGTAAACATTATTGGTGTACAAGATAACTAGCTGCAACATTAAATAGATTAACACATACTATATTATAATAATATTGTAAGAAGGAAAATAATGTATTCAAGCAGTTAAAGTATTTTGTGATGCCAACACATGTGTACTTTTAATTGTATTTAACCTTTTATTGTTAAGAAAACAGAGTATGCAAAAAAATATTTGCATGCACCATTTATTTTTAATAGGCACGGATAAAATATGTATAATCCATGCCAAAAAATGCATTCCACATAATTATTACTATTATTATTAATAATAATACTATTATTATAGTTGTGTCAATCCCGGCCAATCCGAAAAGCGCCCCGCATCGTGTCGCATACGGTGAGCGTCACGCCATTTGACGCTGCGCGATGACGTCACTTCTCGTCTCCGCTCTGGCCAACATGGCGAAGGGACAACGTGGGAACGCGGCTTCGGCTACGAAGACGACGGAAATGGACCTGAGGACCGAGGGCTTCAGTTTAATGCTCACGTCCAGCGACGACGAGGGGCCCGAGGAGATGACCTTCGAGGACTCGAAGGCGGAGGCGCTGCGGAGCATGAAGGAGGCGCTGCTCTCGGCCAGAAGGTAGCACGAGGCCGGAGGACCACGCTCCGTGTAAAGTAGCCGGGCTCTGGTCTTTTTCCTTAGCTTCTCTTTCCTTAGCATTGAATGCACTATATTCAATTATTATTGTTTATTTGGTGGCGCTTTTCACGTCGGTGTGCATATTAAACCCTGAGCGGTTCCCAACAAATCAGAAATGTGTTTACACGCTTTAAGACTCGCGCATGCGTGTAAGCAACATACGCCAATTAGTTCAATGGAGTGCAAGAGCCACTAAACCCCAGATATATTAAACCCTCCTTTTCCCTTTAAATGTTCTAACATCTTTTAGATAAAATCTCCAGAACATTATTAGAATTAATATTGTTTCCCAAGTGTAAGTGTCAATTTACGTTTGTTTGTTGACTACCTAAATAGCCCTTTAATTCAATAAAAAAGTTGATATTTCTTATATGTCTTACACCTGGTTTTAAATTTACAAATCTATAAGTTCTGTTCAGGACATTGAAAACATCTCATCATGTGCATGTTATGTTTTCCCAGTTGTCCCCAATAAATAAGGAAAAGTCATGAAATATAAGACACACAAAAATGATGTCAATCCTTTTTTTTTAGAGACGTTAAACATTGACTGCGGTCAAATTGACCCCAAAGGTAACAGGAGGGTTAATATTCTCATTCTGATGTGATTGCATTTCCATGTTTGCAGGGACAAAGAGCTGCTGAAGGAGAAGAGAAGGAAGAGGCAGGAGTTGTTCCAGGAACAGAAGGTGTGTAGAAACATTGGTGTTTATTAATATACCTGCTCAGATATTAAGAAAAGTCTGTTTGTGAATATGTACATCTTCAATTAGAGTACCCACTTGTACAAATGGGACACATCCAGTTATTATCTCAGAATAGATGGTGCCTAAAACTAATATAATATTCTGAATTAACCTTTTAAAATTTGTACTTAATTTGTGTTTACATGACTATTTATGGAACTATTTTGCCAATAAATGCTAATTTAATCTGCGACATGATGGATTAGTCCCATCGGCAAATAAGAAAGACTTAAATAATCTTTAATTATCTTCTTAAGCAGATAATTTATATTATGAGATGAATGTTGCACCCTTTGCCTTCCAAAATATTGCCATATTTTCAAATGTTGGTTTTCTATTGAACTTCTTCCACTCAAATGAATCCTTTTGATTTTTTTTTTTTTTTCACAGAAAAGAAAACTCTTATCGGCTGAAGTGTTGGAGGAAATCGACTCCGCCCCTTCAAAGTAAAATCACCTCCACTTTGAACATCGTCTCCACCTTCTCTGCTTCACCAAAACTCACTCAAAACATGCTTTTATTTTCTTTAAACAGGAAGCAGAAACAGACTGAGGCTGAAGGTAAAGAAGCTCATTTGTGTCCTCACATATCTGAGACCTCTAGAGGAAACTGGCCCAATAAAAAGAGCTTCAGATCAAATCTGTTTTTTTAATTTGTCCTCCAGAGGCTGAAGAAGACGAGGGGAAGAAGGAGAGCGGGAAACCAGCACAGGCCCGAAAGTATGTAAACGCACCTTTTCCCAGAGCGAAGATCAGGAAGAAGAAACCTGACGTCCAACTAGTCGCTGCAGTAGTTTAAACTCCGGACTGGACTCTGACTGGACTCTGGTGTTGTTTCAGTCTGAAGGGAAACTACACGGTGACGACGGTGAAGGAGCGCGTGGCGGAGGCCTCGCAGCAGCAGGCGGCGGAGGACTTCCTCCAGTCCCGTCTGTACGGGCCGGGAAGCTGCAGGACCACGAGTAAGACGGGGAGCCTTACGCTCTGTATACGGGATGTTGTTTCCATGGCGACGGGATTATTAAAATGGCTATCGAGATTGAAAAAAAACTGTTTTAGTAAGGGTATGAAAACACTTTTCTTTCTTTTTTTAAACTGCTGGTTTTTATATATTTACAGAATAAGTTATGTCATAAATTATTAGCCTTACGCTTTATATATGGGGTGTTGTTTCCATGGCAACGGGATTGTTAAAATGGCTATCAAGATTGAAAAAAACTGTTTTAATAGGGGTATGAAAACACTTCTTTTTTTTCTCAAACTACTGATTTTTATATATTTACAGAATAAGTTATGCCATAAACTATTATACAGAAGAAGAAAAACTTTATTCTTATTTGTGGATACATTTTGGCAGTTTGAACCATTTGTTTTATGATTTTAAGTGAACACCAATAATTTGTATAAAGTGTCAATTGAGTGTTTTGTGGTCCAGTTATTTTTATTGTTGTACAAGTATATTGATTTATTACATTTCACTGTTGACACTCTTAGGTTAAATATTTAGAGCAGATAAATCGTATAAATATAACATTGTCTAACATGCCTGATTTAAAAGCTGATCTTTTTAACAATAATCTGAATGAATTAATCCAAATTGATCAGAATTCTAGGAATTTATTTTGAAACTAATCCTATTAAACGATGAACTCGTGTCGTGTGACGAGCTGCAAGCTACACTCTGTGCCAGTAGTCTGACGACGATGATCTGTCTCAATTTAGAGTTTTTGCGACAGCGACGCTCCGTCTGGTTCCACGAGGCGTCTCCTCTCTCGTGGGGCGCCTGGAAACCCGACGGCGACATCTTGTTGAGTCTGGACCGTCGTCCCGTTTGCTTGTTTTACGTCTGATGGCGTTGACCCGTAATCTCCTCTCCTCCTCCCTTCAGGTAACGAGCTTCTCTCCATCCAGAACAAGACGGGCAAACACAAAAGTGCAGCGGTGCTGTTTGTCAAGAAGGACTGGGGTGAGTGTGTGGAGCGGCGACGTCGTTATGCTGCTGTGAGGATTAGGATTATCATTATTATAAGGGAGTCTGGTGCTGGGAAACACTACCGCGTTTGTCCACCGGGGTCGCCAACATAGAACTTTAGCCCAGAAAAAAGTTTTTAATCGCTTTATTTTTTTGCCTCCTGCTACATTTTCCTGTTGTGTTGTTTTATCTGATATTAAAGTCCATCTCCATGGAATGACTGGAAAAAGATTTTTTGTAAGATTAAGGACATTTAACTCTTTTTGTTTATGGCATAACTGCAATGCCATAAAAAATCTAGTTGAATGTCCTTAATCTTGCAAATTTCAGAACCTAAAGTGTCACCAGTGTAGGAAAAACAAAAGGCTTTAAGCGTTATATATTTATACAACTTCAACTTCCAGTCGATGTGGTCATGTGACTGAGAATCCCTCATGGCTTCCTAGTTGCTCTTTAGAGCTCAAAATGTAATGTTTCGCACAGAATCTGGTAAATCAAAAGGTTTATTTGGTACGATGAGACATCAAATGGACTTTATGGAGTTTATATTTATATTTTGGAGGTTCTCTAATCCGTCGTCTCCTCTGTCCGATCAGCCATTAAAGAGAAAGCCAAAGCAGAGAAGCTGAAGAAAAGGTGGATCCACAAGCAGAAGCTCCCCCCCTGCTGACCGGACCCCGGTACTGCACGCTGGATTTAACCGGACCCCGAATGCAGAGGAAGCCGAGCTCTGGACCTCCCGGTGTAGACTGGATGAGACCCCCGGCTCATCACCGACACGTCAACAACCCTCATTTGGGTTTGAGATACAGAACGGCTCCTCGTCTGCTTTTTGTTTTTAAAGAGCAGAACATGTGGAGATGCAGATGTTTAGTGTTAAGGTGGGATTGTGTCTAACCTTAAACTTTGTTTCATAAGATTGTTATAAGTTGCTTTACGTAATTAGAATATTAGATTACTGAGTCAAGAGATTGTCGTCTCTTATCTTTGGGCCCAAAATGTCAAATTTTCTGCTTGTAACATTCAATGAAATGTGTTTATAAATATTCTTTACAAGAACCATCAGTTTCTGGATGTGATTATTTTAGTTATTTTACTTTAAATAAAGCTCAGACCAAACATGTGTGCACCAGTCAAAGTCAGACCTAGAGTGATGTTAGCCAAGTTTATTTTGTGGCGAATATGAATTTTGGTAAATAGAGTCCCAGCCACAAAAACCTAAATTAATATAACTGGAAGCTTGTCTGTTTTTAAGTGGACTTTTTTCCCTTCCAGGCTCCATATGTGGAATAACCACAAGGGGATTATTTTAGGCTCTAACTGAACTGAACCTGCAGCAGCATTTTAAAAATTTAATTTTAATAAATCTTTTCACCCTCACACAAATTGCACTGTTTTTTTCTTCTCTAAAATTCAGTGTAAAGCTTTCCTTAAACACCTAACAGGCTAAAGAGACTTCCACCGTGATCTTACCACCCCTTTACGGCGGCATGCGGAGGGTTCAGACGTTGTCTAACAAGTTTTTTTTCTCCAAACGATGCCACCACTGCTTGAGATCCAGGATTTTTTTTTAAAGATAGAACGAGAAAAGCTCTTTTCCACCTGTCAAGGTCATCTCGACCTGAGGCAAAACAACTTAAAGAACGCCTCGGACTTCCCGTTTCTCTGCAAGTGGCGAGATGATCAGTCGAAGCACACGGCCGCCTTGTCTTCTTCCTAGAGGATTTATTTTTTAATGTTCTGAACAGTGCGATTGACAAATACTGATTTTTTTAATGGTTTTATTCCCCCCTCGACTCGGAGGTCTTTTCATACATTAATGCTTTTTTCTCTTCCCAAAAAGCAGAAAAAATAGAAACTAGACAGCGAAAAACGCTACCAGACAGCAACCGAAGTAAAAATTAAAATCCACAGAAAATAAAACTACGACATTTCACTGCTGCTACCCGACATCAAAGCCAACTGAAATACATCCTTTTTTTTGTGCACGCTCGTTTGAAAATATAACTTTTAATAATTTTTCAGCAGCAACATGTTTTTCTCACTCCGTCTATTTGTGCACATCCAACATTTTTACTAGGGATAAGGTGAGGAGGATGTTGGAGGAACCCCCCGAAAAGAACCGGAACTACGAAAGAGAGACGGCCAGCAAGAGGTCCTCCTCCTTTTGCATAATCCAGAACGAACACAGTGAGCGGATACCAAAAGTCGTGTGTGAATCGGCGCCGACGCATTAGCAATCGGACCAACTGTAAGAGTAGAGGCTAGTTAGCTTAGCTCGCTTCCACTTTGAGTGGATGTCGACGGGACGGGCGTCTTAAATTTGCTAAAAAGGGACGAACAGCTAAATTTGTATCAACATCTTGGGGCTTAAAAAAAAAGAAAAAGTGCTTTATACGAGTTTAGAAGCGCACGCGGCGCCAACTTGCAGCTAACCGGACAATGGCGTCGACAGCTAACGGCTAACCCGCGGCGCTCGCTAACGTGCTCTAAAAGCAACGCGCGACGAGGGGAAAGAGCATGAATTATGACCGAGGGAGAGCTCAGACGCTTCATCAATGCTCTGAATCCCACGGTAAATGTGTGTGCGTGTGTGTGTGTGGGGATCTATTTTTAGGCGGGAGCGCTAGCTCAAAGCGCCGCCGCCGCTCAGTCACAAGACGTCCGATCGGAGTCTTAAAGCTTCGACACCGTTTCCACAAATGCCCCAAAATACTTATCCTCTGTAAAAAAAATAAAAGAATGTGAATCTAATCTTTGCTCAGAGAAAAAAATATACATATAAGTGAGGAGAACTTAAGAATTTTTCGAAAAGCGGATCGATGAGCCGCTAAATCAAAAGCTAACCGGGGTCCGGTTCTAAAACCGAGGCGGAGCGACGGGGGACGCGTCGGCTCCCGAGTTCTGTGGGGCGAGCAGACGGATACAAAAATAAAGATGGATGACAATGTTTGCGTCAAACATGCTGTGCGGGGTTCGTTTTAGGGGCGGGGTTAACAATTAAAAACCAGGTCAGAGGTCATTGCAGGGTTTCTACACAGAGTTTCTTTCGCGTTAAAGCTCTGGTGTTCCAGGACGTCCCAACTCTTCATCTCAAAGGAGTCAGAACACGTGAAGACGAGGAGCGACCTTCAGGAGCCGCTGCTGCCGGCACACAGAGATAAAGGAGAGAGTTTCTCCTTTCGTTCACTAAATATCTCACTCCATCGATACGCTTCCATTTAGTTAAACTGGTAGATAAACGTTAACATGTACACACGCCGTGGTCGGTGGGATCGGGACCTTTATTATTATAATAATAATGAGTGGAACTTGCTCTTGCTGGCGCTGAACAAATATACTGTGAATGCAAGTAACAATAATTAATATGATGATAATTAGAATAATAAGAAGAATCATCGTCTGCACCATACTTTGTAAACTGGAGAAACTAAAACAAAATAACACACACACACACACACACACACACACACACACACACACACACACAAGAGCCAGGTAACCAGGTAGCCACGCCTCCACCGCGCCGCGGGAAACAACTAAAAACAAAAGGTTTTAAAAACGGGGAAACGTGGAGTTGAGTAACGCAGATTCTCTCCGGCTTCTTCAAAGTCCAGAGTCCACGAGTCACGCGGATCTCTGCCGAAGTCCTGAAGTGGGTGGAGGAGGGGGAGGAGGTGATGGGGGGAGGGGGGAGGAGCCTCTCAGTTCGAGATGGACCTCTCGGTCTCAGCGAGTCGCTTTACGGGGACCGGGTCAACGGGCCGCGTCGTCCTCTTGGTCGTCGTGATTTTTTTCCATTCGACCGGTTGTTTTTTGGGAAGTCTGTCCCGCCCCTGTACGGTGCCCCCCCCCCCTCCCCTGGTATATACGGGAGGGGGGGGGGGGGGGGCTATCTGCGGCGTCTTAACACCGGTTTGAGGATTTTCCAAGTCGCCGTCGGTCAGAACGATGCAGACGCCAGCCTCGCACGGCCGGAGGGGGAGGGGGTGTGTGTGTGTGTGTGTGTGTGTGTGTGTGTGTGTGTGTGTCGGATTTTCATATTTAAGATGGAAAGACAGTTGGTGTGCGTCTGAATTGCTATGCTTGTGGCGCGCGTGTGTGTGTGTGTGTGTGTGTGTGTGTGTGTGTGTGTGTGTGTGTGTGTGTGTGTGTGTGTGTGTGTGTGTGTGTGTGTGTGATCTAAAGATCTGCCCAGAAAGGAGTCCTGGTCCTCGGCGGCGAGGGGAGTCGGGTGGTTAACGTCGACACTGATGGAGGAAGTGGAAGGAGACATTTCTAGACAGACCCTCAGAGTGAGGGGTGTGTGTGTGTGTGTGTGTGTGTGTGTGTGTGTGTGTGTGTGTGTATACGCAGGGCTAGTGCAGGTAATCGTCCACAGAGGCGAAGGCGCAGGAGCCGCTGCCAGTCCGTGCCATGATGGTGAGGCACTGGGCGGCCTGACCCACGGCCTGGGCCAGGGGGGGCTGCTTGGGCAGGTTGTGAGTCTCTGGAGAGAGCGAGAGAGAGAGAGAGAGAGGGGGGGCAACACTGTCAGGACTGCAGACCACACCTCCCGATGACGACGGCGTCGGCAGTGAAGCAGTCGGTCGGTACGTTTCCTCCGCCGCATCGTTTGAGTCGGCCGACTCACCTAATATTGCGCTGTTGAGAGTGGAGCACACGGGCTCCCTCTGAATGGCGTCCAGCTGGTAGCCCACCGGGCTGCTCCAGGGGTCCGAGTAGGCCAGCAGGCTGAAGGCATCCTGCAAGGAGACAAACAACAACAACCGATGACCTCACTTCCTGTTGCGCTGCAGTACGTCGATCTGACACCAGGAGTCCCTCCACGGTCAGTTCTCACGTTGGGGGAGTAAAAAGGTGCTTTACGTCATTATTATACCATGTTGAATATAATTATATAATTATATTATAATAACAATAGCAGGTAACTTCCAATGAGCAGTTTGTAAGAACTGAACATTTATAAAAAACAGGAAGGCAAAGGGATGTTAAGTTGCATGATGGGAAATGTAGTACCCGTCTTGGCTCTTGTCCAACTATCCAGGAGGTAGAATCCTAAATTCCTCCAGTGTTACCGATTTCCCAAAATGCCTTTCTGCAACCCCACGATGTGTCCGTGAGCGTGTTACCGTTTTTACGTTTCTGTCCAGGTTATGGCATTTAAAGAAACATCCTTTAGAGACGACGGTTTACAAAGTAATTTAACATTTAGTTGTTCCAGAGTGCAGAATATCTCAGCCAAATCTCTTTAGAAAGATGTTGGTGTGTGTGTGTGTGTGCGTGCGTGCGTGCGTGCGTACCTTCAGCATCTTCTTGTTGGCGGAGTTCTTGCCACACTCGCGGCGCAGCTGCTCGCTCATGCTCTGCAGCTCCCGGCCGAAGTGGATCATCCTCTCGATGGCCGCCTGGCTGCCGCCGCACAGCTGCCTCTTGGACTGAGTCGACTCCACCTCTGCAGAGCCACGGGCCAGAGTGGGCGGGGCTCACCCGGCAACACGCACTTACATACAACACACACACACACACACACACACACACTCACCCATGTCGGCGTCGCAGTCGTCGGGCTCGGCGGCGTGTTTGGAGCTGCCGTTGAGGAACCCGTTGGAGGACGACTCCGTCACTCCGTTGGTGAAGTGGTCCACCTCCATGTCCACGTCGCTACTGAGGAGAGGGACGGTCAGCGGGGTCAGCGGCTCACAGGAAGCTCAGCAAGGGCTCCCCCTCCTCTTCCTCTTCCTCTTCCCCCTCCTCAATGAACGCCACATCTTGACTTCGTAGCGTCACTTTAAGTGGTTGCTAGGCGCCGCACGAGTGGCTGCCTTTCACAGCAGCGCCCGTGCACGTAGAGCTTTTTATATTATTTGTATTTTATGTTACTCTGTTGCTACTTTTCTTTAGTATATTAGTATTTTAGTATTAGCATTTTAGTATTTGTAATTTAGTATTAGCATTTTAGTATTACTATTTTGTATTTAAGTATTTAGTATTGTGTTATTATTTGTATTAATGCTCTGTGTACACTCACTGCCGTGATCCTGACATGTCCCCACTGTGGGACTAATACATGAATATCTCATCTCATCTTTTCTTATCTTTTCTTAAATTAGGATGAACAGCATCAAGTTTCTTGACCACTGGGCGTCTCATTTTGTGCGTATTCTTTGAGTATGAAATGTGGCCTTCTGGTTACTCAACCGTCTGGGAAGGAGGTCAAACACGAGGGAAGAGCGCCGCCCCGCCCCCCTGTGACCACGCCCGACAGTGATGATGTCACGGCGTAACGAGGCGGAGGTCGTCGTTAAAGAAAAGTGGTTGACTGAATCCAGTCCAACAGCACGGCGTCCCCCATAAGGGTCTGTGTGGGATTGAGCTATTCAAGGTAATGTGGGTTTAGGTATGTGCGTGTGTGTGTGTGTGTGTGTGTGTGTCAGGGTTCTTACACATTTTGACCAGTGGATTTCCATGACTTTTCTATGACTTTATACCGAATTTCCACGACCAAACTGAAATCTTGGTATAAACATGAACAATTTAGAAAATGTCATGCATTTTTGAGCGTTTGTCTTTAAAAAAAAAACTATTAATTATTTCAAACTCGGCGTAAATGACAACATTTCCATGACTGTTCCAAAACTTTTATGACCTGAGTTTTTTCCATGACTTTTCCAGGGCTGGAAATTACCATTATAAAATTCCATGACCTTTCCAGGTATTCCATGACCGTACGAACCCTGTGTGTGTGTGTGTGTGTGTGTGTGTGTGTGTGTGTGTGTGTGTGTGTGTGTGTGTGTGTGTGTGGTCCTCCGGTACCTGGTGACGGGCGGCTGGCCGTGGCTCCCGTTGAGGCCGACGTCAGGCGCCGGCAGGGCGGAGCCAGCGCTGGGGGGGCAGGGCTTGTGACTGTGAGGGGAGGAGCCGTGGCTCTTATTGGACGTCACGCCGTTACAGCAGTTGGTGTCGAACCCTGGGGAGATAAATGACGTTTTAAAAAACGGAGACAAAGACGGACACGTTTAGGACACTAGGAGGATAAAAGGTGACAGGCAGTGACATGGAGACGCGTTCATACGACGGCGTCTCCGCTCTAATCTCAAGGTGCGAGTATTCCCGGCTGGACGTACCTGGGAGGTACGGCTGGGAGCCGCCTGCTTTGTGGCTGGGGCTGCTGAAGGGCCGCGGGGAGCCGGGGTAACTGTCCTGGGACTTGGGGCTGCGGCCCCCCAGACACCTCACCTCGCTGTCGGTCCCGTTCACCATCTCGATGAACTGTCTCACCCTGGGGGGGGGGGGGGGGGGGGGGGGGGTTCCTTTTATTACCTTCGCAAATGCGGTTGGTTATGTTTTGATCGCCATTTTATTTATTTATTTGTATGTGTGCGTGTCCGAGTGTTAGATAAATACTTTATTAATCCCCGAAAGGAAATTTGTCATCATAGTAGCAGCAAAAAATAAATAAACTAAAAACACACAAGAATAAAATATAACATTTAAAAAACAGGGACGAAAGATATAGATGTATACGTAAAAGTAAAATATAAAATTAAATATAGACAATGTGTTATTCGCATAAATCAAAAAGTATTAAACCGCATGAAATTTAGTGGGATGATTGGTTATTATCCGGGGACCATTTGATTAGATTTTGGGATTGATCGGGTCAAAGGTCAAGATCTTATTTTTACCATAGCAGTCCATTTTTATCCAATTGGCAACTAATGCCAACATGTTCATAATTCAATGCCCAAACTTGTGATATGCGAAGGTATGCGCTCTGAGTGCCCGTTCTAGTTTAAATATTAGATTTAATTCAATCAAAATGTGGAAGAAAGAACAACAACAGCAGCCGTACTTGAGCATGAAGAGGAGGTCCGGGTTCCTCTCCAGGAGGTTGGGGTAGAGCTGCTGGGTGGTCTCGATGGCCTCGCCCATTCTGCCCGACAACACCAGCTTCTGGATTTCTGCAAAGCGACAGTCGACATGTCGAGCGGCGCCATAACCAGAACTTGCGGTGGGGCCGCGGTCCCGGCACCGGACCTCCTGGTTGTATTGAGAGTCGGGACTCACTCTGTCGGTTCTTGATGGAGGCCAGCTCCTCGTGCACGGCCTGGTCGGTGGATTTGGCGAAGGCTTCCGCCGTGGCACAGTAGCTGTGGTGCACCAGGTAGGAGGCCACCATCCTGACGAGGGAAACAAAAACAAGGCTCTCCGTGAATAGAGGCAGCAGAGACGCATTGGGCATCCCTCTCTTGCGTATGGACTATTTGTTGACGCAGTGTTTGGCTTAATTTCGAAAAAAAAAAAAAAATCTATATTTTTATTAGAAATACAAGATTGGAACGGTCCGTTTGACTCCCGAATCAAACACAATTCTGTCTTCTCTTCACACGGACCGTAATAGTCTTGGAAGGAGATTTGAGCTCAGAGGCCTCAGTCCACGTCCACAGGCTGACAGCCGCACAGAAACCTCCGTTTCCCGGATATACAACTGACACCTCGGTATAAACATGCAACATTTTGAAAATATTGCGATTTGAGAACGTAGGCCGGCTTATATTTTGTGCGTCTTTCTTTAAAAAAAACATTTTAATTATTTCATACTCGGCGTAAATCAACATGTAATCATAACAAATTTCCGTGACTTTTACAAAACTTTTACAATTTAAGTTTTTTCCAAGACTTTTCCAGGCATACACACACATGAGAATATATATATATATAAATAAAAAAAAACACGGCTCCTTTCCTCAACGCCCCCGCAACCCCAATCCCCCGTTAAATGGAGATTGAATCCATTCTGGACGAGTAGTCATAGCAACAGCGAGCTAATCCCGTCAGAGTATGGCGCATGAGGGATAAACAGAGTCCCACAGATTTTACTCCCCACTCGCTCCTGTCTGGGACGGGATCCTCGCCATGGCACCTACGGTGTCCAGTACTTCCTGCCTCAGTACTTCCCGCCTCGGCACTTCCCGTCTCGGCACTTCCCGTCTCGGCACTTCCCGTCTCGGCACTTCCCGTCTCAGCACTTCCCGTCTCAGCACTTCCCGTCTCAGCACTTCCCGTCTCAGCACTTCCCGTCTCAGCACTTCCCGCCTCAGTACTTCCCGCCTCAGTACTTCCCGCCTCAGTACTTCCCGCCTCAGTACTTCCCGCCTCAGTACTTCCCGCCTCAGTACTTCCCGCCTCAGTACTTCCCGCCTCTGGAGCGCTCATTATCAGCCGGTTGCATTTCAGTCAAGGTCTCTTTAGCATCGTTACGTCACAGTTCCTAAACGGGCCGTCTTACTTCTGGATCATGGACTGCCACTCGCCCTCGCGCTCCCCGATGGGGAAGCGGTCGATCTGCGCCTGGATCTTCGTCCTCCACTCGCGCATGTAGTCCTCGATGTCGAACACGAAGGGGTGCTGGCCGAAGTTGGCGTCCACCACCTCCCCTGGAGTCTGAAGGCCCACGGTCGGGTACAGGTTGGGCTGCAGCGGGGGGGAGATTGGAGAGGAGAGAATTAGGATGAAAGGGGGAAGAGGGGTAATCTGGACTAGGAATCAAAACAGGAGGAAAAAGAACATTTGAATGTAAACAGGAAAGCGGGAAAAAAAAAAAAAAAAAAAAAAAAAAAAATCATCCCGAAAGCTCGATCTAACAAGCAGATTCTACAATTAAAAAAAAGAGACGCTAAAGAAGCAAGAAGTATGATTTTTTTATTGACCGTAAAGCATCCATTATGGAGGCTTTTAAGAGTGACCTGAAAACTCACCTTTTTAAGAAAGCTTACTGCTAAAATATCTTTTATGGGCGTTCCTTTTAAATACATCTTAAAACGTTAGCTTTTGTTGTTGTTTTATTCTGCTCTGTAGCACTTTGAGATTGCTCAAATATAAAGTGCAATATAAATGCAATGTATTATTATTATTATTATTATCATCCATTAAGCTCCGGCGATCAAGTTGCTCTCGTTTCCTTCACGGGCCGCTGCTCGACTTCCCAATCCGTAAACGCGAGTTTTGACACGCCGTTGTTGACGCCGTTGTTGTTGACGCGTCGCATGCCAACGGGTTAAGTAAGGGGCCGTGACATCGGCTATGACCGGACGAAGAGATGAACAGAACGAGGGGAGGAGGCCTCTGTGGGTTCATTGTTCTACCGATCCAATTACAGCCTCGATTTGATCACAGAGCTGCTGGACTGTGTGTGTGTGTGTGTGTGTGTGTGTGTGTGTGTGTGTGTGTGTGTGTGTGAGAAAAGCTCTTCTTGGATTGAAATTGGAGTATTGGACACGTTTACAATATTAGAAATGAAAGGAGAGAACAATTGTTTATTGTGTGCCGCCGTGGGGTGAGATTAGAGTGAGGACTGGTGTTAACACAGAAGTCGGTCTGGTCTAATGCCGCGAGGCGAGTTTGATCTCGTGATGATTTGTGTTTATTTGCGTCATTCACCCTCGACACGGAGACCATCAACAAGTACGCCATTCATCTCCAGCATGAAACCGTGGAAGAGAACCACCACAACTGCAGCTTTGTACTTTGGCGTGGAAGTGCCAGACGTCGCCGGGAAACTGGTTCGCAGCGGCCGCTCGAACCCAAAAATAAAAACGCGGCGGAGATTTAATCCCAACGAACGGAAAGAAACGCCGAAACGTCAGGATGCAGAATGGCACAGAATCCTTGCTTTGTTAGCGACTTCAAAACAACTTCTTTTTAAATGCTTGACTTATGAATGGAGTTTGGATCGATCGGTACCGTGTAAGCCAACGCTGTCACACACACACACACACACACACACACACACAGGGGATGACCAGTCGATTAAAGTCCCCATGAGGACAGGAGTAAACATGGCGTGCGTGTCCGTATCAGAGTTGCCTTTGTCACGGTCCGACCTCCACAAAGGTCAGCCGTGCCGCACTCCACGACTCGGGAGGAACATGAATGTCTGGCTCTCCACCAGGAAGCCCGTGCTGCCGCTCAATGGCCGATTGTTGTGGCTAAGGCTCTTAGTTTCTCCACCCTCGAGAGAAACGGGCCATAATGAAGCGCAGGGGGGAGCAAATAATATATATATATATATATATAAATACGGCGAGCGGCGTCCCGTGAACACGCCGAGAGCCACCGCTCCGTCTCAGTCGCGTTTTGACTTCTAAAGGAAAAGTAAAGGTTTGACGCAGCTGCTCGGAGCAGACGTGCACGGACACGTTGGCGCCTTTTATTTTTAATTCGCCGGGTAAACATGTTGTCGGATCGGCCGACGCGGAGCGGAGCGAGGGCCGGGAGTCGTCACGCTGGGGACCGGAGGACGTCCGACGGTTATTCTCAATCGCCGGGCAGGTTTTGCAACGGGCCCGTCGTCACAGCTGCTGCGTAATAATAATAATAATAATAATAAGATTGTTTATTCCACGTTACGTTGGAAGTCACCGATGTCAAAAGCAGATTGCCCAAAGTCTCTTGACAATAGGAGCTGGATTACTCAAAAAAAAAAGAATAAAAATCGACGCTGCATATCATCTTGTTAAATAAAAGATAAGAATTCTCTTTTTTCAATAAAAGGATAGAAATACATATTTTTTTAAATGACCGTTTAGGAAACATCGTCAGTGTAGAAATGCCATCATACAGTCAGTGATACAAGCGTATCATCAATTAATGAAGCATCATAAGTAACGGTTAATGGGGACAAGTTTCTGTTGTCGTTTTGTTTATTGTTTTATGTAAATATGTATGTGTGTGGATTTATGTGTGTGTATATATATATATATATATATATATATATATATATTTGTATGGGTATATGTTTCTCTGGATTAAGTTCTCATGAAATCACAGGTTAGGGCACTTATAAGCCTGATAGCTTCAGCCTTGACCCTTTCGGTTAGCCACTTTCTTCTTTTGTTGTAAAATCTTGATTTTGGTATATTACCAAAATAAACTAAACTAAACCATACAAATAAAATGGCTTACAGCTCGACTGAACCTTAAAAAGCAGAACGGACACGTGGTTCAGCGATCAGGCCGAGCGTTAGCCGTTACCACGCTCTTCGTTTCAACTCCTCCATCATCTCTCTCTAAACATCTCTCTCTCTCCCCCGTGTAAACAGCCTCCGGTCCGACGACCCCGATTAAGTATGAAATGAATAAATGGCTTTACCAGAAAGGAGTGGACCGGCCGAGTACTTACGGGAAGGTCTGTGAAGGCGATGCCTGCAGGAGGAGAGAAAGTGTCAGCATGAAGACACACACACACACACACACACACACACACACACACACACACACACACACACACACACACACACACACACACACACACACACACACACACACACACACACACACACACACACACACACACACACACACACACACACACACACACACACACACACACACACACACACACACACACACACACACACACACACACACACACACACACACACACACACACACACACACACACGCACACGCACACGCACACGCACACGCACGCACACACACGCACACACACGCATCAGAGGCCACAGTCATCGCTCTACACACACCGAGGCGATTTAGTTACGGTCATCTTTCTGCAGCAAACCAATTTCTTAAATGTCATGTAATCGTGAGACGCATTGTTATTATTATAAATGCATTATTCACGGATTCCTTCTCGCAGGAGAAGAAAAGATGAACTCGAAGCGATCATTAGAATAATAATAATTCAATCCAATGTCAGACTAAGTAATTTAGTCTCTGCAGAACAAGAAGTCGCCACCTGCATGGGATATATCTTTTTATAATGAAAAAAACACTTAAATTAGATAATTAAAATTCATAAGGTCCCTGTGCATGAATAAAAGACCATTTCTTAGTGTCACTGTTCTTAGATAACTCTATTTTCTACTTATTTTTCGTACTAATGTTAAATAAACAATGTACGAGGACCAGCGATCCCTCTCCCAGTTATTTTGCCGTGTGTTTCTTGAAGACCTTTAAATAAACGGTCCACTGCTCTGGCTTCTTCAAGTCCCCCAGGATGATATTTACAGTTTTTTACCCTCCAAATTCAGTAAAGTCTCGATCAATTTATCGTGTTTTACCACAAAATAAACCAACGTTGTCCCATCCCTATGATTTACGACATTAACAGACATTCCAGCAGCAGGCAAGTCAAAAGAAAGTAACCGCTGGTCCTTTCTGATCACCAGTAGGTCCAATACGTCCTCAGATCTCCGGGCTTCTCCTCACCGAGGCTGTGGCCGTTCTTTGTGTAGAAGCAGGTGTTGTTGATGAGGTTCACGCAGCAGCCGATGACGTCGCCGGTGGTGAACGTGGGTCCGTAGGGCTGCCCGGTGCCGGACGAGCAGAAGGAGTGCCCGTCGTCTCCGTGGTAACCGTACGAGTGCTTGTCCCAACCTGAGGGAAGGGAAGGTGTCACAATCGGAGAGGAGAGGTGTGAAAATCACAGGAGATGGTGGATCGTTGGACTAAAAAAAAAAAACAACCACACACGATAATAAAAGCACACGTTGGACTCATAGAGGCTTCAATAATAAAGACGGAAGAGATCATTTTAAACAAATAAAAACGATGGACTCTTGGGGACTTGATGAAGACGTCGCTGATCCGAAACAGAAATGCGTCGTCATCGTTCCAAAGCGTCGAGAAATGTGATGCAGGTGTGTCTGGTTAACAGACAGGAAACAGGCACACGTCAGACTTCGATGCCTTGCTCGAGGATGCTGCCCGCACCCTAATTCAACCGAGAAAGTCCGTCTTTTCAAACCACTGGATGCATCCTGTTAATTTGTGAGCTTTAGAGCTGCAGGTAGGGAGATCCTGTTATCTCATGTCATAGCTAGCCCTTACCCCCCCCCCCCCCCCCCTTACAGTCTTTTTAGCCAGCAGCAGCTTGTCGCCGACAACACGCAAGAGTAAAATCAATCCTCTCTTCAGAGTCTCGACGAGAACTCAAAACAACACGGACATCAGGACAGCAGAAAGTCTCTACAACTTCCACCGGAAACTCAAAACACACCTTTTCCAACTACATCTGGATTAAAAGACAGATTAGCACTCAGGGACACTTAAATATCTCTTAGTGTGGTACTTTTGTAGTTTGACTGTGTTGAGCACCAACTCCTTCATCCACCTCTCTTTCCTCGTTTACCCCTTTGTCTCCCAGTCAAGTTCTTAGCTTGGTGACCTCTGCTCGACCGACCACCTGCGCCCTTGACCCCGTCCCGTCTCACATCCTTCAGGCTGTTGCTCCTGACCTTCTGACCTTTCTCACCCATCTTATTAACAGCTCCCTCTCAACTGGCTGTTTCCCCAACTCTCTGAAGGAGGCGAGAGTCGACCCTCTCCTGAAGAAACCCACGCTCGACCCGTCTGAAGTCAGCAACTACAGACCGGTCTCTCTTCTTTCCAAAACTCTGGAGCGAGCTATCTTTAACCAAGTGTCCTCCTATCTCCACAGCAACGACCTTCTTGACCCCCACCAGTCTGGATTCAAGGCCGGCCACTCAACAGAGACTGCCCTCCTTGCTGTCTCTGAGCAGCTTCACTCTGCTAGAGCAGCCTCTCTCTCCTCTGTCCTTATCCTTCTAGACCTTTCTGCCGCATTTGACACCGTGAACCACCAGATCCTTCTCTCTTCTCTTCAGGACCTGGGGATCTCAGGCACAGCACTCGCTCTTTTCTCTTCCTACCTCACTTACCGGGTAACTTGGAGAGGATCTGTATCTGATCCTTGTCCTCTCACTACTGGGGTTCCTCAAGGCTCTGTCCTGGGTCCCCTCCTCTTCTCTCGGCTCTGTCATTCGTTCGCATGGCTTCTCCAACCACAGCTATGCCGATGACACCCAACTGATCTTCTCGTTCCCACCGTCCGAAACACAGGCGGCGGCGCGAATCTCTGCCTGTCTGACCGACATCTCTCAGTGGATGTCTGCACACCACCTGAAGATCAACCCTGACAAGACCGAGCTACTGTTCCTTCCAGGGAAAGGTTCCCCCACTCACGACCTGACCACCACCTTCAACAGCTCCGTGTTGGCCCCTACCCCGACTGCCAGGAGCCTCGGGGTGACGCTAGACAGTCAACTCTCCTGACGGCCAACATCGCTGCGACATCGCTGCTTCCTGTAGGTACATGCTGCACAACATCTGGAGAATACGACCTCTTCTTACCCAGAAGGCAGCGCAGGTTCTGGTCCAGGCTCTGGTCATTTTGCCTCGACTACTGCAACTCCCTTCTGGCTGGTCTACCTGCTAAGGCCATCCGCCTCTGCAGCTCATCCAGAATGCAGCAACTCGACTGGTCTTCAGCCTCCCGAAATTCACCCACACCACTCCGCTCCTCCGCTCTTCCACTGGCTACGGTGGCGCCCGCATCCGCTTCAAAACATTGGTTCTGGCGTATGCGCTGAACGGATCGGGCCCGTCTACATCCGGGATGTGGTCACACCGCACACGCCGCACGTCGCTCCGCCGCAACAGCCAACCGACTTGTGACTCCGTCACCTCGAGCTCATCACTCTACATCAGACTGTTTGCTGTCCTGGCTCCTCAGTGGTGGAACCAGCTCCCCACTGACATCAGGACAGCAGAAAGTCTCTACAGCTTCCGCCGGAAACTGAAAAGGCACCTTTTCTGACTCTATCGGAATTAAACACAGACTTGCACTTTAGTAGCACTTAAATGGCTCTTATTATGGTACTTTTGTAGTTTGACTATGATGAGGAAATGTTACTTTCTGTATTCTTGTTGTTCTTAGTTTGTACTCTAGGTTGAAATGCACTTATTGTAAGTCGCTTTGGATAAAAGCGTCTGCTAAATGACATGTGATGTAATGTAATGTTGAGGAAATGTTACTTCCTGTATTCTTGTTGTTCCTAGTTTGTACTCTAGGTTGATTCACTTATTGTAAGTCGCTTTGGATAAAGAAGTCTGCTAAATGACATGTGATGTAATGTCATGCAATATATTCCCGAGAAAAAGTCAAGGGACAGTTCAGTAATATGTAAAACTGTTAAATAAATGTCCACCTAAGTTCAGAAATTTAGTATAAATAGTAGGGATGCACCGATCTGATCGGCGCCGATCGATATCGGCCGATATTGCCATTATCGGTTTTGATCGGCGTTCTCAAAACGGCCGATCAAACCGATCACTCAAACAGATCGATCAGATGACGTCACATCTGCGAAATACTATCAGAGACGTTTCAATCTCCGCGCCGCAACGGAGACGGCGCGGCGAGTGCGCAGAGTGAGAGGTCCCGCGGGGATCCTCCCGCAGCGAGCGGCGCCCCGTCCCCCGAGCTGAACCTCTGGGTCAACTCACCGACACTCACATGTCTGCCCCTACAGACTGATGCTCACGTCTGCATTCGATCAAGCGCGAGGGTTTTGATAAAGTTAGCCGATAACTTTATCAAAACCCTCGCGCGCTCCTGATCGAATGCTAACTGTTAGCGGAAGGATTTACATGACACAACATCCGGTTTTGGAAAGTTAGCGGAAAGAGCCACGTGACACAACATCCGGTTTTGGAAAGTTAGCGGAAAGAGCCACGTGAAACAACATCCGTTTTTCAAAATAAGATGTCGACAAATCATACACTAACATATCTGTAATTTCTTTAATATTTGAGGTGCTTTAGATGTGTATTTCCTCATAGTCCTAGGCAATAATGCTACACAATAAATAGAATGCTTCAATCGACATTGTGATCGGTATTATGGGATCGGCAGATACTATTTCAGTGATCGGTATTATCGGTGATCGGCTGACACTGATTTCAGTGATCGGTGATCGGCCCAAAAAACCTGATCGGTGCATCTCTAATAAATAGAAAATGTTGTTGTTTTTTTTACTCCGTGGTCTTGCTCTCTAAATACGGCTATCTCCTATTGGACGGCACATGTAGGTCAACCACTAATCCAGATGTAGCTCGAGCATTTCCGTTGTAATATTCCGGCCCTCTGATCAAGGCCTCAGAAACACACCCAGATTATTCCATCCTCTGCCTCCACGTCTCGGTTTCTCCGATACGAACGTGAGCCGCTTTCCTCCTCGAACAATCACACACACACACACACACACGTGTACAAATCTTCCATCCTACAGATAACCGGAGCGGATCGTCTCTCCTTCGCCCGGAGCGCCGGCGGCACGCACCGCTACCAGACAATCAGTTCAGACAAGACGACGCCCACACGGGCGGTTCGAGGGGTATGCTGCGCACGAGACGCGGGCGAGTTCTTCTCACGACGCCCGCGAGGCAGAGACTACAAAAACAACACACACTGAGGTGCCATCTTACCGGGGAGTCTGTTCATGTTCACGCCCTGAGCCGAGAGGCCGATGCCCATGTACCTGTGGAGCACACGGTCGAGGGTTTAGTCGGACAGGTAAAGAGATCGACTACAGCCGTTGGTGTTTTAATACTCTGTAAAAAAAAACGTGGAATTAAATATTTAAAAACGAGCCACAGCATGTTTCTTTCTTTTGAGATGTGAACAAACGCCACAGCTAAATCCAATTAAATGAGGGAATTTATTATTTATGATCAAAGTGTGGAGGCGTCTTGGGTCAAAGGGGGTCAGTTGGTTCAAGAAAACAAAAACTACGGCGGTCATGTTGTCAGACAGCAAAATGAGGCCCTCCAGCAGGGTTCTTACACAATTTGACCGACGGATTTCCAGGACTTTCAACGAAATTTCCATGACCAAACTGAAATCTCGGTTTATACATGAACAAGTAAGAACATTTAGTATTTAAACAATGTGAATTCCAAAGCATACAGTATACATTTAATGAAACAAATGAATAAGAGACAATATTTTTGATTAAAAGAATAAACACTTGCTTCCCGAGCTACGGCCAACGAACTTTCCAGTTAAGGTGCGTTCACTTAAAAAAATTGCGCCGCCAGTACGCCGGCTTATATTTTGAGTCTTTCTTTCTAAAACATATCCATTACTTTAAACTCGGCGTAAATGAACATGTGATAACACATTTCCATGACTTTTCCAGGCCTGGAAATGACCATTTTAAAATTCCATGACTTTTCCAGGTTTTCCATGACCGTACGAACCCTGCTCCAGAGTGAACTTTAACCCTGGGAAGATGCTTAATCCAGCTTTCACTTCATGATTGTTCGGTGTTATGCAGTCTGCCGATATAAACGTCTACAAATAATAATATTTGTATGGATTAAACTCACACATATTACAGATGTAGCTATACATTATTTAAACCAGCTTTCACATATACATGTAGGAGTGCAAGAAGTGCATTGCATTTAGATTTGAACCACATTTTATAATCTCAGTTAAAGAGAGAGGATGCTAATCTCCCGTGGGCGATCGTCTCTTATTTAGATGATTAGTGAGCTGTCATAAGACCCCCCCCCCTCAATTAACAGGATTGAAGTCATGCCGATTCGGTAATCGACACACAGACATGCTCCGCGTCCTCACCCATCTCGGCCTTTGCTGATGATCTTCACCTCGAAGTAGTAGACGCCGCAGGCCGCCGGGATGGGGTGGGTGGCCCGTACCGACGCCGCATCTTTCGGGGTTTTGCCGTGACCTTCGGGTCGGGGCGAAACACAGACATGGGGAGCAGCGGGATGCGGTCAATATACATGCAGACAGGCCCGTTTTACAAGATTCATAGAAAGGGATGTAAACACACACACACACACACACACACACACACACAGGGAAGCTTTTCTCCAGCTTCTGAAGCCGAGGAACGCCCCTTTACCTCAAAGCACAGTGCGGAAATGTATGTAGATTTTTATTTTAGCACAAAAGGCTGAGAGGACGACGAAACCATCAATCACTGCCAGCCAGCGTTTAAAAAAACAAAAAAAGAGCTTGTTGTTTTGTGTTTTTGTAGCTTTGACCCAGAATACTAATCTGAGCAGAAACTCTATATTAAAAACGTTTTACTAATTAGTTTACGTCCCAATATTGTGTTTAAGGTCATACCAGCATACAGTGGCCTAATCCCAAATTACGTCGCGATTATTTTCTGCCTCACAATGTTGCCTCACTTTAGTGACATGTTATAGCTGTTTAACACCTTTCCAGATGCATTCTATAGAAATATAAATGACATCACCATGTTCACCAAACAGACAGATGTTCTTTGGGGCTTTAAATACTTTTAATTTCATTATTTCTTAATCTGCTAAAGATTTTCCAAAACTAATTGGTAAATAACATTTCAGAAAAGCGGGGGAAAAAAACGGGTGCAATATTCAAACGGCTTGTTTTGACCTTTTATTATAGAATACATGAAAACGCAGCAAATAATTGCAATTAGGTCGCTGCAACTAGACATTTGAAGACATTTTGAATTTCAAATCTAACTTTAACGATGAATTGATTAGAACAAAACGGTGCTGGTTAATCAGCCAAATTAAGTTTACAGCCTTGGTGTCATTTCTTTGTAGTAATAAGTTATGCTGGTTGGTTTTAGATAAGTGTTTACTGATCAATATGTATAAATAATGATCTTTAACTTAATCAATACGATTACAGCGAGACAGTCACATTCAAACCAATCAAGACTTTAAGAAGCGATGTTCTTCTGCTCCCTGGAGGTGGATCACGTATTAAATTCAAAAAGGTTACATGGGTTTGAACGCTAACGTTACACTGACAACCTGCACACCTGCTCTGAGACATCCAGGTGAACGTGTTGCATAGAGACAGAATATTCTGGCTGTCGGGAGGAGGAGTGCGCATGTGCAGAGGGCCTGGTCGGACCCAGAATAGGAGAGCACACCCAGGAAGCAGCTACAGCTTCTTCCTTCTCTTATATTTAAAGACGTTCAGATTTTTCCAGTAGGCCGACACCTTCACAAAAAAACAACTCCTGGCAGCTTTCACTAAACGACTTGAATGTCACGTGACGTTAAACCCTCAACTCTGCCACCAATCGCTACGTCACTGGAAGCCCATTAATTCTTCGGAATAACTTGAGCTGGTCGTGATACTCGACATTGTATCTCCTGTACATTTAATATGAAATATTAATATTCTAATAATAATGCTGCAGTATCCCCACCCCCCCTCCCCCCCAAAAAGGAGGTATGTTTAGGTCATGTCCGACTCACATCGAGCCAAATCAAGAGATGCACTTTGTTAATGTTTCCACATCAGATGTGTTAAATACATACATGTATTTAAAACAATGTACACATCGCTTGCGCTAATAAACGTGGTAATGTCAGCAAAAGGAGGGGAAGCTAACAAGCTAGTAGGTCAACGCTCCGGCTGCGGATACACGTCGCCAGCTGGTCGGGTTGCAAGATGTCCTCTTGCCTTGTTGTTGTTGTTGATGAAGCCTACTTTGTTTTCAGACCCGCTGAACCCCCCCTAGTCCGGGTGTCAGTACCTTTATAGTGCACGCGGAGGTTGTTCTGGGACAACCCGATGTAGCTGAACTTGTCCTTCGGGCTCCAGGAGCGCGGAAGCGGGGTCTCTCGCTCGTCGACGGCCGGGTAGAGCCGCCGCAGCCGCTGGTTGAGCTCCTTCTCCTGCTCGTTCAGAGCCGAGTCTCCGTGGACGACGACCGACATCAGGAACCCGCAGCCCGAGGACTGCCCGGACATGGCGACCGCCAGACTCTACGGAGGGGGCGAAAGCGGCTCGTCAACAACCAGCCGAGGCCACTTCTGTCCGCAAGCGTCAAGTTGATAGATACGAAAAAAGAAAAAAGAAAAAGGGAGGGTTAGCCAAGGTGGCTACCGGGCTAAGCTAACTGGCTCCGCTGGTTAACCAGAGCTAGTCAGTTGGGGCGCTAAGCTAACTGGCTCTGCTGGTAAAGCAGAGCTAGTTAGCCGGAGCGCTAAGCTAACTAGCTCCCCAGCTAAGGCGTTTAGCTCAGCTCGGGGTTGTTGTTGACGTTAGTTGACACGAAGCCGTAGATAGAGACGATTACGACGGAGGAACCGGGATTTAAGGAGAGCCGTTAAAAAAACAAAAAGACAAACCGTCGCTAGGATTAAATTTACGTACTGACGTTAGCGGGTGAGTGTGATGAGCTCGCGCTAGCCTCGATCTTTTGTTTGTTGTCGAAGCGTCACTCGCGAATCTGATTGGCTGAGAGCAGCCTCCACTCACTTCCTGTTGGACCGCGTCATAAATACACAACGGAGAACGTGCAGCAGGTAGGTTGTTTTTCTATATGCGAGGTCGTTTTTTACAAGAGAATGTCATGACAAAGGTAATGGGTGTTTTAAAAATGTGTAATAAACAATAGGTTTAAGGTTATTGATCAACTTGCCAACACATTGTTTTATTGTTGTTATTGCCAGCAGAAGGTCCGAATATATTATTGCATATAGATATTTTTTGTATGTAATAAACTACTTTATTACGCACTACGAGCCTCGTCATTGGATGACTGAGGTATAGCCTGCAGAAGAGCATGTTTGAGTGAAAATAAATATATTAAACAACTAAAGACAAGAACATATATTGACAGAAACACAATAAAGAAAAGGTTACACTTTGGTCAAGAAAAACAAATCTCGTTTTATTAATTTGTCTTTGTACAATGAGGATTCAAAAACATGACATTAACACTAAAATTGCTTAGGGGGGGGGGGGGATGTTAATAAAGTCCTATTTACTGTATATGGTTTGGTAACATGGATGGGTCATTGTAAAGCCTTAAAGGCTTTATAATGTTATTAAATGGCCTGTGTCAAAAGAAGTTTAATTAATAATCACATAGGCCATCAGACTAACTACCAGTTGCCAGATGTTCTTATTTCTTCTTATTTATTTATTTATTCTGCACATTATTTATTTATTTGGTTCCCACAGCCACACTTCAGATGTTGGTAAACATCACTAGATCTGTCAACACTTTTGCCAAATGGCATTGGCAGTTTCCAGCCTAATCCTACCTTTAAATTTAATTCACCCAATAGTTAACCCTCCAAATCATAACCTTGCCAGATAAAAAAATGTAAAACCATAACATGCACAATAACCAAAGATGAAATAAGAGTGCCATCCATGCAAACCAATCACACGCCCTTGTTAATGTCAATAAAGACATCAAGAAAGATCATCTCTCTTGACAAAAATGTGAAACAACTCCCACCAATCAAATATTTCTCAAATCAAATGTGTAAACAATGAGTAAGCGATAAAAAAAGACTATATTATTTATTGTTTTCACCTAATTTCCAAAGCTATTTCTCACTGCCTAACTTAAACTACAACAACAAAAACTTCCCACAAAACATAATCCTGGCGGACATAAAGTTTCCTTCACACCGTAACCTCTAAAAGTTTGTCATCTGTTACTTTATTGTTGAATCATTCATTAAACTCATGAATTTTGGGAAAAGACGTTGTATTTCAGCACAATATCGATATAAATAGATGTTGACACACAGGTCATTATCTTTTCAATCCACCGTGTTGTAGAGGATGTTGCATAACACATTTTAAAATGATTAAAAAACCTGGAATGAACTACCTCAGTGTCTTCTGGACGCCTGAGGGTCTGCGGTCGAGCTGCCTTGCTGCTTATGGAACCAAATCATTTGCACCACACTGTAACATATATATGGCCGTTATTTATCAATGGGTTGGTAACTAAAATACAAACATCCACACAGGTTTTTGTTTTCGTGTCTCCAGCAGCTGGGATCAGAGTCGGGAGGTAGACGACAGGCTGAAAGGAAACTCGGCCGGCTCGGGTCTGTGAAAGTCCCTCACACCAACATGTGGGAATGTTCATTGCATCACTGAAGAGGAATCTGAAGTGATGTTACAGCCCCTGTAGGGAAGAACTTGCTCAGAGTCGGAGAGCCGGGCTGTTAATCATCCGCCGGACGAGGACAAGCTGTTCTGGAAGAAGATCCTCGATGTTTGTTTAGTGTCACGCTCAGACATGTTTAACTGCGACTTGACGGTAAAGGAAGAAAACGGGTCGCACAATTTGAAATAACATCAGTGTAGTAGAAGGGGGGGGGGGAATAAAAGTTTGTTTACTTTGAGTATTTGTGTTTGATGTTTATTTTGTTATCTTTAAAAAAAAAAGAAAAACGCTTCCAAACTCCTTTGTTAGGTTTATTTAAGAAAACTACAACATCAGGGTTTAACTTTAAATGACCACGAAATGGAAACACTTGGTTCCCACATTAACAGTCGTCTCCTGGGTGAGTGTTGTGTTTGTTTTCCCAACCTCAATCCAACCTCGTCTACTGATACTGATGTATTAATTCAATTCAGTTTATTTTATACAGCCCAAGATCAGAAATTACAGATTTGCCTCAGTGGTCTTTACAATCTGAACACATACCATCCCTGACCTTTGACCTCACATCGGATCAGAAAAAAGTGAAGAAAGCTTCAGGAGATCAACAGAGGCGGATCCCTCTGGACAGAAGCAACAGATGTCATGTGACCAGATGAACCTCCACAATCCATGAAACAGAAGGAGGTAGAGAGGTGGGGCTTCAGCAGGAGGCCGGCGCATTAGGCAGGAGGCATCGCGAAAGAGGCGGAGCCATTGAGCAAGGAGCTGTGTTGTATTTCTTTTCAAATTATTTAACTTTATTAAACATTTTTTATAAACTGTTTTTTTTTTTCATAAACTGGAGATTTGTATTGAATGTTTTTTTTGTAAACTGGACTTTTCTTTTTCTTTTTTTCAAATTATTTTAAAAATAAATTATTGAATTTGAATTATTGAATTTTTAAACTGGAGGTTTTTATTTAATGTTCTTTTATAAACTGGATTTTTCTTTCTTTTACATTTTTTTCCAAATTATTTTATTTCATAAACTGAATTTTTAAAATGTTATTTAATTGTATTAAACAGCCCTGACAATTTGTGTATTTTTTTATATAAACTGGATTTAATTTTTTTAATTTATTATATATTTTTTATTAAAATGTTATAAACTGGAGGTATTTATATATATTTTGTGTAAGTATTATTTTTGTATTTTTGTATAAACTGGAGGTTGTTTTTATTTTCGTCGGTGACGTCAGTGGAGGATGAAGATGATCAGTCTTCCTCTGTGACAGAGGAGAGGGAGAGCTGCCACAGCAGCCTCTGGTGGTTCTTCTCACCACTCAGAATGAGTCGCTATGCAAAGTCTGATCGGCTGACCTCACGCTGACCTCTCGCTGACCTCTCGCTGACCTCCTTCTCCCGCTCACTGGAAATATGCTTAAGCAGATTCGGTGATTTCTTTTAATTAGGCTGTATATGAATATGACATGATTGTAAGTCTATTTGGATAAAGTTTCAGCTAAATGAAATGAAATGTAATAAAAAGTATCACATAACATAGTGATACAATTTCAGAGTTAACACAACTCTGTTAAAAGTTATTATTCTACACTGAGAAGTGTTCATTTTGACAAAACAAGTATTATTTACATTTGACTCAGAATTATCATCATAATCATGATCATGAAAATAATCAAAATTTCACATGATGGAAACATTTTGGAAAAAAAGATGATTTACTTCCATTCTCTATACGAGTCATCACTTGCATGACAAGTATAAAGGGGCATAGTCGTATGTTTTTAATTTCAGGAGCAAACTGTTGGATATCTTGTTGTTCATATTCATTAATATTTCCTTTCCCGGTGCATAAAAAGTGTTTCCCGCAGTTCAACGCTGAGCTCAAGAAGCACCGGGACATCGAGACGCTGAACTTCCCTTTGATGCGTTTCTGGCTGCGACGCAACCTGAAACCAATTAGAAACAAAAATGTCAGTGCTGTTTAATAAAATAAAATAAACTCTAGTTTATGAAATAAAATAATGAATAATAAATAAAAATCTCCGGTTTATGAAGAAAAAAAACATAAAACAAAAACCTCCGGTTTATAATACTAATTAAAAAATGTAGAGATTTTTTTTTTACCACCAGTATTATTGAGAGCTTAAATACCTTGACGTTTCTTACTACGACAAAATCACGCATAATATCTCACAGAATCCACCACAATGGGCATTAAAAGTTGAGTTAAATCTGCCATTTATTGTGTAATAAGTCATCTACCAAGCTAAACAGAGCACAAAGTACACGTAGAACGATGACAAGCCCCAAACTCTCAGCTCCGTTTGTACATAATGTTCTTGCTCTCTTCTTCCATAAAGAAAAAGGAGCATCCCCCCCCCTCCCCCTTTCCCCCCCTGACCCCATCACGCTATTGCCGTGTTGTCGCGGTTACACAGTAACATCCCTCGTTAGTGAATTCCAGAGACCCCGTTGTCGAGGCGTATTCAACGCAGGGCGATCGTTGCCCGTTGGACCGGTCCCCGTTACGGCGGCATGCAGTCCCACAGCTCGTGGCAGACACACTGGCAGAACCCGTAGACCATGATCATGACCAGGCTGGCGGGAACCACGCTCACCAGCAGCACGCCGAGCGTCGTCCTCTGCACGATGAGCAGGTACACGCCCACGGGCAGCGAGCCCAAGTACAGCAGCCCCAGCACCCACGCCAGCGCCCGGGCCGAGGTCCGGCACAGGAGGACCGCGCAGGTCCACGCCGTCCACCTGGCGGACGCCGCGGAGTCCAGGCCGGTCGACTGGCGGTGCAGGCGGAGGTCTTGGGTGGAAGCGGGCAATGATGAAGGCGGCGGCGGCGGCGGCGGCGGCGGCTCCATGATGGTAATCACCACAAAGTTAGGGGAGCCCCGGATGGAGGAGTAGGGGGTGGTGGAAGAGAAGCCCGGCGAGGAGGAAGAGGAGGAGGAGGAAGAGGAGGAAGAGGTCACCGCGGCCGGGTTGCTACCCATGAGGGAGCTCAGCAGCCCGGGGCTGAGCAGCAGCTCGGTGCTCGCCTCCTGCTGGAAGTGCAGGTTCCTCCGATTCCTGCTCCGGAGCGCCAGCGCCGCCGCCAGGTTGCGGTCGTCCGGCAGGCCGCTCGCCGCCCGCCCCCCCGGCAGTGCGGTGACGTAGCGGCAGAACGGGCACACCACGCCGTCGGGGGGCGACTCCCCCAGGTCCAGGATCTTGGCGAGGCACTTGGCGCACAGGCGGTGGCGGCACTCCAGCGCCTTGGGCCGCCGCCGCCCCAGGTTGTAGGCGCAGTAGCAGATCTTACACTCCAGGTCGTCGGCGCTCGGCAGGTCCACGCGGCCGACGCCGTCCTCGGCGCCGTGCGGCCCGATCACCATGACGACCCCAGAGCTCTCGCCTCGGGATCAAGAGAGAAGTTGATCAGAAAGTTGAGGTCCGGGCTCAGCGGCGTGCGACTCGGCACGTTTCCATAGACGACGACGGTCCACTCCACCGAAGGGCTGGGGTTCATTGTGGAGGTCCAACAGGCTCCTGCAGTGTGTGTGTGTGTGTGTGTGTGTCAGAGAGAGAGCGTGAGAGAGAGAGAGAGAGAGAGTTTTGGAAGGTGATGAGGGGAAGACCCTGGTGAGTTCTGGCCTCGGGGCAGTTGGGGGCTAACGGTGCTTCGTTTGGGGCAGCAGAAAAAAAAACAAGAGAGAGACAGAAAGAAATACACAAGAGAGAGAGAGAGAGGGAGAGAAAGACACCAGAGAGAGAGAGATAGAGGGGGGGGGGGGTAGAGAGATAACTGTTAACACAGCATTAGAAGAGGACAAACAGAGGACAAGGGACAACAAAGCAAAGCCTGTACACACCAGAGCTGGAATTTTCGAGCATGATCTTTTGTTGCTCAGTGAAATTCAGTCCAATTAGTGGCTCACACACACACACACACACACACACACACACACGGTAGCACACAGACACACACACACTTCTAACATACTTGTTCTCTGTTAATGGTGTGTGCAACAACACCTGAATGAGTAAGTGGCTGCACGATAATGTTTAAGTGTGTGTGTGTGTGTGTGTGTGTGTGTGTGTGCAAGTGTTTGCCATAAATTAGTGTGCATTTGCATCTTTTTGTGTTGCATGCTTGACAACATGAGAACAAATGGATGTAGCGCTGTGTGTTCTCTGAGTCTAAACTCAGATGAACATCCTGCAGCTGAAGTTTTTCATAATTTCTTTTTTAAACATCAAAATTCACAGAATTGCAAACAAATATCACAACCGTTAATGAACTCAAAATGTCTAACATAGAAGAAAGAGTGTGTCACGTCTTCCATGTGATCACCATCAGTTCCTAAAAGTTTTTTTTTCTGAAGAGCTAAAGTACCCAGAACCATTTCATTATGAAGAACACTTTTTAAAAGCTTTATTTGCAGGACTAAAAGTTCATCTCAGAACACTTTTTACTCCAAAAAACCTTTTTGGAAGAATTAGTTCTTCAAGGATTGTTGAAAGTCTTGATGTTTAAGGGTTTCCACACGCCCCACAACACATGTGATTGTAAACCAGCCCTGTTGGGGAACCCTAAAGGCCCAGAACATTAGGGTTCTAGACTAAAGTCTTGTGGTATTAAACGGGTTCTTGGTAATACACCATGTACAGGTATCGATCACACCTTTGGACCATCGACGGGTTCTTGGCAGAAGTCCCCGGGTGGGTTCTAGATGAAACCTAGGGAATATAAAAGGTTCTCTGTAGAACTTCCTGCGTGGGTTCTAGATCAAACCCATGGGATATGAAGGGGTTTTCTGCAGCACTTATACCAGGTGGGTTCTTGTTAGTCCCCTTAGAAATATATATATATATATATATATATATATTCTGGATAGATCCTCTCGAGTGGGTTTTGGGTGAAACTATTACACCATTGAAGTTGTAACCTCTCACAGATGGTTCTATAGGTGTGTGTGTGTGTGGGGGGGGGGGGGGGCTTTAGGGTTAGGGTTAGATGGTCCTCCATTGTCATCTCCATCTACCTTGGAGACGACAATCATAGCAACTACAGAACCTGTAGTTAGCAGAAAGATGTGACGAATGTGAAACATTTGAAAAGCTAGTAAGTGAAGGAGTGAAGGAGTGAAGGAGTGAAGGAGTGAAGGAGTGTCGGAGCGTCCTCGCCGGTGGAAAGTGGAGCAGTCCGTTGTTGGAGGTCACGGTTTGGCGCTGAGCTTCTGATCTTGATTCGGGTCCAGAACTGTGCATGCGGCAGAATAAAATGGGTCATCGCCCCTTTGTAGTTCTCGGTTTGGACCGTTGCTCCCGGCGACGGCTCATTGGGATTCCGTCATGTGTGCAGAGGGGTTTGTCGAATTAATCGCCGAGGACATGACATGACATCTGCTCGTCGCAAGTCACAGTGGCCTGACAAAGGAGGCGGACGTTTGGGCCAAATTTTGACAATGTTTGATGTAACTTATTACCTAAGAATATTCATGTGTATAATTGTTTTTGAACATTTATTATACATTGAAAAAGTAAGTATTTAATTATAAAAATGATACATTCAGTTAGCTTAATTTGTTATTTTATATTTTAAAAAAATAAGTTCTCTGGTCTTCAAAATATTTTGAATTGCTGCATACTCAACTAAATATATACTTATAAATATAAACTGATTAATCCGTAACTCAATAAATTCCGTATAGCCTATAGATTAGTCAACATGTATTATGTGTATTATAGATCTTTTTTTCTTTCCGTAGTTTACATATAACATAATATATAACAATATAGCTACACAGAACACACGCACACGCACACGTGCACACGCGCAGACGCGCGCACACAAACCTGACGTCAACGACCCGAACCAAAACAAAACAAACAGCAGCTGACGTAATTAGGCGAACAAGACCGGAAGTGTGGAGAATTTGAATTTCACAATAAAAAAAGCACCGTGTGAAAACCAGTTGTTTCTGTGTATAATTACAGCAACAAATTAATATTTTAGAATTCCAGCTTTGAATATACAAAAATGCATTGGATGCAGTATATGTATATGAACTTATAACACAATATAAGTGTATTTTAGTACATAAATAACGTGTGCTTGTTGTAAGGTCCATCTGCTTTTACTGCTACAATTCTCGTTCAAAACGGTGCTGCTTTTTATTTTGAAACGCCGACACCGGAAGTGCCGTCATCCCAAACCATCCGGTTAACTTGACGCGGATCTCTGCCGAGGAGCGGAGTGGCAGAGCGTCGTGATCCAATGCTGGGGAGCCGGGAACCAGGAGCCGCGGGCTGCGGGGAGGTGGCCGCCGGGCCGCCGGTGCCCCCCGGCCGGCCACTCTGCCGCGAGGAGAGGCCTCCGGGCGGCGCGGGGTGTCGCCCCACCGGCCTGGTCAGCTGGAGGCAGAGACCGTGCAGGACGTTAGCCCTGTTTGCTGCAGCCAACGCGGGGATCTGGTAGGCGTCATGACGCAGGACATCAGACTGATCCCACCCTGATAGCTCTAACAGATATACATTACATACAGCCTCTATTTATTTATATATATAAAATATAAATATAATTTCCCCTCCTTCACATTTAAGATATTTTCAAAGATATTTTATTTTACTCTTTTATTTATTTATTGAGATCACTTTATGTATGTATAATATGGCTCCTCCAATCATGTTTTTAAGGGCATATAATGATTTCAGTTATTTTCACAAGGACAAAATAAATGGTATTTGTTAAATAACTTATGAAACTGAACACTCTGTAAACTATTCAGAAATGTTGTTAACACAATTATTCAAGAGCTACGTTTGTCCCAACAATATCATTACTGTGGGGGGAAATAAATAAGCAGTTTTTTTTTATTTTTATACATTTTTTGTTAATTCTTGCCTGAAATACAGACTTAAAAAAACAACCAGAATGAGCTTTCAGAAAAACTCCCTGTGTAATTCCTCCTATGTATTCCTGCAGCATAACATAAGAGAGTACATAGGAAACATGAACATATCTGAATTAAATAGGATTAAAATGCTGAAAAAAAACCTGTGATATGCAAATATTAAGGAAGTTGTTGTTGTTTATTGTTAGAAGCCCAAAAAAAAATGAGAAGCTCTGAAAACCAAAATATTAAAATCAGAACATTTTTCCCTTCAGCTTCGTGGCCTTCAGTTCTCTCCGAACCTACAGCCTCCTGGTCCTCCTGATGGCTCTGCTGGTTGTCATGACGACCGCTGGAGACTTCGCTAGGTCCAAATCCACAGGTATCACCACAATACTATATATATATATATATATATATATATATATATATATATATATATATATATATATATATACACATACATACTGCATCCTACATGAGCTGCATTCACTCTACTGGCCACCAGTGGGCGACTCTTCTGGTTGTATAGAAGTCTATGCTTCATGTGTTAAAGCTGCATTCTCTCTGCTGACCACCAGGAGGTGACTCTTCTAGTTGTATAGAAGTCTATGCTCCACGTTTTAAGTCTGCATTCTCTCTACTGACCACCAGGATAACTTTTTTTATTTATTCCACTGATATTTAATCATAATTTGGGAAGGTGATCTTTTGATAGAAAACACACAGAGAGCTGCTTCTTCACGTCTCACCTCCACATGCATACCACTTGTAGCTCCAATGAAGGGACACGTTACTGACACATAACATAAAACACCTTCACATAAGTATTGTGTCGTCATGAGCAGCTTTTTTAGTGTTTTATGAATGAGCAATTTCCATGAAAACCTGTTTTATGTTATTGTTCTATATTGTTTTTCCTCCTCTCATTATTATGCCATTTTCTGTTGTGTGACCTTCCTGAATAATTGATCTGTTTTCTCCCACAGGAGCTCACTTGTGGCGCAGCATGACGACAAGGTAGGCCATCTGAAGGGGATGTGTGTGTGTGTGTGTGTGTGTGTGTGTGTGTGTGTGTGTGTGTGTGTGTGTGTGTGTGTGTGTGTGTGTGTGTGTGTGTGTGTGTGTGTGTGTGTGTGTGTGTGTGTGTGTGTGTGTGTGTGTGTGTGTTGGTTTTAGTTCTAATACAATATCGTAAAGGCAGGTCTGGGATCAGGGATCATCTCATTGGTTGAGAACAGTTAGTGGGCGGGGAAAGTAGAAGAAATATAATAATTTTACGGTGGTTTATTATATTTATTCATTTTTAATTCATTAGACATCCTCAACGGTCGGCAGGTGAGCAAATATAAATTTGACATTGATGTCACAATAATTTGCCGTATAATTGTTCTTTTCTTTCACACAGTTCTGGTCGTCATACTCTCGTATTTTAATTTTAATTAATTTGGAAAAAAAAGAGACAAAATTCGGAATAAACAAAGTTAAAGATGGATAGATTTGTGACAATATTCATTTTTGTTGTGTGTGTGGGGGGGGTGATAACGTGAGTGGGTAGGGTAGTCTGGGTAATTTGAACTCGGATGCCTAAATCAGTTAGTTTAATACGAACATACTGCATTTATCTTTAGCTAATTGAGTATTAGGACTAAACATTATTGATTGTTATTAGTAGAGAAGGAAATATGTGTTTATAAATCCAGGTTTCTGGATGTAGAACTCCATCATCGTGTTTCCAAGAGAACTTTTGAGACGACGTCTGCAACTAAAACTAAAACAACTAAAACCGACAAAGACCCTTTTCCATCTGAATCGAGGGTCGTCTGTTGACCTTCGGCGGCCGGGCGGAGCCGATTGGTCCCTCATGACCGTCTGATCCAATGAAACCACGCGACGGCTCAGATTCAAGTCACGCACGGGGAAAAAACTGAAACAAAATCACACACTGATGAGCTTGAGATATCGAGAGTGAATTTATTTTGTGAGCTCAGCCTCATGCATGACTTGTGTGGAACAGGAAACAGGAATACAACTCGAGGGTCATTTATTGTCTTTATGCAACACAGGGAGACACACCGATATTCCGTTGTGGCTCCGTTTAGGACGCAACAAACAAAGACAAACAAAAACAGTAGAACATTCCTGTAGCACAGGTGTCAAACACAAGGCCCGCGGGCCAAATCCGTCCCGCCGCATCGTTTCATGTGGCCCCTGGCGACTTGAAAAGACATGTGATCACCTTTTCTTAAAGAAATTTAAGACAAATATCCAGTGCTTTTATTTTGAAGGTTTCAAATGAAATGGATTTATGTTATAATATGAGAGAAATGTTCTAATGTACCATATTTCTACACCCAAATAAACTCAGACAAGGAGCATGCTGGGTAGTGGAGTAGCCTCAGGTCCTCGGGGCTCTTAAGCCACACCCCTTCTTTTCAGATGTTGATGAATGCACGACAAATCCAACAAAGAGCCAAATATCCTCTTTAACATAAATGGGTCCAGATGCTAACTGTGCCACCTTTTTAAAAAAAAAAATGAATTCCAAACATCAACTATCCTGAAATGCTGCCGAAAAGTCAGTCAATATTTTTTTTTAGATTACATTTTTTATAATAAAAAGATTAATAATAATCTGGATGAGAGTCGGTATTTTCATTTTATCCCTAGATGCACTTTTTGCAACATCCACCGGAGGAGCTCTTCCGTAAATTTTCTTTTTTTTTCTACGACTAATTTACTGCTCGCCACAATTAAGCTGCGCAATATATCGATATATTGATACGAGACAGGACACGGTGTTGGATTCAGGATATCGTAATGTTGCACTTTCCTTGTTTTAAATCCTGCATAACGGTAAAGTTGATGATGTCATTTTCCGAACTGATTTTTCTCGTTACTGACGATCATCGCTCGAAAAGAAATGCTCTCAAACAAAATCACGATATTGGATTCTTCTCCAAATCGCCATCAAGAATATGAACAATATATTGAATGAAGCTGCCGAGTTTTTTAAGCCCCTCCCACACGGACGACTTTGTGCCGCCGTAAAGAATCTCTTCAATGCTCCGACCGACATTTTCGTTCTCGCACACAGCTCCTGTCTGGATTA
>CM070098.1:19854834-20022334 GCA_036178185.1 Liparis tanakae
AGAGCCACTGAAGTGCAAATCTGTTTTCAGTTTTTTATATATATATATATATATATATATATATATATATATATATATATATATATATATATATATATATAAATATATAAATATCTCTACATAGAGTTCAACTGTATAAAATCCATCAATCACATCTACTGTGTTCAATTCGGAGAAAACAATCTGGGAAATGTACATATATAATAACACTTTACTTTGTTTTCCCCTTTTAGTATTTTAGTATTAGTATTTTTAGTATTTAGTATTGTGTTTTTATTTGTATCTTTTATTTTTTATTAATGCTCTATGTACATTCACTGCTGTGATCCTTGAATTCCCCCACTGTGGGACTAATAAATGAATATTTTATCTTATCTTATCTTATATATGTATTTTTTGGTACCCCGAGTTTTACATAGATTGAGACATTTCCATACAGCCAATCAAATCCTGAGTAAAGCAGCAACATCAGCATCATTGGAGAGTCACAGATACAGGTACTTTTTTAGACGTGCGTCTCTTTCCAGGGAGACGTCTGTCTTTCGTGGAACGGGGAAACGATTATCCTCATCCTCTCACTTACTGCTGCGTCGTCACGCGTCCGACCCGTCATGTTTTCTTCCTGGAAATCGGCGTTGTGTGAGGAGTCGAAGTCGGGTAGGAGGGCAGCAGGTTCATCAGGTTCATCAGGTTCATCAGGGTTATTTGAGACTGGGTGTTTGGGTCAGGTGGGAGGGGTGGTGTGTGGTGTCGGTGTGTGTGCGTGTGTGTGTGTGTGGGGGGGGGGTTGGATGAGGTTATGGCGGAAGAAAGGGTAAAACAACTGGCGTGATGACCTTTAGTCGTTTCATATTGCCACCTGTAAGCGACTGCCTTTTTAAAAAATCATCACATTTCCCTTGAGTCTTATTTACTGACATACTTTCCCTATTCGTGTGTTAACCGTCAAAAGAACATATTTATTTTGAGGCTAGGGAATTGAAAGTGCAAAAGAGCTGACTCGTTTCCTGGTTTTCGGACTTAAACCCGCAGCGCTCTATTCCATGACTTCATTCACTCACTTTTCCACCATGAGGTTGACGTTTGTAGTTTTTAATGACAGTTGTCCTGTATAATGATGTAGTTTAACAGCGTGGGATCAGATCCCCCAACCCTACACTGCAATTCAAATCTAAGTAAAATGAAATATCTCAAATTAAGGCAATCTATGCTTGTTTTTTGACAGACAAGATATTTCTTCTTACAAGGCAGTTTTAATGTTTTAATGTTGGAGCATTTCACTTGTTTTAAGAAATCTTGGCAAGTCAAATTTTCCTCTTCTGTTGGCAGATAATTTGGCTTATTGCAAGTAATATTCCCTCATTTAATTACTTTTTTTCCCCTTGTTTTTTTAGGCTGAATCTTTGCAGTGTAGCTTAAGCCCCTTTTTGAAATAGTGGACAAACTATTGGAAAAATACCTTCTCTTATAAATACAAATCACACGTTTTCCTAATGAGCTCAGGACCCTCACAGCTGTGGGAACTCGCTCGGTAAGCCGAACTCCACGGCGAATCCCCCAGCAGCTGTTCCCACGGCAGCTGTTCCCACGGCAGCTGCTTCCACAGGACACGTTGTTCCCATCCTGTCAGTTTAGAGCATTTTCAATGAATCTGATGGAAGATGTTGAGGCAGCTTCACCAGTTTGATTCATTTGATCCGAACACAAGCGGCATTTTTACCTTCGCATTAAAAAATACTGACGGTTATGTTCTGATCGCTGTGTATTTATTTATTTATTTGTATGCGTGTTACTCGCATAAGTCAAAAAGTATTAAACCGAATCGCATGAAATTTGGTGGGATGATTGGTTATTATCCGGGGACCTTTTGATTCGATTTTGGGATCAATCGGATCAAAGGTCAAGGTCATGAAAAGGTAAAAATCTTCTTAAATCGCATGGAATTTGGTGGGATGATTGGTAATTATCCGGGGACCATTTGATTAGATTCTGGGATCAATCGGATCAAAGGTCAAGGTCATGAAAAGGTCAACATCTTTTTACTATAACACAGTCAATTTCTATCCTATTGTCATGCAACTAATGCCAACATGTTCATAATTCAATGCCCAATCTTGTGATATGCGAAGATATGCGCTCTATCGAGTGCCCGCTCTAGTTTCTTCAGCTTTTGGTATTCTTCAAAAACACATACATCGGTATTTGTAGAGACCTTTATTTCCGCTAAGGGAGGTAGCAGGACTTTGGCCGCCTCACTCTATTTATCTCACGTCTTCCACATGAGCCACATGGGTTTTATTTTTATAGGTGTTTTATGGGATGTGAACACGAGGGCTGCCGGCGGAGCTTTAAAACATGAGATGCTTTTTAGGGAAAGTTTCTTACCTCACCAAGTGGCCGCTCCGAAACACAGCATGGAAACCACGGTCACGTTCCAAATCTCATCCGCCACCTGTCTATTAAGTCATCGCGCCAGTTTTATAGCGGGCTTCTTAATTTAGACTATGACATCGCATCGGGTGGGCCCTTTATTTATTTGACTAAATCTGATCAATGACCCCCAACCAGTATAATGCTCAGCCTCTAAATAAACCTCTTCAGTCATGGTCAAGTCAAATGTTGAGACTGTTTTGAATGCAAAGTCATGACATACCATATCAGTAATCACATGGTGACCATCTACACATACTAACAAGTCAAGTTTCTTTATATATAAAGCACATTCAGGGACAATACAAGGAGAGAAAAGTGGCGAACGAAATTTAAAGGTACAATTATAAAGCTCTAGACCTCTGGGACAGCTGGTATCAGAGGGCTGAATGTGGAGATGGACAGAATAGATGTGAATGAGTCATAGGGAGGGGATATTAGCCCCAAACACAACAATGATCAACACTATCAACTCTAAAGTTTAAAAGTTGTGTCGTTTAAATGTGAGTTTTGCTGCAGTAAAGTTGAGTCGTCTGCATGGCAGTGAAAATAGCGACTGATGATACTTTTCTGATTGCCTTGTCTATAAAAGGTCCAAAATTAATAAAATACGAATTAAGAAAAAATCATAAAATTAAGAATTCGATTCAGTTTACTTGTATAGCCCAATTTCACAAATTACTAATTATTCTCAGAGTGCTTTACAATCTGTTCACATAGACATCCCTGTCCCAAAACCTCACATCGGATCAGGAAAAACTCCCAAATAACCCAAGAATAAAAGCACCTAATAAAGTTTTGGCAACGAAAACGACTTCAATGAGGCGAGAGAGATTATCTTCTGTCGTTAGACGAAGCCTTTCAGGCGCCTGCATGGCAGCTTACAGCGTCACGGCGAGTTATCTTACAGCGTTGCTTCTGTCTTTTCTTGCAGCTGGGAGATCATCGACTCGGGTCAGGGCGGCCGGTCCGAACCCGGACCTCAGCTCGGTGACTCCGTCAGACTCTTCCTCCAGGAGACGTCGGCGTTCAGGCAGCAGAACCCCGGCAAGGTGAGGCGCCGACTGGGCCGATCTCTGAAGACCGGAGCTTCACATGGTGGAGAAGAGCGATGCGATCCCACCATGGCCGTCGCATTTCTGCATTTTCTTGACTACATCATGTCAGGAGCATTATTATTTGCTTACTTTGAGAGAATCAATATGACTCTCACATCTGTGCTTAGCTTAGCTTAGCATTAAGACGGCAAGCTGAGGGAAACGTAAAGTCAGGGTGCTTCGAAAGCTCAACACATGAAACCAATTAGTTTATTCATAAATGTAAATAAAATCTGTGTTTTTTAGGCCTCAGGATTGAGCATGTTTTCCAAAATGCGGACCTTTTCCTGCGGAAGTAACGGGTACCGCACGCGTACGATAACTAGCTAACGGTGTCCTTCCTTGTCGTTGTCTTTCTCTTCCAGTTTTGCCTGCTTGTTTGCAGCCTATGCACCTTCTTTGCCGTCTTAGGACGCTACATTCCAGGGATCATTATCTTATATATTCTTGGTGAGTACCCTTTGGCATGATAGAAATGTTTTAATCATGTGTATGAGACGTATATGTATTCTAAATATTCTACTTTATAGAAAGCTTCATCGTATTTCTACCACTTGCACTGTCTACCTTGATAGAGTCGTGCCACTTACATGTTTTTTTGGTATGTTAATTGTTTTCTATGAAAGAAAATACTCATTATGACTTGTTTATTTCTGTGGTTGCAGTTCTCGGCGTTTTCTTTTGGCCTCTGATCTCATGTCACGAGGTCGGCGTGTGGCTGGATCCAGTTCTGCAGAAGCTGGACTTTGGCATCGGGGAGTTCCTTCAGAAAATCAAAGAGAACCATGGTACGTAGGAAATAAGTCAATACATTATATTTTGAAAAACTGTTGTCCTCTATTTCTTTCGAACTACATGAACATTTTTAAAAAAAGCAGCAAAATGGAAATATTTTCTTGAAGTGGATGCAGATGGAATCTCAATAGAAGCATCACAGATATTCAATCATGAGTATGTTGTACACTATGTCTGTACATCATGGCCCCAACAATTTTACTCTTTGTATTCCGTATCGGACTAAAAGACTAAATCTATCGCATCCGTGTTTCCGTCCCGTCAGAGAGAAGAATCAAGCAGGCTCAGACCGAGAAGGAAGGCATCGAGTCGGACCTCTCCTCCATGTTTCCAAAGGTCGGTCACCCGTCTTCGATCTCGTGATGCATCTGTGGACGGCGACGGTTCAGTGAGAGCTAATCCAGGCCACGTGATCCACATCCGGATCAAGGCCCAAACGAATTTGCTCTCCAAGCGAAAACTGGTTCTAGAAGGAGCAACATCGGCCCATTTACTCCATCCTCTAATTAATGTAATGCTGAGGGAGGAGACGTCACGCTAGAATGACTGTAGGTTGAGAATAGAGAGCGGGAGGGACACAAAAATAAGGACTCCAATTTTGGATTTGACCCTGTGAGACTTTACTTGCGTGTGGACTTGAGACTGAGAAGCAAAAGTCGGCTTACATGTTCCAGACTTTCTCGCCAAGTCTTGCGGCTTTCATCAGCTGATGCAATTGTTGCCGGTGAGGGCAGAACGTGGAGCCAAAAGCAGAACACAGGATCAGATTCAGGTCGCTAAAGAGTTTTTACCGAGCAGTACCACGGTCTGGCAACGGGAGGAAACTAAAATGATCCGACCACGTCGGGCAGGAAGACACGGACTAAACGGGCTAGGGAACGAGACACCGGTGGATAGGATGAGGGCGGGGCTTGATGTTCACGCGGGAGGAAACTATCAGGAACTAGAACAGGCACTCGGTTGAGCGCACACCTTCGCATATCACAAGTTTGGGCATTGAATTATGAACATTTTGGCATTAGTTGCCAATTGGCAAAAAATTGACCGTGCTATGGTAAAAAGAAGATTTTTACCTTTTCATGACATTGACCTTTGACCTGATCGATCCCAAAATCTACTTTTTGACTTATGCGAACAACACGCACGCATACAAATACAAGGCGATCAAAACATAACTTTCAGCATTTTCAATGCGAAGGTAACAAGACCGACAATCACAGGGAGGGAAGTGCAGGGAAACAGAGGACACAAGGATTTCAAAATAAGACACAAAACAAGACACAAACTCCGGATCATGACAGTTTGGACAGTTTGAACCGAATGGCGGTGACATGTAGAACATTTTGAATAAAGTGTGCAACTTGTGAAATTTCTAGAATTGAGTTTTTGCTCGAATGTTATGCAAAAAAATAGTTTTTTCAATGTTGGGGACTTTTTACTTATCGTGATCAAAGTCCCACCGATGGAAAGTGGCGTATGCCGTACACAGGACACGACACGAGAGACAGGGATTTCAAAATAAGACTCCAGATCATGACCGCAATTTGATCACAACCAAGCAAACCAAGTCCAGAAACTCGGCAGCAAGTGGACTTTGTGTGAAGAGCTGAACTCTTCGACCCAAAAGACTCGTCAGGAAGACGTCTCCACAGGCCTTCACGCGTAGTGCACACAGCCAACTACTGCTTCATTGTAACGTCTCCTCATCCGGTGGATCATGTGATCATCTGCTCTACGTCTCGACCCTCTAAAATGTGTCTCGTGTCTTTTTCTCCTCCGGCAGCTCGACTCCACAGTCTGTAAGGAAATGTCTGTGTCGGACACCGAGGCGTCCGATATGACGTGGACGGACAACGGCACCTTCAACCTGTCAGAGGGACACACGCCTCAGACCGAGAACTCAGAGGGTAGGTTTTGGGTTTGTTTCTGGAATTGTATGAAGAGCTAAGAATGATCGCAGTTTGCAGGACGCCATTTTGAGAGACTTTTCTTTCGCCCCTATTTCGAGCGGCGCAAAACACGGACTGAATGAGCCGCCGCTCAGTACCGTTAGCACGAAGGCTAACCCGGTAGCACCGACCCTACAGTGCCGATTCGCATCGAAACGGCAATCGGGACGGCCATTTTGCTCGCGTTTATTTGATTGCGCCACGTAGCGGAGTTGTTTATTTATTTCAGGGTTCGTACGGTCATGTAAAACCTGGAAAAGTCATTGAATTTTAAAATGGTTATTTCCAGGCCTGGAAAAGTCATGTGAAAAAAATAAAATCATAAAAGTGTGGGAAAAATCATGGAAATGTGTTGTAATCACGTAATTTACGCCAAGTTTGAAATAATTAATGTTTTGTAAAGAAAGACGCTCAAAATATAAGCCAGAGATATCTCTCGATACGCAACATGTTCTACAGTTTTCATGTTTATACCGAGATTTCAGTTTGGTCATGGACATTTGGTTTAAAGTCCTGGAAATCCATCGGTCAACATGTGTAAGAACCCTGATATTATGACTTTAATACCGTGTCTTCAAATGTAATTTTGTAACAGTCAGTTTTTGGGGAGAAACTTGATTAAAGGTGTACACATAATAACACTTTCCATTTTAAAATGGATATTTTAAGATGAGATTATGACCCGATGACCTTGTTTTTAACGTATCGAGGAGCAACGCTTGTATTCAACATCTCTACATGTAAGCCAGGAAAATAATTGTGCTGAATATAAATTCCAATATCGACTATCATTATCATTTGTTATGATCACATGTTGATTTACGCCGAGTATGAAATAATTCATGTTTTTTAAAGAAAGCGATCAAAATATAAGCCGGCGTACGCTCGCTATAGGCAACATTTTCTACAGTTTTCATGTTTGTAAATTTGGTTTAAAGTCCTGGAAATCCACTAATCAACATATGTAAGAGCCCTGTTATTTTCATATTACAAAAGGCCAAGTGCTGCTCATCAGACTGCCACGCCCCTTTCAAACGGTCTTTCTCCCCCCCCAGACCTGGACAGAGAGGAGGCGTTCACCGGAGGCCTCCTGGAGTTCCCCTCGCTCGACAACGGAGCGACGACCAACGGCGACGACGACGACGACGACTTCAGCCTCGGCCTCCCCTCGCCTCCCCCCCAGCTGCCCGTCAAATCCGGGCGGACGCCGTCCCGTCACAGAGACCAACCCGCCGCCGCCGATGACGACCGAGCCCTCCAATTGGTCAACCAGATGGCGAGCGACTTCATCGCCGCCGCCGTCACGGCCGCCATGCAGGAGCGGATAGAGGCGGCGGTCGGCTTCCCGGCGCCGAGCTCCGACCTCGAGCGGCCCGGACCGCCCGACGGCGCCGGGCTGCCGGAGCTGGCCGAGGAGTCGGACAGCGAGGCGGAGGACTTTGAGCTGCTGGACCAGTCGGAGCTGGAGCAACTGGAGGGGGAGCTGGGGCTGGGGGGAGGCCCCCGGCGCCAGAGAGGAGGCCCGGGCCCGGGGGGACAAGCCGGCCTCTCCGGGGTTCTTCTCCACTCTCCTGGGACGCCACTGATCGATGAAGAGGAAGGAAGGAGGAAGGAGGAGGGGTGACGGAGGACACGTGGAGGTGTTCTGGTCACGGAAGACTGTAGGGGGGACGGGGGGGACGGGGGGGGTCGAGGGGGGGCTGCGAGAAAACAATGTTTCCATTTTCTTTCTTTTCTGTAGAATCAACCAATCAAAACGGTTTAAAATTAGTTTTTTTTTTAAATGCTTTAATCAGATGGTCGCAGCCTAATGCCGAGTTCAGACTTCACGATATTAAACTAATTATGACCCGGAAAGTGAGCAAAGTGCCGACGAGGCGCCTGGGACGACTCGGTGTGAGCGAGAAGAAAACAAAGTGAAAATAATTGACTTGAGAATGTCAAGGTTTTTATTTATTTCTGTGCAATCTGCACGTTTATTTATTTACCTTTTCATTTTGTTCAACATTAGGTTCAGGTTCAGATATTTGATAACTGGTCCATGACCTTTACGCTACATACAAACTTATCTTGTGGTCGGATCTCAGCTCAAACAAGGTATGCTGTAATTACTTTTGTCTTTAAAAATCTACTTTTTATCACCTAATCACATTTGTATTATTAAAAAGTATATAAACGCGTATTAAGTGTTGTTCAGGCACTAACTTATTTTTAAGCCAAAAAAAAGACGTTTGTGGACATCTATAACGATAAGTGGGAGGAGCTTAACGGTTCGGAAACCGAGACCTGAAACCGCTAAATAGTGTATAATTAATAGAATAATACGATTAGCAATCAAAAGTAAATTAATATTTTATGAATTGTATTGAAATGCTGCTGTGTTGTGTTGTTTTATCAATCACTCACAATCAGTTTATGCAACTCAAATGTCTTCTAAATCAAACCGTCTAATAACTATAAATTGCTTGTGAACGCTTCGTAGATGGTACTTTTATCTGGATTAGTCACAAAATATTAAAACTGAACCGTTCAGACTAATGAATATGATAATAATATATTGAATATGCAGAAACACGTCTGACGCAGCATTAATGCTTCCAAACTGACTTTTTTCCAAACCTGAATTCATCCTTTAAAAAATAAGAAGACCAGTATAACTGCAGCGCTCTGCGTATTTCACCAGTAAAGCGTGGAGAAAAACCTCTTGTTATACATTTATTATGTTTATTACAACTCACCGCTCACATGACACCGAATTGATTCATCCAACTACATTACCCAGAGTTCCACAGGAAACTGTAGACAATCACAAATACCTTTAACAATCAGAATATTCACTACTGGCTGGATAGTCGACCATAACGATTAAAACTTAGGAAACTTATTTTCTTATTTCCTTTTTTTATTTTTTATATTTTACAAGTTCTTTTTCATGAATAATGTATGCAGTAGAATCACAACAACATGCAGAAGTTCTCAAAAACTATGCATGCAGATCATATTTTGAGGCATAAATACATATATTTAAACATTAAAAAAATATTCTACTTCCAGTGCTTTCATAAAGTTCACAGTTCATCCTCTAACTAAAAATTTCAAATTTAAATTTCAAACAAAATATACCGAACTCATACCCTGACCCTCTGGGGGCTACAAAGGGAACATGGGGGTACCGAGGTGGCTGCTAGTCTGCCCACGGTGTGTGGCTGCATGGACGGGATCTCAAGCTGCGAGCTGAGGGAGAACCGCTCCTCTGCTCTTTGAGGTTCTGTTCGCTCCCTCAGGACCTCGAGCTGAGCACCTGAGGCGGTTTGTCAAGGTTTTAGGGATGAGAGTCGGTACCTTTTTCTTTTTTTAAACAGCGGTGAACTTAAAGACCACATCATTATTTCATGTTACATCATAAGTACTACATTACCCATGAGCCTCAGCTCATTGCATTGACTTCTGCCCACAGATGTTTTCTCCTTGTCAGATGTTTTATTGTGAAATTCTCCTATTTCCTACATATTTTAAACCAGACGTTTCCTGGAAAGAACCCTAAAATGTGTTTAATTATCTGTAAAATAATGAATTTGAGAAATTAGTGAAATTATTGGCTGTAAAACGATGGATTGCGCCCTCCAGGGTCCAAGGGAGTTCAAGTAATTAAAAAAGAGAGTTAAAGTAACTAAAAAGAGAGTTAAAGTAACTGAAAATGCAGATATAAGCAGTCAGGACAAGCTTTCTCCAGAGGGAGGAGCTATAACGTTGTGTGTGATCTCTGGGTTACTATGGCGACATCCTCCCAGAGCCCTGATTGGTCAGTTTGGGTCAATATAAAGTTTTAGTGCACTGCAAGTTAAACGATATGTCTTCTTTCCACTTGCACCTTTAATTATGATTTAATGAAGCGTGGGTCAATCGTGGATTCACAGAATGAAGATGAACTGTTTCTGAAACATGCCTCGGACATTGAAATACGTCGTTTTCATATAATAAAGACACACGGCAATGTATAATGTATCCTCTTGAATAATCATGTGATGCCTTGTATAACTCTCACGATGACATGTGTGTTTATCAGTGCCTGAGAGGACTTCGTAGTGGCTGCAGTTCATTTCTAGCTCACATGTAATAACTGTATGGGACAAAGAATACTTCATAACTTCTTAATACGAGTGTATGCAGGTTCAGGGTTCACTGAATATATATATATATATATATATATATATATATATAATTTTATATTTTTAGCCAACTGATGAAAACGGTTCATGTTTTTCGTTTATCTTCCGGTTGTGTCGTGGTGGCTTCAATGTGTTGGTGTAAAAATCAAAAGTCCTTTGAATTCAGTTTCAAAACCAAAATGTACTTTTATGTAATTAAAGTCAATAAAATGTTGTAGCGCAGTCGGTGGAGTCGCGTGTTTGACGTGTGTGTGTGTGTGTGGATGCAGCTGTATCTCATGTTCACAATGTAATTTACTTAAATACATGAAACAGTTTATGTATTATTTATTTGATCAGAGATGATAATTTATATTTTCATTATGGGTTCATGCATTTTCATAATTCTTAGGAGGCAATTTTTTCCACCATTAACTGAAATCCAGGGGAATTTAAAAAGAAATTCTGTGAACTTTTTGAAACTTGTGAAATAACATCCAACCTGTGTTGTAAAATAATAAATATACTTATTCAGGCTTAAAGGATATGAGCAATTGTCACACAAATGGCAATATTACAAATATTTTGCAGTAGTCTCCAGATTAAAAGGGTTTTCTTAAGGCTTTTTTAACCAAAAAACAAAAATTAGACAATCATATTAAATAGTTTTCTTATTTCTTTGTGGTTATTTATTGTTATAACATATTTATTAACAACTATTAACAATTATAACTGGGCAAAGTAGGAGGCAAAGAATGGAGACAAAGGGTCTAACAGACAAAAGGTAAAACCTTGTACAGTTTAGTTTGAGTTTGACCTTGACCTGTTTGAGTAAAGGATTACATCTTTCTGTGGAAGAGTTGTCGGCATGTGGGTCCTCTCTCCCTCTGGCTACGACATCCCAACACAAACTCAAGAACACACGGGAAAACGTTGGACGCTATCTCATCAGATCGAGGCGTCTTATCCTTTATTTAATCTTCAAATGATCAAACTGCCATGAGTCACACCCTCGATCGTCTTTTCTTTTTGGACATATTGAATATCCAGTCCGGCTGCATTTTCATTGTGACTTTGTTTCCTGAGAACTATGAACCCTGTTCACCTCGAAGCACCAGCAATTACAAGAAATGACAGCAGTTCCTTTCACACGTGTGTCGTCTTAACATTCTGTTCAAGTGACCCGCCCTCCTTAAAGTCATAAACATTGGAATGAACAAACAAACTGTCAATCATCAAGCTGATTGTCTCCTCACAGTTTCAGAAAAAAAACGAAAGTAAAACAACAGCGTGCGTGATTGTTTTTTGGAAGCATAGTTAAAGTCCTATATGCTGGACGATGAGGAATTCACCTAAAAAATATCGACCATAGATAACAATCCGACAGGAGGCAAGGGAAAGACTGACACCATATATAGGGGGGGAAACACAGGTGTACGACATCAGACGGTAACGAGACGAGAGTGGCTGAGGGCAGGTGCAGGGAATGAAACAATCAAGACAGAGAAGACACAGAGGAGACAGGAGACACGGAACACAGGAGAAACAGAAACGGGGTGTTACAGAAACCATAATCGGTCTCACTTTGCATGACGCTCATGTCGATAATTTCTCATAAACTTTCATCATGGACCCGATGCATCAGATGAAATCTTTATAGTTTATGACATTTGCAATTATCTGATATTTGATGAACTTGGATCTGCACATTTGCCTATTGTGACGATTGAAAGAAAATACAATCCACCCTCCGACCATCAGGGCTCTGTTGTGTTGGCATACGTGGTCCCTGAAAGGAAAGGCACCCAGGGGAGAGATTTTGGGGACTTGGCACCCGGGAGAAGAGATCTGCAGGTGAGGGCACCAAAGCAGAGAGACTGGAGGGGCGACAGTCGGATCCTCTTGTCCTCTTTGGGCCTTTATTTTCTTCTCCAGTCTCTCCAGCTTTTTGCGCATCTGCTCTTGCTCATCTTTTCTAATTCGTTGTTTTTCCTCTTCAACCCTCTTCTCTGCCATCCGGAACATCTCACTGGTGTAATGGCTTCCTCCGTTCTCACGCTTCATTTCTCTGATCTTGTCGAGCAGCTCGCCGACCTGCGACTGATCCGTCGCCTCGTTATTGAAGACGTGGTAGTTGCCGTTGCATTTCTCCACGAGTTCCTTCAGGGCTTCGCTGTCCTTCAAGAACTCCTCGACAGGTTTCCCTTTCAGCCGGTCCCCGTGGGTAAAGAGCACCATGCTGTGTCGGTCTGCTTCCTCTCCGAACATTTCCTGAATCTTCAGCACTGCATTCTTTTCTTCCTCGGTGTGTCGGCCCAGTTGGACGACGACCAGGAAGACATGGGGTCCAGGAGCAGCATAGATCATGCAGCGGGCTATTTCTCCAATGGTAGTCTTTTGGTCAGACCCGGAGTGTCAATGACAGAAACCTTTTCCTCGTTCACTTCCCCAACGGCCTTTTTACAGACTTTAGTCAAAGATTGAGAGGCTAGCTCTGATTTAAAGATCTGTTTTCCCAGAATGGTGTTTCCTGTAGCGCTCTTCCCGACTCCGGTCTTCCCCACCATCACGATCCTGAGCTCCTCAGTATCCAACGTTGGTTCTAAGGGCGAGAACATGTATTTTGATTCTTATTTCTCAAAGAAGAACATTTAGAGTGTGTATGAAATGGTTCCAGAACATCAACACTCAATGAAACAGTTTGATTTTGTGTTTGTTTTCCAAACTCCTTTTTTGGTACTCTGGTATAGATCTCAAAAGATATGCGTAGGAGTAGGCAGGTACAGGAACAGCATGCACCTGGGTAGGCCTATGTTTTCTTTCCATTCAGTATTCAGTAGCTAGTGTCGCGTAGAAGCGGATAGTTGTCGGACCCTTATCGGAGATGGCTGATGCTGCGCTATGATTCGAGGGGCGGGACTTAGCAAAGGCTCACAACAAATGTAATCTGACTCGGCAATATGGAAAGTTCTTGTCTGGCAAGAATATGTTCACACTTAAACAAACAATGTTGGAAGGAATGTGGGCACTTGTTCATACTGTAGTTACGGTACTCTTTCACAGAAACAATTTAGGGTATGATGAGGTCATGTAGGGTATGTGTAGATGAGGTCATGTAGAGTATGTGTAGATGAGGTCATGTAGAGTATGTGTAGATGAGGTAATGTAGAGTATGTGTAGATGAGGTCATGTAGAGCAGTGGTTCTGAAATGGGGGTCCGCGTACCCCTGGGGGTACGTGAAGGCACTCCAGGGGGTACGTGAGATTTTTTTTTAATCTACTTAAAATTAGCATCCATTAAAATAACCTTTAAAAATAGTTATTTAATAAATATTCAATAAAACACAAGTGTAAGTTCATAAACTGAATTGTATATTAAGTAGGCAATTTAATTTAATTATCCTAAAAACCCAGAGTCTCCCCCCCCCCCCCCACCATATCAGGATGGTTTGACCCAACATCACAGGTGAGCCCTCTCACTAGCACACACACCCCGCCTCCAACTTCTCTCTGCTCGCCGCGCTAGAACTCCGTTGCAGGCGCGCGCCTCGCTCAGCGTGACGCGCTCACTCTCACTAGCACCCCCCACACACACACACAAGCACACACACACACTTACCACACTTGTCTCTGGCCATATTCGTGTTCTTGAGGGCTGAGCTGCTGGAGTGAAGACTTGAGTGTCTGCAACCAGAAACAAGTTTCATTCACCAAACCACACCCACATCAAAGTGTTGACTACAAATACAGGTTTGTATAGTTCACCTCCTGCATTCACTTTTTTTGGTATGAAATGTTTTTTTAAGTAGCGTAACTATGAACAAGTACGCACATTCCTTCCAACCTTGTTTGTTTAAGTGTGAAAGTCTTCTTGTCAGACAATAACTTTCAGATTACATTTGTTGGGTCCATTGCCAACATGTTCAAATCACCTTTTCTTCATCTGTCCACGACAATTGACCCTTTGCTAAGTCCCGCCCCTCGAATGCGTCTCTGCCAATCATAGCGCAGCATCAGCCATCTCCGACAAGGGTCCGACAACTATCCGCTTCTACGCGACGCTAGCTACTGAATACTGAACGTAAAAAAAAACATAGGCCTACCCAGGTGCATGCTGTTCCTGTACCTGCCTACGCCTACATATAACCACAGCTGTCCATTTTTAAACGCATATCTTTTGAGATTTATACTAGAGCACCCGGGTGCCAAGCCCCCAAAATCTCTCCCCTGGGTGCCTTTCCTTTCAGGGACCACGTATGCCAACACAACAGAGCCCTGATGGTCGGAGGGTGGATTGTATTTTCTTTCAATCGTCACAATAGGCAAATGTGCAGATCCAAGTTCATCAAATATCAGATAATTGCAAATGTCATAAACTATAAAGATTTCATCTGATGCATCGGGTCCATGATGAAAGTTTATGAGAAATTATCGACATGAGCGTCATGGAAAGTGAGACCGATTATGGTTTCTGTAACACCCCGTTTCTGTTTCTCCTGTGTTCCGTGTCTCCTGTCTCCTCTGTGTCTTCTCTGTCTTGATTGGTTAATTCCCTGCACCTGCTCTCAGCCACTCTTGTCTCGTTAGGGTCTGATGTCGTACACCTGTGTTTCCCCCCCTATATATGGTGTCAGTCTTTCACTTGTCTCCTGTTGTATTGCTGTCTATGGTCGTCTCTAGTTCCGTGTCCTTTCCCCGTCCTCCGGTCCGTGGTCCTGGTTCTGCTCGTTGACCCTGCCTGTCTGGAACCTGGATTCTCTGCCTGCCCCTTTTGGACCTTGTTTTTTTTGTAAACTGTTTTGCCTCATTAAAGAGTGCTTTGTTGTTATTTCATATTGCGTCCCAGCCGGTCTCTCATCGCCTGAGCCTCACCCCATCACAAAGACGTGACAGTTTCACAGTTTAGTTTAGTGACTTCTACCTTACTTTGTTCTCATGGAATGATGTTGATTATACATCCTGGGAATGGGGGTTTGAAATAGGAGAGGATATTTTGTCATCGTCCAGCATATAGGACTGTGACTATGCTTCCAAAAAACAATCACGCACGCTGTTGTTTACTTTTGTTTTTTTTTTAAACTGTGAGGAGACAATCAGCTTGATGAGTGACAGGACTGGATATTCAATATGTCCAAAAATAAAAGACGATCGAGGGTGTGACTCATGGCAGTTTGATCATTTGATAAAGGATAAGACGCCTCGATCTGATGAGATAGCGTCCAACGTTTCCCGTGTGTTCTTGAGTTTGGACAGTTTGAACCGTCTGGCGGGGACATTTACACCATTTTAAATAAAGTGTGCAACTTGTGAAATTATATTTAGTTTTTGCTTGGATCTTGTTACGCTGTTTTAAAAAAAATAAGTTTTTGTAATGTTGGAGAATGAACCCTCTCCTCCGTGTCCTTTCCTCGTTTAGGACTTTTTACTTATCATGATCGAAGTTCCACAGATGGAAGTTGGCGTATGCCGTACACAGTTTGTGATGCATGACGTCGGAATGATGAATGAAATCGACTGGACCAGAATAAATGAGTCTGACCGCTCAAAGTCTTCGTATCTCTGTGGTTTCGGTGGACTTTAAGCTAAATGTTATGCCTTTGGTCCATTTATGACTTTAATACAAAAGATAGTGAATACTTTCTTATTCAACGGTCCGTGAAGTAAACACGACTACGCTCGGGTCTCTGAGTTTTGTGGGTGTGGCTTGTTGCCTGAAGTTTTCATATAAAGTTGCACAACTTGTCTTCACTTTATTCCTGAATAAGCAGCATGTCCACTCTGTACCATTCAAACATGGGAGGCATTAACAACAAAGAAAGTAAGTAAATATCAACCTGTATTTATAATTATTTGTATCTCTTGATGACAGAAGTAACACTGTTTTGTTGTTGTTGCCGTCCTCATTGTTCATCTATAATAGTCGGATCAAAGCCTCATTTGTGATCTTTTATTTATCTTTTCTGTGCTCAGTTTTATCATCCTACTTTTAAAGTCTCCATTTGTCATCGTTTTGCAACTGTATACATTTAATTTGATCTTTCATCGTTTTGGAATATGTAACATATTTAAATCCACTGTTCACCTCTCAAGATTTTTAACAGGGATTTGATCATTTTTCCGCTAGATATTAGGATGATAAAGATGCATTTTAAAACGATAAGCAAGTCTTTTTAGGTGATATCTTAACTCTAATTTAATGTTAAATTGTTGAAATAATTGTGTCGCGGGTCACTTGAAATAACGAAGCGGGCCTTGAGTTTTACACCTGTGTGTTAGAGGAACCCGACCAGCACCCCTTGGGTTATTTGAGAGGTTCTTTATGTCTTCTGTGGAACTGCATTGAAACACATTTTATGAAGACACTGAGCATGAATTGTTCTTTTTTCCCGTTTTCAGTCGATTTATGTCAGCATACCCCAACCTACGACAATAATGAGGAGCTCAGGATCGTGATGGTGGGGAAGACCGGAGTCGGGAAGAGCGCTACAGGAAACACCATTCTGGGAAAACAGATCTTTAAATCAGAGCTAGCCTCTCAATCTTTGACTAAAGTCTGTAAAAAGGAGGTTGGGGAAGTGAACGGGGGAAAGGTTTCTGTCATTGACACTCCGGGTCTGACCAAAAGACTACCATTGGAGAAATAGCCCGCTGCATGATCTATGCTGCTCCTGGACCCCATGTCTTCCTGGTCGTCGTCCAACTGGGCCGACACACCGAGGAAGAAAAGAATGCAGTGCTGAAGATTCAGGAAATGTTCGGAGAGGAAGCAGACCGACACAGCATGGTGCTCTTTACCCACGGGGACCGGCTGAAAGGGAAACCTGTCGAGGAGTTCTTGAAGGACAGCGAAGCCCTGAAGGAACTCGTGGAGAAATGCAACGGCAACTACCACGTCTTCAATAACGAGGCGACGGATCAGTCGCAGGTCGGCGAGCTGCTCGACAAGATCAGAGAAATGAAGCGTGAGAACGGAGGAAGCCATTACACCACTGACATGTTCCGGATGGCAGAGAAGGCGATTGAAGAGGAAGGAAAACGAATCAAAAAAGAGAAGCAAGAGCAAATGCGCAAAAAAGAGGAGGAACTGATGAAGAAAATTGAGGAAAAGTTTGAGCAAAAAATTAAGGAAGTGAAAGATGACATGGAGAAGAAGAATACGTTAATGGAATCTTGTGAAAGAGAAACTAAAGCAGAAATGGAAAAAATGAGGAAGGAGCACGACATTCTGATCCGACGAGAGGCAGAGAACAGCGCCTCAACATTGGAAATGATAATCAAGATGATTAGAGATGCATTGGTGACCTTCTTATCCAAATGAAGTTTTAAGTCTTATGATGCTGGACTGCAGCCGCCTTAATTAGCTGTTGTGAGTTATTCATTGTCGTATTCCAGTTTGGGTTTTTTCTTTTGGGCCTGATTTGTAATATTAACATTCATTCAATAAGTATTCAATTATATTGAAATGTCAGTTACTTTTGATTTTATTGTGTGACATTTGTTTTCCAAGATGCAGACGAATTGTTTAGGAGCATTGGAATGTTTCAAATCAGACAAGTAATGTATTTTGAAGATCATTATGTAAGAGTTTATCCTAGACATTATCGTATGGGTTTATATACTAGGCATTACGGTAAGGGTTTTCATAATAGGTATTACGGTAAGTTTTTTTATACTAGGCATTACGGTAAGGGTTTATATACTAGGCATTACGGTAAGGGTTTATATACTAGGCATTACGGTAAGGGTTTATACACGAGGCATTACGGTAAAGGTTTATACACGAGGCATTACGGTAAGGGTTTATATACTAGGCATTACGGTAAAGGTTTATACAGGCATTCATTATGTTCCGAAACATTTTACGTGACCAGGAATTGGGGATACGTTACATTATTATAAAAATGCTAATTTTTTAACATGTTATATGTCTTATAGGAAACCTGTGTATTGCCATATATTATTAAGAATGTGTTGCTCAGGTGATCATGAAATAATGATGAATAAAGGATTTGAATGCCTGGTGCAGTTTAATGGGACTGGAGTGTCAGACAAAAGATTTTTTCCACACTAGGTTGTTGTTGTTTATTTGACTGAGACACATTCCCGTTGTACACCCAAAAAGGAAGTGAAGTGACACTTAAGTGTTGCCATAATCGAGTACAGTGACCAGTGGTGAAGGTAATTGTTTAAATGTACTATAATAGTACACTGTCAACGTTTTCTGCTACACGCTAAATTAGTGCATGTATTACCTTATTATTAACTAAATGTACTTGAAGTTCCAAAATTGTCACTATTGATAGTTCAGTAAAATGTTTCCAGCTTTTTGCTTTACCGATTTATATCTGATGTTTCTGGATTAATATCACTGCTGGAGTAAAAGTTAAATATGTACCTCTGAGATGTAGTGAATTTAAACGTATTTTCTCTACATTGGAAAACGTCAAATGTGTTGGTCAACTCCGAACCACTAGTTGGCGCTAATGGACTGAAACACGTTGCAAACTACTAAAAATAAACATCGCGAAGAAGAAGGTCAAAGTTCACCCTCGTGTGCTGCTGTGGCGACGGCGGAGCGAGACTGAAGCTAACGCCACAAAACAAAGACATTAAAACATCATTATTGTCGGAGGAGAAGGCTCACTGACAAAGTAAGTAAACACCGGACGTCCATTGCTGTGATAACCTTCTTCTCCGGTTGTCACGTGTCACTGACTCTGAGCTTTTAACTGTTTTTAAGAAGATGTTTAGACCAAGTTGTTGGTTGCTAGCCGATGTTAGCGGGGCACATCTCCGGCTGTTGGAGCCCCACGGTTCAACAGCTAGTTCATATTTAGATAACTTAACTTTCCTTTAGTAACGCTTGGTGACGTCAGGTGTCGCTTTCAATCCGTTTCGTTGGGTTGTTTCGGTTGGCGTCTTTTAGCTGTAACCTGACAGCTAACGTCAGCTGTAGTTTAGCTAGGTCGCTGAGCTAACACAACGTCGAGATTTGATCCATCTGTTGTTTAACTTTTTTTATTAAAACGAGAAACGGTCTCCAGATTTACGTTGCAGCCCGCACGTTGTCTTTCCGTGCGCGTGTATACTAGGCATTACGGTAAGAGCGTGTATACTAGATATTGCTTTAGGAGCGTGTATACTAGATATTACGGTAAAATCGTGTATACTAGATATTACTTTAAGAGCGTGTGTGCCAGTCATTACGGTAAGAGCGGGTATACTAAATATTACTTTAGGAGCGTGTATACTAGTCATTACGGTAAGAGCGGGTATACTAGATATTACTTTAGGAGCGTGTATACTAGACATTACGGTAAGAGCGTGTATACTAGGCATTATGCTAGGAGAGTGTATACTAGATATGCTAGGAGGGTTTATACTAGGTATTATGCTAGGAGGGTGTATACTAGGCATTACGGTAAAAGAGTGTATACTAGATATGCTAGGAGGTTGTATACTTGGCATTATGCTAAAAGGGCGTATACTAGATATGCTAGGAGGGTGTATACTAGGTACTATGCTAGGAGGGTGTATACTAGATATGCTAGGTGGGTGTATACTATGTATTATGCTAGGAGGGTGTATACTAGGCATTACGGTAAGAGAGTGTAATCTAGGTGTAGATATTTGCTGATTCCAGCCTCTTTTCTTTGTTATTTAAGGAGGTACAGTTTATCTTTTTCGGGCGGTTTGTTCGACCAAAACGACAAACGATTAAATCATTTTAAGTTGCCTAAAGGTAACTTCAAATTGGTCGTTTTTGTATGAATATTGGGCCGATAACTACTTAAAAGATCCAACTGCTTTCCTTTTTTGAATATTAATAATGCGAAGGCCTCCGAGCCGTCTAAATAACCTCTAATCTCACCTCCAGGTCGCCATGTCCTCCTACACCTGCATCAGCTGCCGGGTGGCGTTCGCGGACGGCGAGGTGCAGCGGGCGCACTACAAGTCCGACTGGCACCGCTACAACCTGAAGCGCAAGGTGGCCGACATGCCGGCGGTCACCGCCGAGAACTTCCAGGAGCGCGTGCTGGCGCAGCGCAAGTCCGACGAGCAGCAGCTGAGCGACGCGGCGGCCACCGCGGGCTGCGCCGTCTGCGGCAAGAAGTTCTCCAGCGCCAACGCCCACCGGAACCACCTGCAGTCCCACAAGCACCAGCAGGCCGAGAAGCAGGCGCTGCTCGCCGCCCAGAGGAAGGTGGAGAAGATGAACGAGAAGAACCGGGAGAAGGGGCTCGGCGACGAGAAGGAGGACCGCGACGCCCGGAACGAGGCGCTGCGGCAGGAGGCGGAAGGAGCCGCGCGGCAGAAGGCGGAGAAGACGGAGAAGGCGGAGAAGGCGGAGTTTCCCCCGAGGCTGATGTGGCTGGAGGAGCAGGCCAAGAGGAGAGGGACGGAGGACGGAGCCACGGCGGTGCAAGGTGAGGAGGAGAAATGCCACCCACGGGTCTTTTTTAGAGAAGTCGGCTTGTTTTTCAGATGTTCAGGGTTCTTACGGTCATGGAAAACCTGGAAACGTCATGGAATTTCAAAATGGTCATTTCCAGGTCTGGGAAAATCATGGAAAAAAACTTAACTCATAAAAGTTTTGAAAAAGTCATGGAAATTTGTTATTTACGCCGAGTTTGAAATAAAAAAATCTTTTTAAAGAAAGACGCTCTAAATATAAGCCGGCACACGCTCTCAATACGCAGCATTTTCTAAAATGTTCATGTTTATACCGAGATTTGGTCATGGAAAAGTCATGGAAATCCATTGGTCAAAATGTGTAAGAACTTTGGATATTGCTCTTTCAGTTTCTCACAACTTCAAGACGCCCTATTATGACGGTAACGGATCCCCGTATATCAATCGGCGAGACTTTCGAGACTTTACTGCTAGTGAACTTCTTTATTTCCTTTCTTTCGTTGTATAAACATGAACCAAAACTCTTGAATAAATACCTCCTCGTCACCACCGTAAGCGTTGGCCTCATACGGGACCATTAAAACCATTAAAACTTAACATGAACTGCGCATCCCTCCGTAACATTTAGCCGTACCGTCAAGTTTGTATTTTAACATAAAATAAAGGTGCGCTTCCTTTTACCATTTCAAAATAAAAGTCAGATTTAACTCGGAGGAAGTAGTTTAAAACATCTATAAAATTATTAAGACAATAGAATATGAAAATTCATACATCAAAAACAATAAAGCGGATACAGGGTTCGTACGGTCATGGAAAACCTGGAAAAGTCATGGAATTTTAAAATGGTCATTCCCAGGCCTGGAAAAGTCATGGAAAAAACTTAAATCATAAAAGTTTTGGAAAAGTCATGGAAATTTGTGATCACGTATTCATTTACGCAGAGTTTGAAATAATTAAACAATTTTTTTTTAAGGAAAGACACTCAAAATATAAGCCAACGATATCTCTCGATACGCAACATGTTCTACAGTTTTCATGTTTATACCGAGATTTCAGTTTGGTTTAATGTCCTGGAAATCCATCGGTCAAAATGTTTAAAAACCCTGCTATTATGACTTTAATGCCGCGTCTTCAAATGTAATTTTGTAATAGTCAGTTTTTGGGGAGAATGTGTATTTTCCATTTTAAAATGGATATTTTAAGACGAGATTATATCCTTGTTTTTAACGTATCGAGGAGCAACGCTTGTATTCAACATCTCTACATGTAAGCCAGCGAACTATGAAGGAAAATAATTGTGCTGGATATTAATTCCAATATCCACTATTATTTTAACTGTAATCCAGTAACAAATATCGACAAATCTCATGAAAAAGGGCGAAAACGGTTTCTATATTTGGAGCCTAATTAGAGTAAATAGTGTTATGGAGTTTATCCATTAAAGTATCCCGTTCTGTTTCTATAACCATCTTCCAGAAGAGTGGGAGGACGTCGACGATGATGATGATGATGATGTTGATGATGAGGAAGATGACGACGATGATGAGGAGGAGGAGGAGGAGGAAGCAATGGATCAGGCGGGAGGGGACTCGGCGGCCGCGGCCGACCCCAAAGCCGCGGCGGCTCTGCCGGGTTCGATCCCCGCCACCGACTGCCTGTTCTGCTCCCACCACTCCAAGTCGCTGGTGAAGAACATCGCCCACATGACCAAAGTCCACAGCTTCTTCATCCCCGACGCCGAGTTCCTCGTCGACGTCGCCGGCCTCGTCCGCTACCTCGGTGAGTTCGGCCGCAAATGTGAGGAGACGGCGGGACGCACGCGACCGGTCCGGAGTTTTGGAAATGTTTTCCCTTTTTTTTTAATTGAAGTTTAAATAGTTCGTCCAATTCAATTCAGTTTATTTGTATAGCCCAGTTTCACAAATTACAAATTTGTCTCGGAGTGCTTTCAGGGTTCTTACGGTCATGGAAAACCTGGAAAAGTCATGGAATTTTAAAATGGTCATTTCCAGGCCTGAAAAAGTCATGGGGAAAAAACTAAAATCATAAAAGTTTTGGAAAAGTCATGGAAATTTGTTATCACGTGTTCATTTACGCCGATTTCTTTTAAGAAAGCCGCTTAAAATGTAAGCCAGCGTACGCTTTCAATACGCAAGATTTACTAAATTGTTTGTGTTTGTTCATGGAAATTTGGTATAAAGTCATGGAAATCCATTGGTCAAAATGTGTAAGAACCCTGGCTTTACAATCCGTACACATAGACATCCCTGCCCCAAAACCTCACATTGGATCAGGAAAAACTCCCAAATAACCCTTCAGGGGGAAAAAGGGAAGAAACCTTCAGGAGAGAACAGAGGAGGATCCCTCTCCAGGATGGACAGAACAATAGATGTCATGTGACCAGAAGGACAGATTTAGAGTTAAAATAGTCTAGTGAATAACCGGAAATGGTTCAAAGGTCAGCGGCAAACTGCCAGAGGTTAAAGGAAAGAAGTTTAGGTTACCAAAAACTGAAACATAATCAGGGTTCGTACGCTCATGGAAAACCTGGGAAAGTCATGGATTTTTAAAATGGTCATTTCCAGGCCTGGAAAAGTCATGGGAAAAACTTAAATCATAAAAGTTTTGGTAAATTCATGGAAAATTGTTACCACATGTTCATTTACGCCGAGATTGAAATAATTAATATTTTTTAAAGAAAGACGCTCAAAATATAAGCCGGCGATATCTCTCGATACGCAACATGTTCTACAGTTTTCATGTTTATACCCAGAGTTCAGTTTGTTCGTGGACATTTGATTTAAAGTCCTGGAAATCCACTGGTCAACATGTGTAAGAACGCTGCATAATGTACATTACAGAGTTCTACAATAAGACCTTTTTCAGGGAACGAGTAATTAAGGGTTAACGACTTGCAGCTGTTGAGGAAGTCAATTAAACCTCGAAGGTTGACGCTCACGACTCCTCCAGGTGTCTCAACTTTAGTTGATTACTTACAACCCAAAGCTGTGAGTATCAGCGCTGGTGTCACTACGCCCTCTTACGCATTATGTGGACAGTATTGCACTGCACGGGGTTCTTACGGTCATGGAAAACCTGGAAAAGTCATGGAATTTTAAAATGTTTATTTCCAGGCCTGGAAAAGTCATGGAAAATACTTAAATCACAAAAGTTTGGGAAAAGTCATGGAAATTTGTTATATCCACATGTTCATTCATGTCGATTTAAAAAATAATGTTAAAATAATTCATATGTTTTTGAAAGGAAGACTCTCAAATTATAAGCCGGCCTACGCCAATTCCAAACAGATGGATTTGCACATAAAGGATAATAGTTTGAATGAAAGAATAAACATTTTTATAAGTGTTTCTAGGAATAAACATGTATAGTAATGTTTATTCTTTTAATCAAACTATTCTCTCACATTCATGTTTTTCATTTAAGGTATATTGTATTCTTTGTAATTCTCATTGTTTGAATGCTACATTTTCAAAAAGTTTTCATGTACACAACGAGTTTTCAGTTTGTTGATGGGAATTTGGGTTAAAGTCCTGGAAAAGTCATGAAAAAGTCCTGGAATTCCACTGGTCAACATGTGTACGAACCCTGACTGCAGGAAGGCGTATATTGCTCTTATAATGACATAAGAAATCCATTAACAAAAGAAGACGGACCATAATAGCCCTTAAAGGTGTCGTCTTTCCTTTAGTTGAGGTGTTCGAAAACACATTTCAAATGTCAGATTTAGGATTTTCCCGGCGTGACGACGACAACAACAACAACAACAACAACAACACCGCCTGTGTTTTGCTGCATTCTTACACAAACGATGTTGTGGTGATTTTCATTTATTTCCTTGTCGCTTTTCCTCGTGTCGCAGGAGAGAAGATCGGCGCCGGGAACGTGTGTTTGTGGTGCAACGAGAAGGGCCGCTCCTTCTACTCGGCGGAGGCGGTTCAGAGTCACATGATCGACAAGAGCCACTGCAAACTCTTCACGGACGGAGACTCCGCCCTGGAGTTTGCGGACTTCTACGACTTCAGGTAACGCGATAAAATGAGTTTGATGATCTGAGATGATGTTCAGTGGCCAGTCGTGATGGGCGGCATGTTTCCCCTCTTACAGATGTCACATTCATTCATTATTTGACCCGTTCTGCCCACAGGAGCAGCTACCCCGACAGGAAGGAGGGAGAGGACGCCGACGTGGACGACGAAGCCCTGACCCATGAGGAGAACCTGGAATACGGCGACGAGATGCTGGAGCTGACGCTCCCGTCAGGTGACTTCAACGTTTATCCTCACGCTGCAGATTTCAAGAGTGGAACGCGTTTGAAAGAACTGAAAAAAAAAAGTCTTAAAAAAAAAAAAAAAAAAGACTTCATAAACCCGTTTGGAAGAAAATACAAATCAATTGCTGAATTTTGTTTCATTTGTAGAGACGTATCGGCATTTTTCTTCTGGATAAATCATCAGATTAAATTGTCTGTAGTCGACTAATCGGCCAAATGTTCTCTGGCTCCTGATTGGACGTGAACATCGACGGCTTCAGACCGTCGCTCCCATTGGCCGTGCTGTAACCGTGTGTTTTCCTCAGGCGCCACGATCGGCCACCGCTCCCTCATGAGGTACTACAAGCAGCGGTTTGGATACCAGCGGGCGGTGGTTCTGAGCCACAATAAGAACGCAGTGGGCCGGGTCCTCCGGCAGTACAAGGCTCTGGGCTGGGGGGGAACCGAAGGTACGCACGTCTTCTTTTTCATATTTCCGTATCATGGCCCCATCAACCCCCAGGTGTTTAGTTAATACCTGCTGGCCTCACTACCTGTGCTATGACAACAGATTAAATCCAATCCAGTCCGATACCAGAGTCGGTATCGGACTGAAGAATAACTCAATAATCTTGTTTGACCGTTATAATGATAGATGGTTAAAAAAGATGGAGGGTATTAAGACGTCGCTAGAAGTGTGTTTATTCATCTTTTAGTTAAATATCTTAAGTTTTTAAGAGTGTTGTTCCCCTTTTTTTTTAATTGTTTTTTAGACAACCTACAGTCTCCAAAATAAGTCTGTGTATATATATATATATATATATATATATATATATATATATAAAGAAGAAGCCATATGATAAAATATTATAACCCTTATTAACCACTCTTAAAAAAACAAAGCCATCAGAGTTGTAGGTAGGGCTCCCCCTTGTGGTCCGCCATGGTAACTGCAACACATCTCTCTCTCTCTCTCTCTCTCTCCTCTCTCTCTCTCAGGCTCCTTCTATCAGAGACCAAAAGACATGCAGTACGTGCAGAGGATGAAGTCCAAGTGGATGATGAAGATGGGCATGAACCACAACTCCACCTTGCAACACCACTTCAGAGCCCAGGTCATGTTCTAGGCTGGGACCGGAGGAGGAAGAGGAGGAAGAGGAGATGGGTCTGAAACCAGACTGTCGGCACCGCATCGAGTGCAGCCGCTCCGTGCCGCGGCGGCAGTGAGAATGAGTCTCTGTGTTTTGGAGGAGGGGCGGCCATGTCGACACGGGACGGAGTCTTCCGGCTCCTCGGCACAGTTCCATGTATTCCTCGCAGGAAACCGAAATGTCCGTCTCGTGAATCCGAAACGAAGAGAACCGACATCGGATCAGCGGACGGGGATTCTTCCCGTTTGTTTGGGACTGGATTCAGTGACGCGTGTTTGTTTTAAAACCGGCGACGGGACGACGTCGTCGTGCTTCAATGTAATAAACCCAACTCAATAAACGGTATTAACGTATCTATTGGAAACGAGTCTTCTTTACGCGAGAACCTCACTGTGTTGAAAACGTACACTTTATTTACATGTTCCGACCAGTAAAGCTCTTTTCATACTTTTCAAATTACAATTACTTTTTTAATTACAATTTTTTTTATTTTATTTTAATGATTTTAAAAAATATAGGGATTTTTTTTTTTGAATGTTCTTTTCAACCGTTGAGTCCCCTCTGCGACGCCTTTTGATCGTTTCTCACGCTGCGCTTAATCAGGCTTCGTACGCTCATAGAAAACCTAAAATGGTCATTTCCAGGCTTGGAAAAGTCATGGAAAAAAACTTAAATCATAAAAGTTTTGGAAAAGTCATGGAAATTTGTTATAATCACACCGAGTTTGAAATAATTAATGTTTTTTAAAGAAAGACGCTCAAAATATAAGCCGGCGTACGCTCTCAATACACGAAATGTTCTAAATTGTTCATGTTTTTACCGAGATTTCAGTTTGGTCATTGACATTTGGTTTAAAGGCATGGAAAAGTCCTGGAAATCCACTGGTCAAAATGTGTGAGAGCCCTGTTAATGCACACACACGTGGGTCTAGTTGAAGCGGTGATAAAAGAGGCGAATGAAGAGGAATCTTTCATTTGTCTTGCGGCCTCTTAGCGGCCAAGTGGAGATCGATCTGGAGGGCTGTGGCTGGCGTGTTGCGTGTGGGACTCCCTCTGGTCCTGGTCTCGGTCTCCTGGCCCTCTGGTCCTGGTCTCGCCCCCCCCCCCCCCCCCCCTGGTCTCGACTGCGCCGCTCAAACATCCACGTTAGCCGCGTTTGATGAAGAGTAACACAAACTTCTGACCTCACTTTTAAAATGTAGCGTCACGTTATTTGATCTTTTTTTCCTAAAGCCCAGCAGTTCATAAACATGACGTCACGTCGTCCGCTCGGTGCTCGTCACACACAGGTGAGTATTCCTAGCACCAGAGAAGAACTCGTCTTGGTCTTCATCTTCGTCTTGGTCTTCGTCGTCCCGCTGCCGTTCCCTTTCAGGTGTGCGTCGGCCTCTGGGAGCCTCCTCGTGCCGATGATGTCATGGAAAGCGGATCAGGGCTGCAGCAGGATGCTGACCCCCCCCCCCCCCTCTCCTCCTCCTCCTCCTTTCTTTAACGAGCTCGGTTACTCCATTTGTTTGTGGTCCTCCACTTTATCTTTGGCAGGACTCTTCACTTCCTCTCTTTCTTTTTTCTTTTTTTCGCAGGCTGAGAGAGTGTTTGTGGAGTGATGGTTTCATGGGGAGGAGGAGGAGTGTGTGGGGGGGGGGGGGGGTTATGGCACTCTGCCCCTCACAGTGCACACTGTTTGACGGTCGACAGGAAAATCAGAGAGGGGAGGAGGAGGAGGAGGGGGGGGGGTGCTCTCTGCAGACAGGCCGACGGCGAGATGGAGACTAATTGATGAAGACGACTCTGGCTGAGAGGCATTAGCGCGGCGGGAGGAGGTGGGAGGAGGTGGGAGGAGGTGATTCTGGGTTCTGGGAGGAAGCGGCTCTCTGAAGGCGTGTTTTATTTCTCACGTTCACTATTTGTAATTATCGACTCCAAGTCTCCTCCAGCTTATTATTCTGCAAGTCAACGGGCGAGTCGCCTCTCGAAGACTCAAACTTTACTCGTGGGGGGGGGGGGGGGGGGGGAGTTCTGGAATAAAAAAATTATATATATTTTTTTTTTTAAAGCTGCCGGAAGCTGTCCTCATCGGACCGGTTTGGGTTCTGGATCGTGACGTGGTCCTGAGTGGTTTCCTGGTGTTGATCCAAAAACTCCTGGAGGGAAAAATTAGCCACGTTTGAAACTTCATCACAACTATGACCCGATTTAAATGTTTTTTTATCAATTGTTAAATAATGCAGTGAAGCTGTATGCATGACATAGTGTATATTTTAATAAGCTAAAGTAGTTTTTCATTCATAAACCCGTGACTTACCAACATTGGTTCTGATCACCCTTGTGTATTTGATGAATACAAGAAGAGAAACTGCATTTATTTTATTTCCAGTAGAGGCGCCACACTTTTGGTTTGGGAGGTCAAATCAAAAAGTATATTTGGAGACCCCCCCCCCCCTGGCCCCCACACCCTCCAAGAACCAAACCCTGCGCTCCCTCCGAGGCCCCGGGGACCGGGTATTGATCGGCTCCTCGTAGGTAGTGATTGGACGTGAGTGGATGATTTCCTTTGTTGCATTAGAGTCCATTACTGGGCCCGCTCCCCGGAAAGAGAGAGGCATTCTCAAAATAAATTTAAAGAATAAGGAGAGAGAGAGAGAGAGAGAGATGATTCTTCTTGGAAAATAAGTGTCATCCCACATGTGATTCACCGGCCGAGGGTTCTGGAACTTTATTATCGGGTCCATTTGGAGGTCGACGGGTCGGGGCAATGCGAAGCCCTTTTACAACCGTGGGTAGTTTGAGGGGGAACACTTCATTAAACGGTTCTGACTGACTTCAAACATCTGCACCATCAGAATGATGATTTTTTTAAATTTTTAATTTCACTCTTTTACAGAAAAACTGCTTTTTCACATATTTAATTAACAAAACAATAGAAAGCTGTTGAATAAAGCAGCAACATTTGGTTCCAGGTTATTTAATATATGTATATATGTTTATATGTATATACATATATGTGTGTATATATACATATGTATATATACACACATATATATGTATGTATATATATATATACATATATATGTATATATATGCATATGTATATATATGCATATGTATATATATGCATATATATGTATATATATGCATATGTATATATACACATATATATATATCCATATATATGTATATATGCACTTGTCAATTTCTGCAATTTCAATACTTTATCTGATTCATACTAATTATCTTAATTGATAATGAAAATATTGGTTTGTTGGCAGTAGAATCTGTTCCAGGGTGAATCATCGGCCCCACCAGGTATGTGTGTGTGTGTGGGGGGGGGGGGGTGCATGCGTGCGTGCGCGCGTGCGTGTGGAGGGCCGCGGGGGGTGGGGTTCAAACCGGGTTGTCCTCGGTGGAGGAGGAAGAGGAAGAGGAAGAGGGGGAATCCCGCTGCGATGCATGGAGGCTGCATGGAAACGCTCCCCGGGTCTCCGGAGCGCGTGAGGCGGATCCCGCCGACCGACGCAGGCCGAGCCGGGGCGGAGGTGGAGGTGGAGGTGGAGGTGGAGGTGGAGGGGGGGTCCGTCGGCTGATCCGCAGCTCCTCCTGCAGCCTCAGCTCGGAGTCCACGGAGCGGAGGCTTTCTATCCTATTATTACCGGGAGGCTGCACTGCGTCGCGCCGGCGGCGGGTTGCACCGCGTGAGCTGTCCGTTCGGCATTTATGCAATTTTGATCTCGACTTTTCATCTTTTTTTTTTCTTCTTTTTTTCCTTCCGTGTCACCATGAGCACGGAGGAGGGAGAGGCGGGTCCAGCGTGCGGGGAGGCGATGGGAGGCGCCGGCTGGGACGAAAGCGGACCGCACCGCTCCGCCGCGCGCCGTCCCCCCGACGACGACGACGACGACGACGCGCAGCCGGCCGGGGAGGGAGAGGGCTGCGGGGGGAGCTCCGGGGGGAGCTCCGGGGACGACGCCCGGAACTTGTTCCGCGAGGACGGGGCGGTCGGGGGCGGGTCGGGGGGCAAGGAGCCGGCGGTGCACTCCAACTGCAGCAGCAGCGAGACCTGCACCCCCACCCCCAGCTGCCGGATCTGCTTCCAAGGCGCAGAGCAGGTAAACGGAGCGCGCGCGCGCGTCACCTCTAGGCGAGCCCGGTCACAGGTGGGATGACGTCATTGGACCTCCTCTGAGGGGAGAAAAGCTGCTTTTGCAAGTACTTAAAGTTGCTTTTTTTATTTAATAAATGTGAGGTGATAGCTGACTGCTGCAGCTAATTAATTTATATTTTAAAATGAGATATATCAATTAAAACAAACCCAATTTAAGTGTAAAAACGAAGTTATCACAAGACCGTGACCTGCTTCAGGACCACGGACAGAGCACCTCAACAGGTCCGGGAGTGAGCGTTTGAGGGGCCCTGGGAGTTACTGAAAAGTTACCAAATATATGTCTTTTACATTTCTACCCTCATTTACACGACGACTGAAATCACTTATTTTATATTTAACCAACAAATCATGAGGTCATCCCCTGAAATATTCGACACAACGACATATAAAGCAATTAACACGCGTCCTGTAATCTCCCAAAAAAGACTAAAAGCAGCTGAAACTGTTTCCAAACATGATGCGTCATCAATTTGAAAACAGGAAACCACAGCGACCAGTAGCCACATGATACTTCCATTACGCCGTCGCTCTCCAGGGGCAGAGGACGATTATATTCTGAGGGTCAGGAGCTCCTAATATCAGAATTCATCCCAGACGGTTAAAGATATATATATATATATATATATATATATATATATATATATATATATATATATATATATATATATATATTTATAAATATATATATATATATATATATATATATATAAATATATATATATATATATATATTTATATATATATATATATATATATATATATATATATATATACTGTATATATATATATATATATGTGTATATAAATATATATATATATATATATATATATATATATATATATATATATATATATATATATATATATATATATATATATATATATATATTTATATGTATATTATATATATCTAAATATATATTTATATAAATATATTTAAATATTTATGTCCCTGAACCTCACATTTTGAACCAGTGACTATAGCGAGGTGCAAGAACCGCAGCAAAAGAAACAAGTTTGTCCCTCAAAGTAATGGATGAGTTCTCTGAGCGTGACGTCAGCGCCAGAGATTAATCTCCCTCAGACGTCAGCACTTTCATTCACTTTGCATTTTAAATTTACGAGTCTGATGCCATCAAACACGAGAAGAGGAAGACAGAAATGGAGATTAAATTAGTAGCGACATAATATTTGAATGATTTAAAATCAGTAGATATTCTAAATAATCTGTGAACAGTATGAAACCATCATTAGACCAAAAAACTGTATTACCTTTTTTCTTTACTTTATTTTTTATCCTTTCTGATATATTTACATACAAAAATAAAAACATGTCAGACATACAACAAAATTAAACAAAACAGGGCAAAATTATCTATATATATATATATATATATATATATATATATATATATATATGTATTGATTATTAGTATAATCGATACACGATGAAACCACATCATATCAGGGCTGTTGATGAATGCCTGAATCACTTCCTCTCCTCTCCGGGTCTTCCTGGAGGCGGCCGGACGGTCGTCTCCACCCACGTCTCTGAAATCGGACACTCTCGCCGGCCCATTTGTGTCGTGACGGCGAAGCTTCGATTGGGGTGGTGGGGGGGGACGATTCATCCCCCCAACCCTGCCAGAGCTGGAGGGAAAGAGAGGAGTCGGGGGGCCGTAAATGCCTATAAGTGAATATCCTGTCTCCTGAACGTGGGCTGTGGACTATTAGCTAATCTAATCGCTCCGCCTCCGGGCCCAGACGGATATCTGATTTGTGATTGGACGACCTGGCGGTCCAGTCATCGAGACGACTGCAAAAGGGACATTTGACACTTTAAGATATTTACGTCCGAGCAGATGGGATTCACCAACGAGACGAACAAGAAAGAAACAAAAGACCAAACGGTTTGATGTTTTTAGATGTTCGTCACATTTCAGAAAATCACTAAAGAAAAAGATCAATTTAAAAGTTGTATTCTTCACTTATTGACTTTTTTAGGACATTTTAACCGTTTCCCAACCGTCCTCATGAAGTGGAGCTCCGTGTGCCGATGAAGACATACGCCGTGTGGTCGAAAGCGGAAGTGCACCGTCACTTGAGATTGTTTTGGAAATATTTCCAGGTCTTTTAAAAAAAAAAAATCACGAAGATATTTCACCTCCTCGCCGTCGCTGGAAACTCCAACTGCTCCGGAACCAACGAGTTGAGATTGATTTGGGAAATTAATTTAAACGATCTCGACAGGAAGCCCACTCTCCATCTTTTGCGAACACTTTTGACTCGTGCGAACTTCGTACATCGATTAAGATCATGCGGTAATGTCGAAAGTCTGGGCCTTTTTTTCTTTAGTTCATATACTTATGATCTCAAACTACTATTTCTATGTTCTTCATCAGACGTCCCATCGAGAGAAATCTCAAACAAATTAAAATCCTCCTTGATGTCGGTCGCTGAAATACCAGACCGAACGGATGATGAACGTCCCGCTGCCCTCCGGACGTTTACATCACCGCCACGTTCCGCAGCTTTGAGAAATGATCGTTGCTCTGAGTCGTGCTGCTGGAGCCCTCTGGAGGGAAACTAGTATTTCCCTTTGATGTATGACCCGCTAAGAGAGGAAAAAGGCCTGAAAACAAGAAAGTTGTCATGTTGGAGACGGATGTCGGGTTGTTGGTTCTAATATCGACTCGAAAGCGGATCGTTTTCTTTCAAATTCCATCTGTGAGACACTCCAGAGATCGGTCAAGATAAAAGAAACACCAGACGAGAGGCGGACGCGCCAGCGGTCTTTACGTGACGCCGTTTAATGTCTGCAAAAATGTGAACGTTCCTTCTTAGTGGGCCGAACTTCTGCGTCTCTTTGTCCCTTGAAGCCGGGAGAGAGTTTGAACGTCTCCGTCTGCTGGGTCCTTTCAGCCGTGAACGGTGGTTGAAGTCGCGCTACCTACTGTATACCCGTTGCTGTATCTGACCTTTGACCTCTCTCCCCCAGGGCGCCCTGCTGAACCCGTGCCGCTGCGACGGCTCGGTGCGGTACACCCACCAGCACTGCCTGCTGAAGTGGATCAGCGAGCGCGGCTGCTGGAGCTGCGAGCTCTGCTGCTACCGCTTCCACGTCGTCGCCATCGACATGAAGACGCCGTGGCAGGTAGCGTCCTGCAGGGGGCGGGGCAAACACACCGTACCTTCTTTTCCTTTTTTACCTTCGCATTGAAAATGCAGAAGGTAATGTTTTCGCCGGCGTGTTGTGAATATGTCCGTCCGTCCGTCCGTCAGTCAGTTATTCGTCTAAATCAGACAAAACTGAGCCGATTCTTGTGAAACTTGGTGGGATGATTGGTCATGACCCAAGGAACAATCGATTAGTTTTTGGGAGTGATTGGGTCAAAGGTCAAGGTCAAGGTCACGAAAAGGTGTAACACTTGTTATTCATCTAAATCAGGTTAATTGAGCATCGATTCGTGAAACTAGTGCCAAATTGTTCAAGGAATTCAATCGATAGTTTTGGGAGTATTGTGTCAAGGTATGTCAAGGTCTACGAAAAGGTGAAAAACCATTCTAGTTTCAGTATAATATTGGCCATGGTATCAACATATTCACATGATGTGAATGAATACATTTTTTAAATAACAGATATGAAGGGTACAGCTGTTTAAATTAGAAGAAGGTAGTTATGAAGACCTACAGACAAGTCTTTTTTTGTGTGGAGCTTCAGCGTCTGACAATGTCAAAGTTCCGTTACGGGAAAGGGAACTTTGACATTGCGAAACGGAACTTTTTAATTTTTTGTGTTTATTTTGTATGTTTTTTAATTTCTTTTTATTTTTAATGTTTTTTTATTTTTTCTCTTTCTTCGTTTTTCATTTTTCATCTCTTTGCAGATGTTTTGCATCTCTTTGGGGTTGGTTCTGGTCTCTTTGCAGTTGTTTTGTGTCTCTTTGCAGATGTTTAGCATCTCTTTGCAGATGTTTTGCATCTTGTTTCTGGTCTCTTTGCAGTTGTTTTCTGTCTCTTTGCAGATGTTTTGTGTCTCTTTGCAGATGTTTAGCATCTCTTTGCAGATGTTTTGCATCTTGTTTCTGGTCTCTTTGCAGTTGTTTTCTGTCTCTTTGCAGATGTTTTGCATCTCTTTGGGGTTGTTTCTGGTCTCTTTGCAGTTGTTTTCTGTCTCTTTGCAGATGTTTTGCATCTCTTTGGGGTTGTTTCTGGTCTCGTTGCAGTTGTTTTGTGTCTTCGTATTCATTGAGAGGCGATCAACATGCTCATAATCTCAGATCCTGCACCCTGAAAGAATCTAAGAGCAACACAACCTGACTGTGTTACTTAGTGACACAATATTCAACATTTGTCGAAGCCATGTGGGCTCACACGAAGAAGACAAACAATCCCATTTGTTCTCACGGAGGTTCTCTCTTGTGTCCTGTGCACAGTGGCAGTCCATCTCCATCACCCTGGTGGAGAAGGTGCAGATCATCGCCGTGTTCCTGGGCTCTCTCTTCCTGGTGGCCAGCCTCTCCTGGCTGCTGTGGTCGGCCCTCAGCCCGCAGGCCGTCTGGCAGCGCCGCGACGTCCTCTTCCAGATCTGCTACGGCATGTACGGCTTCATGGACCTGGTGTGCGTAGGTGAGCCTCCGAATGAGGCGCGTCAGAGAAAAACGTCGTCAGAAAAAACGTAAAGAGGTCGAAGCTCGGCTCGGTAACGCGAGTAATCCAGAATTAAACACAGGTTGAGTTATTGGAGAACAAATAGTCGATTTAAGTCAAGAAATCAACCTTTAGTCAGATTGTTTTGTCTAATTCGTTTAATTAAGGTGTTCATAAACATTAATAATGATAATATTTGAATATCGAATTTATATAGCGCTTTTCTAGACACTAAAATATGTTAATGTGTTGAATAAATTAGAATATATCATTCTGAATATTTCCTGTAGCCCTCTAAGTGGCGTTCGGGGTGCCCGGTTTGATCCCCGCTCGCTCCATTAGTTATAAGTCGAGGTGCCCTTGAGCAAGGCACTGAACCCCTAATCGCTTCCCTGCAGCCTATTTCTCCTTAAAAACTACGGATGGCTCAAATGCAGAGAAGGATTTCCCCACTGCAAGATAAATACAAAGTGTAAATGTCTTTCCTTTTTTTAATTTTAATTTTAAATATTTTTTTTACATTACATTACATTAAACATTACAGAAAATAATAAAAAAAATATATATATACACAAGTAGATGAAATAAAACTAATAAAGTAAATAGTTCATTCCCCCCACCCATATACAGATACAAATAAATAAAAGGTTTATTCAGAGCTCAAATAGTTACAGTTCTATGGTACCGTTAGTGATGTACCCATGTACTCCAAATAAGGCTGCCAGATTTTCAAAAATAACTTGTATTTATTTCTAAGACTATATGTGATCTTTTCAAGAGGAATACAACTGTTCATTTCCACAGACCATCGATGAATCAGACTTCCAAGTCATTGCTATACATTTCCTGGCCACACATAGAGCAATTTCTGCAAATTTGTGTAAATGTCTTTCCTATAGAGGTGATCAGCGTTCCCCGTCTTGTGTCTGTCCGCCTGCGGCAGGTCTGATCGTCCACGAGGGGCCGGCCGTGTACAACGTGTTCCTGCGCTGGCGAGCCGTCAACCTGCACTGGGACGTTCAGAGCTACGATAAGGCCACGGACCTGGAGGAGACGAGCACCGGCCACGCCTCGCTGGTGGCCCCCAGGACGCTTTGGTTGCCCCTGGCGACCTTCGGGCCCGACGGCCCATCGCGGGCCCCCACCCGGCTGGGGCCGCAGCCGTGGACCTGCCTCTGGTTGGCCCCCTTTTGCCCCGGGCTGGTGCCCCGAAACGACCTCGGCCGGGACGGAGACTCGGGAGAGGTCGTCGTCCGCGTGACGTCGGTGTGACGCCGGGCGACGGCCACGCTGCCACGGAGCTTTGGGTGGTGGCTGGATCTGGGTTTTCTTTCTGGGCAGTGTGTAATATCTCACAACAGTCTCTTTTTGGTGCAGTTTTTTGTTTTTAAAGTTTTTTTGAATGAGTTTGAATCGTTTGCCTGCTCTGGGGCTGGTCCCCCAAAAACAATCCCCACAGGTAAATGAACTCACATGTGGTGTTTTTTTATCTTTGTTTCATTATATATGTATACATACATACACATATATATAGATATATATATATTATATATTATATATATGTATATATATATATGTATATATAATATATTATATATATGTATATATATATGTATATATATTATATATTATATATATGTATATATATGTATATATAATATATATATACATATATACATACATATATAGATGTACGTATATATATATATATATATATATATATATATATATATACATATATACTGTATACATATATACATACATATATAGATGTATATTTACACGTATATATAGATAGATATGTATACATACAATTATATGTATGTATGTATATATATATGTATGTGTATATATACATATATATATATATATATATATATATGTATATACACACACACACACACACACACACACACACACACATTAACCACAAATTCCATTTCATCTCAGTTTCAAATTATTAGAGTATTACAGCTTTGTAAAGCAACAAGAATAAATAAACAATGCTAGCAGCCCAGCGAGGCTGTAAAGACATTAGACGTCAGAAAACAATTGCAAAATGGAAAGAACGTGTTTATTCTAGCAGCGCAAAAGACTTTCCACTGAGCCTTTCCTGGACGGTGTGTTCACAGACCCTCCATCCGCTCAAGTTCTGTGCGCATTTGGACTTCAGTGAAGCTCCAGGAGTCCGCCATCAGAGAAGTGCACACGTATATTACCTCTCCAATTAAGGGATTTCAAACAGAGGTTTTGCTCGGTGCCCATTCACCACATATCTCCTCCGTCACTAACTGGCATAGCTGGCTTGATTCATAAATAATAGCGCCCCAAAAATGCCCCCCCCCCCCCCCCCACCTCCAAAAAAAGAAAAGGGGTATCAAACTCTGCAGATTTCTCTGTGACGAAGATGTTTTAGTGAAGAAGGTTTAAAGGACAGAGACTGACTGATGAACTCTGTACATTGAGGTGTTTCAGATGGAAAACAGACTCAGTTCTAGTCTCATTCATTATATATTTTATACATCAGATTTGCATTAAACCCTGAAATGAAGACAAGAAGAAAATACTTTGTTAATGTTTGTTTATTCATCATGTAAACATTCAGTTTGTTCTCATATCCCGTCAGTAAAGTTTGTGAAATGACTCTTAATCAATGATTTCATTTAGAGATTCACTTCATCCACACAATCAATCAGTGGGATCAACATGTCATTAATATTAAAGAGATTATTGATTGATCTCCTCATTGATTATCATCCTCACTACAAGTTGTTGCGGGCAATATATTGTTTCAGTTATAAAGCCAGCACTGCATTCTCGTATGTTTGTCCGGATTTAATGAAGTAAAAGCATAATTTGTAAAAATGTAAGAGCAACAAATACATAAAAGTAAGTACTAAAACATATCTTGATTACATCAGTAGATACAAAGATTTATGGCACGAACAAACTTGAACGTTGTCAATGTATGTAATAAAAGATGAAACAGTAAATACAATGTACAGAAGCACCAATGCTTCAACCACCAAAGAAATAATACACCCAAATGTAGTTAGCAATAAACTAACCATCACCAAAAATACTGAACTCAAACCAAAGAACTATTAACCGAAACATAACTGTACATACGAGAATTTTATAAGATTTTTGTGGACATTAAGTGAAAGGATGAAGAGGATTGTACAGTGAGACGCTCTCTCCATGAGTCCAACAGCAAAAAGGAACTCATGCGCCTCACTTCCTGTTAGTCTGAATATTAACTACTGGCTCTCTTCCTCTTCATGCAGCTACTCACATCCCTCTAGGTCACAATCTGGTCCCTCACATCGTTTTATTTGGGCTTCTGGCGCCTTGAAAGACACATGATCCCCTTTTCTTAAAGAAATTGAAGAAAAATATCCCGCGCCTTTATTTTGAAGGTTTCAATTTAAATGGATTTATGTTATAATATTAGAGAAATGTTCTTATGTACAATATTTGTACACTCAAATAAACAATAATCAAATGCAAAGAGAGTTATTTAACAATATGTTTGATTAGTTTATACAGTACCGGCCCTTTAAGAGGCTACCATGATGCTGATTTGGCCTATGCTGAAAATGAGTTTGATACTTCTACTCTAGGTGGTAAAACAATAGAGAAACAACAATAGAAATATTCAGACATGTAGCTCAGTGAGTCTCCTAGACTAAACAGACAGGAAAGAGCGCCACCTACAGGAACTCACATCTTCAGACTCATGAGAAGACGTCAAAGTAGCACCCAGAATGTTTGACTGACAGCTGATCTCAGTGCAGTGAAGAAACGCCTCAACAATCAGCTCTCAGACACAAACACGGAGAATAAAAGAGTTAAAACAGAGTTTAACCCTTACCTGACTTCTGTCTATTCGAGTTTACAAAACTCAGCAGTGAAAGAATAACTGAATTCCACCAAGAGTCCAGCGTGGAGAGGCTGAGTGAATGTGGTCTGGACTCTGTGGAGGAGAGTCATGGTTTCACAGACGCTGTAGAAGGACAGAGTACCTGCACTGTGATCCAGGTACACTCCTATCTTGTAGGACCCATGACCTGAGACAGGAGTTTCGACTTTGTTGTAGTAAAAGCAATAACTCATATTGTAGTAACAAAACAACGCCCAAGATTTGTTGTTTTGTCCAAATCCACATTCATCTCTGTTCCCTTTTCTGCTGATATCCTTGTATGCAACTGCTATATAAATCTCCTCTCCTCTCCACTCCACCTCCCAGTAACAACGTCCAGTCAGACTCTCTCTACTCAGGACCTGTAAGCATTCAGTGAATCTGTCTGGGTGACTAGAATAAGACTGGTCTGCGAATGTTACTTTTCTGTTCCCATCAGATAATAACAAATCTGTGTTTACTGTGTTTGGATCCAGTGTGATTTCCCGAGAATACTTTAAGAATCCAGCTCTGGTCTTGGGCTCTGATATCGGCAGTAAAACATTCATGTCACTCACCATCAGTAAGATATCTGACCATTTATCTCTCAGGACTTCCAGTAGTTTATCTTCGACTTCTGAAACAGCCGCTGTCACGTCCTCAAAGTGTCTCAGAGGACGGAGGTTGATGCTGGATGAGTCTGTGGACTCAATGAGGGGTGACAGTGAGGGGTAGTTGTGGAGAAAGTGGTTGAGATCCTCAGTCTGTGAGATCTTCTGCAGCTCAGCGTCGTTCCTCTTCAGCTCAGTGATCTCCTGCTCCAGCTTCTCCTGAAGCTCTTTAACTCGAGTGACTTCAGTTTTCTGCTGGGATCTGACCTGCTGCTTCACACCAGAGCTTCTTCTCTCCATGAGACGGATCAGCTCAGTGAAGGTCTTCTCACTGTACTCCACTGTTTTATCAGCAGATACATTGATGGCCTCCACCTCCTGATGGAGCAGCTTCAGGTCTTTCTCTCTCTCCTGGATTCTCTGATGGATGTTGAGTCGACTCCCCTCCAGCTCTCTCTGCCTCTCGGTCCTTTCTGCTTCAGCTAAGACTGTGTCGTGGCCTTTGTGTTCATCCATTAAGCAGAGATAACAGATACACTGCTGATCATTATGGCAAAAGATCTTCATCACCTCATTGTGACGAGAGCAGATGTTCTCCTGGAGCTTGTTGGAGGGGTCCACCAGTTTGTGTTTCTTTAATGGAGGTACATCATAATGACGCTGAAGGTGTTCCTTACAGTAAGACGCCAGACACACCTGACAGGACTTGAAGGCCTTCAGTCTCCTCCCAGTGCAGACGTCACAGGCCACATCTTCAGCTCCAGCATAGCAGTGATCAGCAGGAGCAGCTTGGAGTCCTGTCTTCTTCAGCTCCTCCACTAGATCTGCCAACATGGTGTTCTTCACCAGGACAGGCCTCGGTGTGACGGTCTTCCTACACTGAGGGCAGCTGTACAGTTTCTTCTCATCTTCTTTATCCCAGTGGGTTTTAATACAGTTCATGCAGTAGTTGTGTCCACAGGGAATAGTCACCGTATCCTTCAGTAGATCCAGACAGATGGAACAAGAGAAGGTCTCCCGGTCCAGCTGAACTCCTTTCTGCGCCATCTTACCTCTCAAAGTTAACACGACGCTCTGAGTTTCACTTCCTCAAAGCGACTCGACTTTGAGCTGTGATCTGAACAACATGTGTCTCTGCAGTGAACAGGGTGTGTCAGCTGCTGCACTCCACCACCATGTTGGTTACACCCATCTGTAAATTTGTAGATCTAAAGGGGAGGGAACCAGGAAAGATATGCACAGAGTGGAGCTCGCTGTGTCGGAGAGCAGGAAGAAGAGGGAGTGGTTTGAAAGCTGTGGTTCATTCCAGGAAGAAGACAATATGTTTTTGTTTCCTCGTCTCCAAACAGACTCAGTTAAAACCTCCCCCACATCTGATTACATACTTCTTTTTCATTGTATCATAAGTTATGATTCTCTTCAGTTTTCTTGGGTTAGAATACACCGACATGCTAATGGTATTAATAGGGAAATGGAGCATATTATTTGATTGTATGCGGACAATATGCCGATATTTCTCCGCAACCCTAAACAATCATTTCCCTCCGTGAGGTGGGAGGGGGAGTGGAGAGGAAGAGGAGTTATTGTAGTAGTCACATACAAGAATATCAGCCGAGAAGGGCACAGGACTAAAGATGGATTTAGATACAATGACACATCATGGAGCATTAGATTGTGAAAATAACAGTTCTCTGTTTATGTACAAGTCCAACTAAAATAGACAGTCAGGTAAGGGTTAAACTGTGTTTGAACTCATGAACTCATTTCGTCATGTTTGTGTCTGAGAGCCGATTGTCGAGGCGTTGCTTCACTGCACTGAGATCAGCTGTTGTTCTGTACATGTCCTGTAGGTGGCGCTGCTTCCTGTGCCTGTTTAGTCATGGAGGCTCTCACTGCTCTAAAAGTCTGAATATTTCTATTGATGCTTTTATACGGTTGATTCTCATCGTTTCTGAAGAGAGAATGCCCCAGACCTTTATTCATCCAAGATATGTGTTCCCTTTGTGTGAATAACTCTTTAATTATACATACATGTATTTGTTTAACAGACCTATGAGCTATTGGAATACTTTAATCATCATCATTTTTAATATAATGTATATTATTGTCTTTCACTAAGCTGAGATTTAGGTCAAACTGACCCACTGGTGTGTGTGGATGAATCATTTATTAAGAGTCATTTAACAGACTTTACTGATGGGGTGTGAGAACACACTGCATGTTTACATGATGAATAAACCAACATGAACAAATTATTTTCATGTCTTCATTTCAGGGCTTTACACAAAGCTGATGTGTAACAATGAGACTAATGTGAGATAATAACTTGAACACCAGAAAGAACAGGGTTCATATCAAGAGCAGAATAGCATTTATCTGTCTCTGCTCTGTAAATTATTGTTCTGTCAAATAACAGTAAAGTTTGCAGCAATATACTGCAATTCTACAATATTTATACAATTCCACTGTCTATCACAGTAAAAAATGAATGCAGTTTTCTCTCTGTGATTATTTGATGTACAGTAACAAACTGGTTGGGTGGTTAGATGTATTTGAATTATCTGTGTTTACTGTTGAATGTCACAATTGATGATACAATAACTCAATGTATTCTAAATGATAAACAATGCAATTTATTTATAACTTCATTGTTCTGTGAGCTACATCCATCTGTATTAGTATGGAACTTATGCAACAGAAGCAATAAACACCGTAAAAAGTATATCAATGAAACACTTATTATTACTCCTACTCCAACAACAAAAAAGACTGTCAGCAGGAGGGTGTCAACTCATTTCTTTACTTAATATATTTAAGTTTTTAATAAATAGTAATTAAGAACAATTTGTAGTGTATTTAGTAAATGTTGTTGTACTAAATTTGAACAACTTAAAGTATACTTAGTTCAGTTTAAGTATATTACTGTGTATGTGCTAATATGCATGGCGATAGTTCCCTTACATTTTATTTTTTATTTGAAGTATATTCTAGATAAACAAGGGACAGATTCTAGGCGTCCCATCAGAACAAGGCTCAAGAGAGTGTGGATCTGAAGCCGGAAGCAGCGAGACACGGGGAGCTGGAGTAGACCGAGGTGGCAACGGGACACGGGGAACTGCGTCCTTTTCTGTGTGTGTTGCTTTGGGTGAGGCGGAGTGGTAACCTTTGACAGCCAGAAATAACACGTATCGGCACATACTTCAGCTGCTACGTGTTATTTGTTCCGAGGTTTGGAGAGACCTGGACATGACAGTCCAATCCAATAATTCAGATTAATATTAACAGTGGCGACGGGACACGGGGAACTGGAGTCGGCCGGGGTGGAGACGGGACACGGGGAACTGGAGTAGACCTGGGTGGAGACGGGACACGGGGAACTGGAGTCGGCCAGGGTGGCGACGGGACACGGGGAACTGGAGTCGGCCAGGGTGGCGACGGGACACGGGGAACTGGAGTAGACCTGGGTGGAGACGGGACACGGGGAACTGGAGTTGACAGGTGGCGACGGGACACGGGGAACTGGAGTTGATAGGTGGCGACAGGACACGGGGAACTGGAGTTGACAGGTGGCGACGGGACACGGGGAACTGGAGTCGGCTGGGGCAGCGGCGGAACATGGGAAACTCCAGACCTAAATTAAGCATGCTCATAGTGCCACTAACCCTCCCCTTCTTATCAGGTTTGATCATGACCTGGTCCTGTTGACACCCAACTATGTTCCTCTGGTGCAGAGGCTGCCTGTGCCCACCAAGACTGTCAAGTCACGTTCACACCAACATTTCTGTTATCTGTTTGTATACTTTATTGTATATTTTATATTCTTCTGTACATTTAATGTTTCATTATTGCACTGTATTGATTGTTGTTGATGTTTGTATGTTATTTTCCAACATTGCACCACCCGCCATGATAAATTCCTTTCATGTGAAAATATAAATAATAAATGTAAATCATAAACATTTTAAATTATTGAAATCACCATCTGCATTTCATAGAAGAACACAAGTCAACCACTGCTTGTATCTCAAAAACAGCTTTGTCACTAATGAAAAGTGATTCTTAATATTACGTAAAAGTCAATAACAAAAATATGTTATATTGTACGCCCAAATATGTTTTTAAATACACAATTATATAAATACAACCTTAGTTCACAGTTAAGCTCACACAGCTGAAGCTGAACTCAGAATAATCCTTCGAAGTAAGGAGGACAGGTTCTTATAGCGTCTGTTGTCTGCTGATGAGCAGATAGTCTACAGCGGCTTCTCTTGGACAGCCTGTTAACGCTCCTCTCCAGGAGTTAAAGAGTCCTCGTTGGAGTCAGGGTGTCTCTTTGTCTTTCACAGACATAGATTAATTCAGAGGGTTTTACATGCACAAGTCGTTCGTGGGGTGAGGGGCTTCAGGTTTTGACCAATCAGAGACCTTTTCAGGCAGAAGCAGAGTCGTTTACTGAGAACTGCTGTAGAGTTTCTCAGAGTAGAGTCGTATGGTTTCTCTCACTGTCTCTAAACCTGTCCTCTTCACTCCTGAAGGATGATTCTGTGTTTAGCCTCAGTGTGAACTTAACTGTGAATTTAGGTTTTATTTATGTATTTGTACATCTAAAACCATTTAAATGCATTATTGGGTATAAGTTTGTATTATTATTATGTTGATAGAATGTCCTTAATGGTAGCTACCTCCACGCCCTGATTAAACATTTTGATAACATATTTTTGTCGTTGACTTTTAAAAAATATTAAGAATCCCTTTGCTATCCGTGACAATGTAGTTTGTGATATAAAAACACAGCTTGCCTTGTGTTTGATGTTCTATAAAATGTACGTGATTATTTCAATGATCTTGGGATTTTATTATTTCAATTGTGTTCCTGTTTTTTGTATATTCTGCCTAAAAATTGATTAACATATTTTAAATAGTATCATTAATATAAACATTAATTAATTAAATAGAGAGAAAACAAACAAACAAACAATAACCCATGTGACAGAAATACAGTTTTCTTTCATAAACAACTAACGTAAAACTCAGAAATAAGATTGTAATTATATGGTTTATAACTTTATAAATAAACTGTGTCTCTGTTCCTACGATAATGAATATCCTCCGTCTTTTTTATTCACTCATTCTCCTTTCATAATTTTTTTTAAGTGTTGTATAAATAGTTCTTTGCTGGTAACAAACTTTGCTTGTGTACATAATTAAACTTTATTAAGGACAGACCGACCAATGGAGTAACTTCAATGCTCTCATCAGACTCCACACCAATCTGTCTGCTGTCCAATCACATGAAAGCTTGATAACTCCTCCCTCTTCTTCTTCTTGTAAAACACAGGCAGCTCCACTCTGAGCACATGTAGAATTGTTTGGAGCAGAAGCCTCATTCAGTCAAGATTAGTGAATGAACGGGAACAAAACAGAGATTTTTGATTAAAACTCAGTCACTACCACGAGGAGAAAATGCCACAGAAAGGAGTTCAGCTGGACCGGGAGACCTTCTCTTGCTGCATCTGTCTGGATCTCCTGAAGCATCCGGTGACTATTGCCTGTGGACACAGCTACTGCATGAACTGTATTAAAACCCACTGGGATAAAGAAGACGAGAAGAAACTGTACAGCTGCCCTCAGTGTAGGAAGACCTTCACACCGAGGCCTGTCCTGGTGAAGAACACCATGTTGGCAGATCTAGTGGAGGAGCTGAAGAAGACTGGACTCCAAGCTGCTCCTGCTGATCACTGCTATGCTGGAGCTGAAGATGTGGCCTGTGACGTCTGCACTGGGAAGAGACTGAAGGCCCTGAAGTCCTGTCTGGTGTGTCTGGCTTCTTACTGTGAGAAACATCTTCAGCCTCATTATGATTCAGCAACATTTAAGAAACACAAACTGGTGGAGCCCTCCAACAAGCTCCAGGAGAACATCTGCTCTCGTCACGATGAGTTGATGATTTTCTGCCATACTGATCAGAAATGTATCTGTTATCTCTGCTTAATGGATGAACACAAAGGCCACGACACAGTCTCAGCTGAAGCAGAAAGGACCGAGAGGCAGAGAGAGCTGGAGGGGAGTTGACTCAACATCCAGCAGAGAATCCTGAACAGAAAGGACTACCTGAAGCTGCTCCGTCAGGAGGTGGAGGCCATCAACGTCTCTGCTGATAAAACAGTGGAGTACAGTGAGCAGATCTTCACTGAGCTGATTCGTCTCATGGAGAGAAGAAGATCTGACGTGGAGCAGCAGGTCAGATCCCAGCAAAGAACTGAAGTCACTCGAGTTAAAGAGCTTCAGGAGAAGCTGGAGCAGGAGATCACTGAGCTGAAGAGGAACGACGCTGAGCTGCAGAAGATCTCACAGACAGAGGATCTCAACCAGTTTCTCCACAACTTCTCCTCACTGTCGCCCCTCAGTGGCCCTACAGACTCATCCACTGACTCTATAGACTACTCCAGCATCAACCTCCGTCCTCTGAGACACTTTGAGGACGTGACAGACGTCGTTTCAGAAATCGGGGATGAACTAGAGGACGTCCTGGGAGATAAATGGACAAATATCTTACTGATGGTGACTGAAGTGGATGTGTTACTGCCACAACCAGAGCCCAAGACCAGAGCTGGATTCTTAAGGTATGCATGTGAAATCACTCTAGATCCAAACACAGCAAACCGGCAGCTGTCATTATCTGATGGGAACAGAAAAGCAACATTTATGAAGGACCATCAGTTGTATTCTAGTCACTCAGACAGATTCAATGAATGCTTACAGGTCCTGAGTAGAGAGAGTCTGGCTGGCCGTTGTTACTGGGAGGTGGAGTGGAGAGGAGGAGGAGTTGAAGTGGCCGTTGCATACAGGACTATCAGCAGAAAAGGGCAAGGGGATGATTCAGGATTTGGATGGAATGACAAATCCTGGGCATTAAGATGTAAAAGTAAATGTAGCAATTTGTGGGATAACAAAGTCCACACTCCCGCCTCAGCTCCTCAGTCCTCCGTCGTCGGAGTGTACCTGGATCACAGAGCAGGTGTTCTGTCCTTCTACAGTGTCTCTGACACCATGACTCTCCTCCACAGAGTCCAGACCACATTCACTCAGCCTCTCTATGCTGGACTCTGTCTTCTTTATTCTTCTGGAAACACTGCTGAGTTGTGTAAACTGAAATAGACAGAAGTCATTTGAGGGTTAAACTGTTAAACTTATTTAGTCTCCATGTTTGTGTCTGAGACATGTCTGAATATTTCTATTGTTTCTTTTCCAATGCATGTTTATGGAGAGAGAAATCCCCAGACCTTCATTTATCAAAGATATTGTAGTCTTCACTTTTTAAACTCATTAGTCATTATTATTATTATTCATTATTTAATAGACTTTACTGATGGGAAGTGAGAACAAACTGATTTTTTTTACATAATTAATAAACAAACATGAACAAAGTATGTTCTACTTGTCTTCATTTCAGAGTTTCATAAAAACTTTAATGTATAAAAAAACTTGAATGTTTTCCTCCTAAACACATTAAAGTACAGAGTTCATGTCAGTTAGTCTCTGTCCTTTAAAAAAAAAGAGTTTGATATCACGTGTTCCTTTTTACCACCAATAATTTGTTTGTCTTTAACTTTTAAAATAATAATATTTTGGGTCCGTGGAGGAAAGTGGAAGCTCTTCTCTACCGACAGTGAAACTTGCAAACTGTTAAGCTTGTGAAGATAAGTTTGAGTGTGAATCCAAAACTTTTAGTTGTAAAGAGATTAACAAATTATTTTAATTAAATGAGAACAATGTAGAGTTGACAAATGCTTCTTGATTAGTGTCTGATGTCTGAAGATGAGCAGGTGGCTTCTCTTGAGCAGTCTGTTAACGCTCCTCTCCAGGAGTTAAAGAGTCCTCGTTGGAGTCAGGGTGTCTCTTTGTCTTTCACAGACATAGATTCATTCAGAGGGTTTTACATGCACAAGTCGTTAGTGGGGTGAGGAGCTTCAGGTTTTGATTAATCAGAGACCTTTTCAGGCAGAAGCAGAGTCGTTTACTGAGAACTGCTGTAGAGTTTCTCAGAGTACAGTCGTATGGTTTCTTTCACTATCTCTGAACCTGTACTTTGATTCCTTGAAGCTGTCCATGTCCTCCTCACTCCTGAAGGATGATTCTGTGTTTAGCCTCAGCTGTGTGTGCTTAACTGAAAATGTAGGTTTAATTTATGTATTTGTACATCCAAAACCATTTGTATACATTATTGGTTATGTGTGGTTACCTTTTTCGGATTGTGTGTCCAGGTGAAAAAGATTAAACCTTCAAGGTATTGTAAACAACCACGACAATGTTCTTAGTGGTAGCTACATGCTACCTACACACCCTGATGAAATATTTGTGTCCATATTTTGACCTTTTCAGGCAGAAGCAGAGTCGTTTACTGAGAACTGCTGTTGGAGTTTCTCAGAGTACAGTTGTATGGTTTCTCTCACCGTCTCTAAATCTGTACTTTGAGTCTTTAAACCTGCCCCTGTCCTCACTCCTGAAGGATTATTATGTGTCCAGCATCAGCGGTGTAAGATTGACTTTGTTAATTATATATATATATATATATATATATATATATATATATATATATATATATATATATATATATATATTCATACATTATGGGGTTTGTATCAAACTTGTTGGATTCTGCATTATCAGATTTGGTCAGAAAAACATTTGCCTGTGTGCGAATAAAAAAAAGTATCTGAATCAACTGTAAGACCGCTTCTCATAGTCTTTAAACATCCATCATTAAACAATTTGTATCACATATATTGTCATTGGCTTCTGCATAATATGTGCTACTACTAATACTTCTAATTTGTTGCAATGTTTTTTTGTGAGATAAAAGAGACGCTTGTATTTTTTATTTATCTTCAGTGCAATTTATATGGTTATTTCAATGAACTTGTGTTTTTTTTCACACTCTTTTCCATACCTCATCACATGGTAGAAAGCAGTAATACATAAAAAAGTATCATTCTGAGTTTTGCATTTGTTACACGGTTTCTGTAAATTAAAACACATTTTCTTTGTCCATTACTGAAACATGTGTTTTTGTTTTGTTTCAATTAATTTTATTCACATTGATATTAATAATACTATTACAAAGAAAATGTAATTCAATATTAGAATATACAACACATGTCCTTCATGGAACAGATTAAAAGAATACTTAGACAACTGCATGTCAGCAGTGCTTTCATCTTATAAACAGCATTGATCACTGATGAAAAGTGATTATGAACTGCCACTAGGGAGCGATAGAGGTCCACTGAAATGAGAGAGAGAGAGAGAGAGAGAGAGAGAGAGAGAGAGAGAGAGCGAGAATACCTTGAAACCAAATAAACACGCAGTCCATCTCATTCCTTTCATTTGCTCTCATCAGTAATATAAACAGAATTAACTTTAGCCAGATTTAGGCTTAGTCAGATTCAAAGTTTTAAGTAGCACAATTATGACATTCAGGCCCCCCCTCGTGGCCAAAAGGTGAACTGCATTATTATTGCTAAATTGTGAGGTAGAATTTACAATATTTACCTAGTAAAATATATATTATTATTATTATTAAAATAATTATCTTGATTTTATAGATGACAGTACAGAAGTGACTATATGTCTCATGAACTGCCAATAGGCCTAATGTCATATTGATATAAAACAGATCAAATCAATGTTGTAGAGGAAAACTAAAACATGAATTTGATTGTTTCAAACAAGTCTGAATTAAATTCAACTTGGGCATTTATCAAAAGCAGAGTCTGACCCAACGATTGCCAAAAAGACTCTCTGTCTGCCGTTAGTAAAGCCGTAAAGAAGGTCACAGCCTCGATCCAGATGTGTGCCGCTGCGCGTACCTCTGGAGTCCTCCAGCCTGAGCCTCGACGCTCGCAGACTTTGTTTCATTTGAACCAATCAGGCGCCGTCTCTCCTCCACTTACATCTCTCATCCACCCTGAGCTGCTCCCCCTACGGATGGATTGGATTTCCTTATAACCGTCTCTGACTCTTTGTGGTGTCAGACGGGCCGAAGTGTGCCAGTAAAGCCGCCTTTTGTTTTCAATAAATCCATCCGACGCATCGCTGGTAGTAATAAAGAAGCCTGTGTAATGTTTGAGCCAGATCTGATATGATGCTAGCTTCTGTCATAGTTTAAAAGCACAAAACCTTTTAACTATTGTAATTAATACTTAATGGTAAAAAAAGAGACTATAACTTAATTTCCACCTCTATGTATTCCTGTTTTATTTTACTTTTTTCCTGCTGAATCAAAATTAAATGTTTTAACTGTTAATCTGTCAGAGTGAATAATGGATTAATGGATTAGTGTGCGGGGATATTGTATTGTAGGTTTTAAGAGTCATGAATATCACGTTTACAGGGGTCACACATGTAATCTATGACAACACTTTTGTTCAACGCTTGTCATGTGTTTTATTTTCATGGAATAGCAAGTAACTTGTCGGAATTATGTCGAGAATTTTAAAAAAGTACAGCATGTCTCTCTGAATTATAAGTAAAAAGTAACAACTTTATTTGACTTTCATTCAATCACCATGTCAACCACGTTTTTATCTGCCGAGCAGTTATCAACTCACTTCATTTCTCACCATTTAAAAATTGAGCGTGGACGCCTTTTATCACGCGTCACCCTGAGAGAACATGTGCCTTATCTCCATTGTAATTAAACACAGCTTTAAATTGTACGTGCAGAAATCGTAAAAATCCGCGAAAGAGGCGTAGATAAGAAGAGGAGGAAGCTGTGTGGAGTTGTGTCGCTTGTCTTGCCAGAGCTGAAAGTAGAGTGATTTTAATTATAGAGTGCATTTAAACGCGGGGGCAAACAAAGCGCCTTCGTCTTCGGATCTAACTTTCTTTATTCACGTCTAAAGCACACCTGCCTCATTCACACCGAGGCGCTGAACAAATTAAAACGCAGAGGAATCGAATGAACTCGAGCCAGTTTTGATTGAAGTGAGGTTGAATCTCTCTGCGGAGGTGTGACGATGAGTCCGTCATCCAATCTGACACCTTTGGGTTTCTTTGTCTGCCCGCCAGCCGCCTGAATTCAGCCAATAACAACTGGCAGGTGACAGATGATTGTTATCTACAAGAAATAGCATTAGAAACTTCTTTAAAATGTACAATGTATGGATTAGATGCATGTTGTATTCAAAGGAGATATACTGTAGACATGATTGATAGATGTCTGGCTTTCAAAAATGCTTTCTACATGATTATATTCTCTGCATGATTATATCTGGTTTCACACTGCAGCTCCATGTGGAAGTAACTCTATTGTCCACTACATGCTGGCTGCTAAACCAACTAGAAGGGTCCAGTAAATGTCAAGTGTAATGTAAAAGCTATGGGTAAAGTGACAGTGGGTTACGATGAGCTGAAGAGTTCAAAGACACAGAAGAAAGACATGAGACTTTGGATTTGTTTTTGACGTGTGAGACTCAGGAATCGAGAGAAAAACACAGAAAAAGTGCAAAAAATTAAAAGCTAAAATTTCAGTATTCTAACGGGGGCAAATATTTCGTACCCTTCATAGTTTTACGAGGGTACGTTATACGTCTACGTCCGACATATGTCTTTAACTTGTAAATGTCGTAATTTAATAGTGATTCTGTGGCAGCTGTGGAGGTGTGTGGGGACTCTAATTGGCCTCAGCAGCTGGCTGATTGGAAAATTAAAGTCTCCACACACCTTTACAGCTGCCACAGATACTTTGTATTCTTGTGCCACTCATCATTCTTTTTTTCAGATTGATACTGCAAAAAATATTTTCTACAATTCTATCTGTTTAAGACCCCGTTAACATGATGGGAAAGCGCATATATTTTCATGCGTTTTGGCCTTTCATTTACACAAAAACTGAGGTTTTCTCACGGAAAACGATCATTTCTAAAAACTCCGGCCAAAATGGAGATTTCTGAGAACTCTGTTTGTGTGTTTGCGTGTGAACGAGGTCAAACAGAGTTTTAGGTTGTCAAACGTCACAGTGTGCAACTAAACATGCTTCACGTCATGTGAGCGTCCTATGGGGACGTATGCGGACGGCGTATTTATGCGGGTTCATATAAACAGAAACTTTTTTGAAAACAACCTTGTGTCTACAACGTTATTTTTGAAAACGGAGGGGCAGAAATACTTGTTTCTGTAAATACCAAAACGTACCGGTTATGTGTAAATGTGGCCTACGTTTACTATTATGAAAGCGGTATAGCACAATTCTTTGTGTGGCACGCAGGCCAGGTTAGCGCTTTGGGAATATTTTGTCAATATGATGATTTTTTTAATGTCATTATATACAAAAATGTTATGTTCACGGCGGTAAATAATATAAAGAAATGGAACCATTTCCATTATAGCTGAGCCACCCACAGCGAGTCACGGCCACCATTCGATTGCGCAACATAAAACACTTTCATGAACTTTACAGGGAACGTCTTTCCTCTGAATCTCTTGAGCGCTTTCTGTCCGTAGACTCTGATTTACTGCCGGGCAGATCGGAGGGAGCGTCCATAATCAAAAATAAAAGACTATTGAATGTGTGACAGCGACAGCGACAGCGAGTTGGGTTTTTTATCCTGCGGACGTGAGCCAGTCCTAGCCTGCTATCAGAAGATTTCTTGACTCTAACACAGACTGACACAAACATCCAGAAGAAGAAAAAACGCCCCCGAAACTGCTGGGGGTTCAATTAGATTTCCAAAATTCAATGTCATAAAATGTCTCAAAAAGTCACCGATAATGGCATTGTGGTCATCGACGAAGGTTCTAAGATGCTCCGAGACTTTCGACTCAAACATCAGTGCTCTGCCAGCATCCATGCAACACAAGAAACCTGATGGAGACGACGGTTTCACAATGAAGCCGATCTTCAAAGGCGCGACCGAGTCTAGAAGGCTGTCGGGGAAGTGATGCATCATGGGAGGTACGACAGCCGTCACGTTGCGCCATCCTGTCGGATCACGTCGGTGTTTGCCAACGTGGAGATGGAGCCGGGCGTGTTAAACGTACACCTCCACGGAAAATAAATGAAGATTTGGCCTACTTTTAGTGGACCATGAATGCATCATCTTGTGCCATTAAAGGAGCAGGAACGACTCTGGAACATGGGCGTCGATATGAACGCTGCTCTATTACGCCGGTTAAGTCTTAGTTTTCTATATGGGGTATTATGTCTGATTAGCGAAAACAAAATACACCTTTTTTTCATGTGCAAATGAACAGAATCAGTAAATCATACAACAGACGACCGACAGAAATATTCCACTGCGGCATTAAAATACTCAAACAGCCTCATGGGCGGATTTCATTTCCCCGAGTGGAGCAGACAGCTGTCGTCTGCTCATCGACTCAACTGATGAGCGTGTAAACACGGGGAATGTCCCAGCGGTGACCTACAATGGTGGAAGGATTTCTGTGCCTCTAGAATCCGTAAATAAATGCGTATCTGGGGGCCCGATGCTCCCGAGAGCTGGAGAGGAGACGTTCAGGACGATGCAGCCACTTCGTGATGATGCAACACGCATTCAGATAATACTCACAGATGGGCTTTCATCTAATCTCCCACATGAACATATGCATATATATATACACATATATATACATATATATGTGTAAACATGTGTAAACATATATATATATATATATATATATATATATATATACATATACACAAGAATTACTTATTATATATATATATATATATTTATACACACAAGAATGTCTTATTATATATATGTACAAGAAGGTCTTATATACATACACAAAAATGTCTTATTATATATATATATATACAAGAATGTTTTATTATATATATATATGCAATAGTGTCTTATTATATATATATATATTTATATATACAAGAATGTCTTATTATATATATATATACACAATAATTACTTATTATAAAATATATATATATATTTTTTTAAATATATATACAAGAATGTATTATATATATATACTGTATATATACAAGAATGTCTTATAATGCATTATTTTTTCGTAAGAATATCAAAAAATGCTGGATAAGTGTTACAAAGATTACATTTTAAATGAGAAAGTAGCCTTTCTATCATTCCACTTACATTCATACAACGTAGATGCATCCTGATTGAAAGACGGATCTGCTAACCACTGGCCCACAGTCGCCCACACTTTAAGTTGTGAACGGGTTCTATGAGTACATTGAACACTTTGGACCTGTGGGACCTCTTGTCTTTTCATATAAGTGTTTTATCAGTCTGTATTATTCCTGGTGGTCCTCTTCAGAGGCCACCAGTTTGTTGGCCTGATTATCCAATCAGATCGACTGTCAACAGCTGCGGGATCTTTGGTAACTCGTGTAGCATATGGTCCATGACGCGCACTGTGCACGCCCGTGTCATCGCAGTGACCACGGGGCCATCGATGCCGGTTTGTTCAGATGCTCTTAAATGCATCAGAAAGAAAGGGAGTGATTTATTCTCCTGGTATCCTCAGAGCTACGTTCACATGCAAACCCACTTCAATGTTACATTTCAAGGGAAGGTATTTACTCTTGAATTGATTTTTTTGTTGACATATAACAAATATGTTGCTAATGAAGTCCAAGCATGCGATTACAAATGGAAAAATAAGTGAGGCTGAGATCATTGAAAAAAGCCTCTTTTACCACTTTAGATCACATATCTGTTCATTTTATGCACATATTTAAGATATAATAAGAAAATAAAAATAAAAAACTATTTTTAAAATTTATAATACTGTAGCTGAAGACAAACTAATTTCCTTTTCACTCAGACTTTGATGTGAAATATGCATTTATATATATTTAATTGTATTTAATTTTACACTGCAGTCATTGTCAACAGTATTATATTTGTAGATTTTCACATATGTTGTGTATATATTAATATACATATATATATATATATATATATATATATATATATATATATATATATATTATTTTATTTGTATTTTATATTTCACTTTTTTCACAGTCACTGTTTCTGTTTAGTTTATTGGCATTTGCGTAACAACAAATTTCCCCTTGGGGATTAATAAAGTATTTATCTATCTATCTATTTAAAAAAATATATATTTTTTTTTTCCTGAATTGTTTCTGCATCCAGGCACAGGGTGGATCAGGCTTGTTTTTATTATCACATTGGTTCAATTGAATATCTGTTTGACACGAGCGTGTCACCGCAGAGCTGCCAACGCCTCGAGGCTCCGAGGTTGGACGTGTATCGTCTTCTCTCCTTTTTACTTTTGGCTGTTGAAGAAACTGCCGTGAAGACTCAGGTTCAACCCCTCTGGAGGACTCTGGTTTACACACACGCCAACCAGCCACATCCCCCTCCTCCTCATCTTCCCAATTAGAAGCGCCACCGCCTCAAGTCGCTCTGTCAACTCCGATAAAAAAGCTGCTCGTCTTTGCAGAGTTGACTGAACATCCAGCTCGCAAACCTCGAAGGCCCCGAGGATGGAGCGGACTTGGAGGAAGGACACGAGACAGGACGAGGAGGAGAGATGAAGAATCTCGATTTCATAGTTTTTATTTTGTAAAATGAAAAGAATGATATGTTTTAATAAAAAGAGGATGTTTTACAAGTTGTCCTCCCTTGTCATTTGCCAGAGTCTTCATCATTCATCGAGGGTTCATCATAAAAACACACTTTGAAATCTTTTTCTTTAGACTTTGTTACTTTCTTTGTACTTGTCACCCGTATTAACTAAAATATTCTTCCGTTCATTTCAAACAATTAAAAAAAACTAACCACACTGCAAAAATTCAGCCTCAAAAAACAAGGAAAAAAGTAATAAAATGAGGGAATATTACTTAAAATAAGCCAAATTATCTGCCAACAGAACAGGAAAATTTGACTTGCCAAGATTTCTTAAAAGTGAAATTCTCCAACATTAAAACTGTCTTGTAAGAAGAAATATCTTGTCAGTCAAAAAACAAGCATAGATTGCCTTAATTTGAGATATTTCATTTTACGTAGATTTTAATTCTTCAGTGCAGTGTTTAGATCATTTGACATAACAAGGTTTCATAAACAAAATGTCATTTTATGTTTCTGTGAAATGCGATAAAAAAACGCATGCTTATTTAATGTCTCTTTTTATACCTTCTAGATACAGTCACAGAGTCCGGCTCTGAAACTGGAACAATAATGGAAGATATTAAAAAAATATATATATTTAGGGAGTCAAAATAAGTGAAATGAAAAGATGGGAGGAATCTATAAAGTCTGTAGTGTCGTGGGTGAAAACGTACTGCATGGATGTCGTGTTGTAAAACCAAGGGAAATCAACCACAGTCGGTAGGAGCGGAGGTCTATTATGCACGAGGCACACCGGGCCCAGGTGTGTCCAGTGCTGCAATCACGTCTGCACAGATCGGACAGCACAGAAACAGCTGTAGTGGTGCCCTCTGCCCTGCCTGGCTCAAGGGCAATTTAGCATCAGCAGACGTCATTCTCGAGAATATCTGCTAGCACATTTACGCTGATAGCTATAAATGAAGCACACACATCAGACCTCTCTCCCTTCATAAAGATCAATTTGGATTTGGTAAAAGAGAGTAAATCCCTCGCCTCTAGAACCCCAAATTCATCATGCGTGTCTTAAAGTTTGGGCATTAAAATGTGTGTTTGTGCATTTCTTGCGTCAGTGACAGTTGTGTGAATGGGCGAAAAGGTTGCAGTCTTTGCTCCTGCTGGTTGTAAGTCTCATTAGATGAGTGAGAGACGCTTTATCTTATGTACAATAAGTAAGTATGATGCTTCGGAAAGCACAAGCGGTATCAAAACGCTGGATTTTAAAGAGTAACGTTCACACAGTGCAGTGCTTACAAAGATAGCCTTTATCAATCTTTTGCATGACATTCATGGTGTCTCTATACAAATACACGTGTTGAATAACAACATGATACTCGGCATCATGGCAGTCAACATTAAATATGGAATCACTCGACAAACCAATACTGTGTGGCATAAGGTGTGAAGTGTTATACTCTCAACCACTCAGTCACGTAGATACGCTGAGTAGCATGGTGACATCCGGATTGTAACATATTTGGTAACACTTTTCTTAAGGCATACGTCTGTATTGGATTGTCATGTTTGATTGTGTCCATGGAAGCTACCAGAACCTATTTTATACCTCACATATCAATGTATTCATTTGTTTGCCTTGACGGGGTTGACAGGGTCTTTTAAAATGTTAAGCTGAAACAAACGGCAATTAGAATTATCTAAAAAATTGTCAAGGAAAACAAGTGACTATGACTGATTTGATTAAGCGTTTACTGTTTTTGTTTTATGCAGTAACTTATGTTATGTAAAAGAAAATGCATACATACTCTCTACGATATTGCTGTGGTGCAAGTTAAACTCTGCTGCAGCTTCTCTGGGAAGTGGTGTTCCACAAGGTTCAATCCTCGGTCCTCTATTGTTCTCAATCTACATGCATGAAATCATCATCCCTGAGACGATTGAAAATATATGCCAATACGCAGATGATACTCACGTGTATCTATAGAGCCAGGAGATTCCAGGACCTTAAACATGTGCCCTAAATTCACCTGATTTCACAAAAACATGTGGAATTTCCTTATTTTTACTAGCTTCTGGTCAACAACTAAGAATGCATTTTATTGTATATTTGTTCCAGACCTGTGTTAAATTAAAATGCAAGTTTGGTTTAGAGTCATGTTAAGTAGAAATGTATCTCAATTACATTTAAATGTAATTTAAATAGTAAACAAATGTTGCCCTTAATGTAGGACAGTGCGTGGTTTTAGTATTTGGTTCAACTCCAAACAGGCTGGAGTACTGTTTTACAGACAGTTCATAAGAACATGTGATTCTACAAAATAAACTCTTACTCTGTATGCCTTAATCCAAATGTCACCAGATTTAGTTTGTCTTGTGGCAACAATTAAATACAACATATAGACAAATATAGCACGCGACACATAGCAAGGATTTCCCTTTCTTTCTTGTCATGTTATTAGATTCAACAAGAAATTGACAAATTGACAGCTTTGACCAACAACAATGAAAAAAGGCAACCACTGAGAATATCATGCAACTGCTGCGCAAGACTTGCTGTACGAATAAAAAGCAACGATATTCCCAGTCATAACAAAATTATTGTAATATTTTAGGTTCTTGTATACACCTGGCACGTCTGCCTTAGCTGGTGACTGATGGGAGATAATATTTTGGCTTCTGCTGAAGAAAGTGAAAATAAGCTTGAAGCAGATTGTTGAAATGTGCTTTGTCGCACCTGTAGCCACACCCTCAGTGACGTCACTCTGTACTGACACACCATGCAGTACACATTTACAACCACTAGAGGTCAGCAAAAAAATGCCATGCATAAACTCATAATTGATTTATATAATCATATTGCCCTTGTTAACGGTTGAGAATATTGCCATAGCGCATCATTTCTGGTTGTGATTACAAAACTAAGCTGGATGAAAATATTTAACCTCCTTGTTAATGGAAATAAAGTTTCAGTTTGTCGCCACATAACCACTCACTTTCTTTTCATCTGCAACCTGTTAGATATTAAAATTAAAATTGTGACAATCCCAAATACAAATCTGCTCAACACATCTTTATAAATATGATATAGATGGAACGTTTTGGAAAATAGTACCACTATCACTACAGAAATGTAAAACTAAGAAACCAGTTTTGTTGATCCCTGTTGTTTTATCTAAAAATAATCAAAACCATCACAGCACAAATAAACGGTATGGATCATGCACAGCACTTCTTAATAAGAGTATCATTAAATATGCATTAACATTTATGCTGGTCAGTAGATATAATCAGTCTGGTTGTATAGAAGTCTAAGAAAAAATTACTCTACTTCTCACTTGATTTATTCCTTCAGTAAACATTGTAAACATGAGTTTATGTCTCAATCTCTAGTTTCAAGTCTCCTTCTGTGCAGCATGGTGTGCATGCTGCATAGAGTCAAACCCATGCTTTAGGGTGGTCTTACTGTGATTGACAGGTCTCTCTAGCAGGGATGTAGACGCGTCTCAACGTATTTCAAGATTTCCTTCTGTCGCTAATGGGCCAGGCTTCACAAAAATACTTATTTTCTTTCTACTCCCAACTGTTTCACGTACATCAACAACGCATTGCCACAACAATATGTCGCCTTCATGGTCAATACATCCCCTACATGGACAATATGTCTCTACATGGAAAATCTGTCCAATATATCCCCTACATGGTCAATATGTCCCCTACATGGTCAATATATCCCCTACATGGTCAATATGTCCCTATATTGTCAATATGTCCCCTACATGGTCAATATCATATGTCCCTACATTGTCAATATGCCCCCTACATGGTCAATATGTCCCTACATGGTCAATATGTCCCTACATGGTGACGCGTTGGCTGTAAAGCAGTTGAAACTCCATCCCTCAATCTAAAGTTTTCAGCTCTGGTACCCATGAAGAGAAGCATGGCACTATTTCTCTTAAACATATTTCTTTATAGTTATTTTAACAAATGGATTTAACATACACAGGTTAAATTACGGACATTTCTTACCTCATAGATGTGCGCAGAGAAAAACGGACCAAATATGTAGTTGCCCAAGTTCCGTTCTTTCTTGGCTCATGCAGAAAGAACAACATTTTTTACACCATAAAAAAACTCTGAATAGAAATGGTTCTCTGGACAACGAACACAAGCACGCCCTCGTCGGACGCGCCGGTGCTGCGTAAATTACACGTCGAAGGCTTGCAGAGATTTGTAAAGCTAAAACCAGAATCCGCTCTGAGATGATGTGCAGTTTCCCACCCGTGTGGTACTTTCCCCCTCAACGTTGTGTTAAAATCTTCTTGTAAAATCTATTCGACCTGGAGACTGTTTGTTTTCTAGAGATCCCTCGGGGTCCTCACAGCACCGTGGTCTCCGACTGCAGGATGGACTGGGTTCGGGAGTTGCGGTGAAACTGCACCTTGTGCTCGGAGCCGTTCCGGGAGGCGAAGTTGCTGTTGAGGAGGTTTTCTCTCCTCAGACGGCAGTTCAGACACATACTTCTCCACTTTCTCTTCAGCTCTCCCTGAACCTGCAGAAAGAGGGAAAATAAATATGTTGTTTTTAACTAAATAGATTTTTCCAGGACAAAGTACTGGAAAAATCCAACTGTTAAAATACATGAGTGCTTAAATAATATAATTCAACATTATTGTAAAAGAAAAAAAGAAATTGAGTGATGGAATTTGTTTCTGCTTCTTTATTTCCTGCCTATGAAATGAAGTATGTTATCAGCTGAATATAATTTTTTCCGTCTACAAAAATAAAAACTGGAAATAATTTTTTATGGAAATTGATATTGATTTAAAGTGCCACGCTCTGTCTTGACTTCTAGTTAATATCAAGAAACACTTCTACCCTGCCACATTTCACATAAGCAAAGCTTACCTCATTGTTTAGGAAACAGTACAGAATGGCCACCACCAAACCCTGAAGATAAACGACACAGTAATCTTAAAGAAAATGCACTAACATCACGAGTAATTCAACATTTTAAATAGTAAATATATAACAAAGAGATTCATTAAAATATTTTAAAGACAATAGCAGCACCTGAAAGGATCCGAGGGCGAGATCAAAGAATATTTTATAAGCCTCTGCGATGGATTCACTGAGGGAAACGAAGACCACGTAATGGATCCCGAACAGAGGGATCAGCAGGAGGGTGGATTTGGCCAACCTTCTGAGAGAAAAACAACAATGAATTGTTATTCTTAGCACCATTAAGCTGTAAAATATGCAGTGTTTGTTCCGATTCAAGATCTCCTGGGAAGGAATATACATAGCACAACATTTCCGATATCCATTGCTGTTGTGAATGCGGAGGAGTGGCGTGGAGGCGGTGTATACACATGTCTCTGGTAGCTACATCGACCGGTCAATCACAGTAAGCCCCGCCCCTAAAGCATATTCCACTTTATGGTCTATCTGACTCTAAATGGACCAATATTTACTAAATCAACATCATGCTGTATTGTAGAAGACTTGAAACTAGAGAGATTGAGACATAAACTGAGGGAATATATCAAGAGAGAAGTAAAGTCATTTACTCATAGGCGTCTATACAACCGGACAAAGTTTGGTTCGTTGTCTGAAATGCGTCTGTAAGGTCAGAACTCGCCGAAAAACAGTGCTCACTGAATCAGACGATCCTGTAGTGGCTTACAGAGGCTTTTCAACTTGTCTCGCCCCCCGAATCGACCTAGTAGTATCACAACAGTTCAAATTTCCCTGCAGGGTGAAATTGCCTGAAGATTAAATACTTCGCCTTTGACGAGGGCGAAGACTCAGAATGTGTGCACAGAGGGTTTCACCCCCAGCTCTCCGTTTCATGGAGGCCGCATCATCAAACGCCGTCTTGTTGAATGAGCGTTAGCGTCACTCATCTCTGCAGACTCAGAATGTATAAAAATCGGATTGTATTTTTTCAATTTATATATATATATATATATATATATATATATATATATATATATATTGTTTTTTTTTTTTTTTTGTAATGTCACTTTGCTGACTCTTATCCAACAACAACAATATATATATATATATATATATATATATATATATATATATTTTTTTTCTCTTCTTTTTTTTTCTTTTTTCTTTTTTTGTAACGTCACTTTGCTGACTCTTATCCACACAAGCTTATACCGACAAAAAAACGAGTAGGTTTAACGTCCGCGTCCCTTGCGAGGTACCTGTATTGTGATTGGTCGTTGCCGCCCACGTCAGGGCACCTCAGCTTCTGAACCAAGATCCGAATGATGCTGATAAACAGGATAAAGTTGACCTTGGAGACCGGGGGAGGAGAAACAACAGAACTATCAGATTGATTGAAGAGAGTCAGAAAATACTCACCAGGGGGTAGATTTTTTTAAATTTGCAGCGTTGGACAGTTTTCCACCCACAAAAATCAATGAACGGAAAGTTGAGACAGAAATGCAGCGAGTGAGTGCAAAGAGAGACGATTGAGTGACTTTATATCCTTTTCTCTGGCACATTTTTATGGCATTTGCTCCTGAATTGGTTTTAAACATCTAGAGCTGCTGTTAGCAGAAAGCACATGACCTTAAAGACTATTAGCTGAAAGCTTCAAGGCTGGTTGCGATGAAGCATGACATCTTACGACAATTACTTGTTTGTGTAAGTTATCGTTTATTCAAAACATCTACCCTTTATATCATCCATTTATTTCCACGTGGAAGTGCTTTAATAAGTGACAAGCTTGTGAAACACCTGCAAACAGCAGGTAATGGTCCTCGACCTACCATGATGGAGAATCCGATCGGTCCGTTGATCACCCAGTTGGGTATGGGGTTATCGTTGGTCTCCCAGCATCTGAGGGCACCATAAATAAGCGGAATGTAAGTATATTAAAGTGTAGATTGCTTGCTAGCAGAATGAGAACCAGGCTGCGACAGACCAGAAAGTTTGATGCGGGAAAACTAGTTTGCGAGGTTGAGTTGGTCTTAAAGTAAGGCTCACATCTTTTGGGGACACGGCTAAGTCAATAATCCATCCACTGGCCACTTAGGGAGTTCGAAGCAAGGCGACCCAGACTTCTTTCTTCCTCAGCCGAGTCCTCTTGCTCTACCCTGAGAATCCCGAGATGTATCCTAGTCAAGTGGAGTACCTAATCCCTCCTGCTCCCTCGGTGTCATTATCAGTGGGCCAAATCATTTTTAATTGACTTCTTTTCAACATGGAGGAGCAGCGCTCTGTTCTCTGAGGATGAGCCGAGGATGAGCTCCGTTCTCTGAGGACGAGCCCCAGACAACCTGCTGGGTAAACTCATCTCCATCGTCTGTCAACCCGATACGGCGGATTAAGATGCACCAATCGACATGTCTTAAGATCCGGTTTCACTCGGGAAATCAGCTCCCAACCCGGTTAGCACACACTTGTCTTTACCCACACAGGCCTTGCATAACAAGATGCTTTCAGGTCTTTGAACGCTGACCAGTAAAATGAAGTAGTTTATAGACAAAGGTCTTTCCACACGAGGGGTGGGATGACTAAAGGACACGGAAATGCGTAATACTCACCTGTGAATAATATGCATCAAAACTATTCATACCGGCAGCGATATTTGAGGATTAATTTGAGGTAGAGGGCAAACTCCCAGGATCCTATTGACCTAGAGCAGCATCTGTCTGTCTGCGCTAAATTGGTGTATAGCCAAAACTACTGATATTTGGTTGAGTTTCCTTTCAGTGAAATGCTCTGAGACAATACACAGGATATATGTCTAGCGCAGGGGTCGCCAACCTTTTTGAGTCCGAGGGCTACTTCAAGGGTACAAAATAATCCGAAGGGCTACTTTTTTTATATGAACTTGGGGATTGGTGCCGGCGAGCGTTGTCGGCACCAATCGCGCCTTGCTCTCAGCTGAGCAAGGCGCACGGTGCGCGAGGACAGTTGTTGGGGCCGCCCCCCTGTTATAATGGTAGGGGAAACACTGCTTTAAGTTCAACTCATTGGCTGTCATCCTGGCTCTTTGAGAGACGCTCCTTGCAGAGTGAAAGCCAGAGGAGCAGCCTCCCCCAGGTCCTAGTGCCCGGGGATTATGGCCTTTTTTTCCTTTTTTTGACGGAGCTCAATGTTGACTATTTTTAGAATATGCCGTGCGGGCGACTCACCTGGTCCCTGCGGGTGACCAGGTGCCCGCGGGCACCGTGTTGGCGACCCCTGCTCTAGCGCTTTAATTGTGAAAGGTAAGAAGGGAAGGAGGAGGGAAGGATCTGGGCTGCTCTGCCTTGGTCAAGGTTGAAAAGAGAAATGAAGCTTTGAAAAATATGTATTCATCTGCAAATTACTCTCACAAAAAAAGACGTTAATGATGACATTTTAACACTTTTTGGCTATACAAGACTTGTCTGATGCCGTTTTATGGCAATAACTTTAATCACAATCAAATAATCAATTTAGACAAATCGGAAAGCAAAAAATTCAAGTCTCAAGAATGAATATTTGACCTAATCTCAATTTCACTCTTCAGCTCAAGTGTCAAACTAAATAATACTAAATTCAAAGTGTAGCTGTTTTTCTTGATCTTTTAACTGTATTTCACAAACCTTTATCAAGTATCCGTAAGCTCATAAATCTATGTAGTCTATTCTCAAGGTAAAGGGTGAACCTTCATCATTCTCCATACAGTCTTCTCGCACCATGCGGCTACATCCTTGCTGAGCCTTGCTTTTAGGAACACGCCCACCCAGTGTGACTCGCTCAGCGTTGAGATGCAATAATGTAACAGCAACTCGTCGCAAATACATCCAACTTAATTATCCAATTAAATGCTCTCTGACTCGGGGGATATCCGTCTTCATAGTGTGTAAACCGAGCTGGCTTCTATATTATCGATGAAATGTAATTTGTTGATTTAATTGAATGCGTCGCCTGTTGAATATTAATGTGTGTAAGTCTCTGATGTGATTGACAATTACCCGTCTCCTATCATACAACGAAATAGAAAACAATAAACAATTCCAAAGAGAGTGTGAGGGGCATTCATATATTAAATTGACGATACAAAATAAATATGTTAATTAAACAGACAACAACATGGCGTGCAGATTCCTGTGATACAAGTTAATCTATGGAAAACAATGGAGGGATATTAAGATGTGCATATATTACCAAATCTGATGAGTGATCGTTTCATGATTGGTTGGCGACACTCACCCCGTGTCCTCCAGATAAATCCTCGTCATCACCCACGCAAACACGAACACCGTGGGGATTCCTGCAAAACGCCACGAGGAAAACTTTGATCTGATTTAGGAAAAAATATTCTGTATCTGTATTTTATGTTTTTTAAATATCATAATTTAATTTTTTTTGTATCCATCTGATTATATAATATAATAAATCAAAAAAAATTAAATGTCAAAGATGATGTACTAGAAATACTATGTAAAGATATTAAGTTATTGACAAAAATATATGACGATGTAATCCACAAATATGCTATATCTATCTGTTCCTTTGCAAGGGGTTAAAAAAAATGGCACTTGTTATAAATGACTTCATAAATGCGCATACTTATTTCAAGCTCATATTTTATAATCCTGTGGTTTTGTTCCATTTAACGGCAACAACATGGTGTAAAATGACAGAAAAATCCTAAAATGCGTCGCAATGACACTCGGAAATGACATCATTTTGAGAATGTTGTGCTATTGTATCATATGCATTGCCGTGGGATCGCGTTTGCTAAAACACCTTTAAAACATGAGATTGAGCATTAAAAAACATGTGATTAAAGATGCTATAAACATCGCAATTCCAGAAGATGCTGAAGCTGAAATTGAAATCGAAGCTCACCCCAGCCGATGAACATGTAGACGATGAAGTGTCTGTTCTCGGAGAAGATGACGACGAGCAGCGTGTGCAGGTACAGACCCTCCACCAGCAGCCAGAAGAAGTTGGCCATGATGAAGTACTGGAAAAACACCAGACTGGCTTTACATCCCACCTGGAAAACACAAAAATGGAAAACCCTCGAGTCATTGCGCTATACCCACCTCTAGTACACATGCTACTGGTTCTCTTTGCAGGGCTGTGTGTGTGTGTGTTGGTTTTTAAATTGGGCAACGAAGCTAATTATCCCGATACGAAGGTTGTTCCCACTGGGGCAGTGAGTGAGTTCACCAGGAGGACGAGCTTCGGTTTCTAGATCCTGATGTTACAAACGGCGAGTAGATAAAAGCATAAAAACATCAGAGCGCCCCGACGGTTATTCCTTCAATTATTACTGAGACGTTTCCTCTCCGATGTAAAAAGCAAGCAAAGACCACTAGAGGAGAGGGAAGCCGGATTAAGGATCAAACCTCAAGGTTTTAGGAGCATTTCAAAAGGTTCTTCAACCTTTTTTTTATTCAAGAATGACAGAAAAGAGACGATGGGGAGGTTGCGTCTCATAGTTGGAATCTTAACCTCCGATACCCCATTACTTCCAAAGTTATCTAGGTAATATTCGTGTACAGCTGTCGTTGAAGGAAAGCTCCTTGGGCGGCCGTTGTTAATGAATTAAACTTAATTAAATATAAATCCTCTAATTATCTTTCTAAATTAAAACCTCACCCTGTAGGCATTTTATTAACTAATACAGTGAAATAATACAGACAATGAATCAGCTGTTCTTCTCATTTCTGTAGAAACGGATTCAGCTTCATTAGAAAGATTCAGTTGAAAGTGTATAATTATGTCAGAGTTGTTTTCCCGACGGGTGTTTCTACTATTTCATCCACCGCATTTATTCCAATTTCTGAGGTCACACCTACCTGTATAATGCAATACAACCTCCCCCACAATGGATCATATTGTTATTCACTCTCTAGTGGTTTCTATCCCACTGATTTATTCAAATGACGTAATTAATTATTCAAATAATTTAAAGATCCAAACCATTGGATTCACAATAGTGGATTGAAACGGTGACTTTGGAAAAAAAAGTCCCTATTTTAATCTGTTAATCTGTTCACCACATAAATTAGATTCCTGATACTTACAAAGCTCAGCAGCTCGTAAAAAGGTTTTAAAATATACAAATATTATGTCTCATTTCTGTAAAAACCTTATTTACATTCACGTTTCATTTAACAAACTGAGGCTGGAAGCGTGGCGCCGAGACCGCCTTCCTTTGCTCTCACGGCGGCGGACTGAGGTGGTGACCTCACCGATGACCTCCCCGGTGACCTCATCAGTGACCTCATCAGTGACCTCACCAGTGACGGCTGGCTGGAGCACTGCGAGGTCCGGTTGAAGAGGATGTCGTCTTTGACCAGCACGGCCACGGCTCTCAGGACGAAGGAGAAGAAGAGGTTGAGGTGGATGTAGTTTCTGGTGCAGTGGAGCTTCCTGTAGAGACACATGACGACGCGTGTGTTACTTGATGACACGTGGGTTACTTGATGACACGTGTGTTACTTGATGACACGTGTGCTACTTGATGACACGTATGTTACATGATGACACGTATGTTACATGATGACACGTGTTACTTGATGACGCGTGGGTTACATGATGACACATGTGTTACTTGAAGAGACACGTGTTACACATGACACGTGTGTTACTTGATGACACGTGGGTTACTTGATGACGCGTGGGTTACTTGATGACGCGTGTGTTACTTGATGACACGTGTGTTACAAACTAATTAATCTGACAGAGCTTCCTCAGACTCGGCTGCAATGTCAATCTGCACATGAAGACAAAGAGCTAAAAGATCAGCTGTTCTTTTCTGTTAATAATGAAGGTATTCATTTTTCTTCTTCTCCATGCTGGTAATGTTTTCATATTGTCAAAGATCTTTACACGGCAGGGACAGTTTTATTTTTTAAAATTTGAGATCAAAGACGACGATGACAGGCGTGGAAGTTGTGTCGTCTCCAGTTTTGTGAAGCCGCTGCGGAAGTGTCATAAAACCTCTCTCCTGACCACCAGGGGGCGACTCCTCTGGTTGTATAGAAGTATATGCTTCATGTCTTAAAGCTGCATTCTTTCTCCTGACCACAAGGGGGCGACTCCTCTGGTTGTATAGAAGTCTATAAAATGACTCTACTGAGGGAATACATCAAGAGAGAAGTAAACATTGTAAACACAAGTTTATGTCTCAATCTCTAGTCTCAATTCTTCTTCTATACAGCATGATGTCATCATTTATACTTTATGGTCATTTAGAGTCAAACAGACCATAAAGCAGGGGGCGCTTTAGGGGCGGGGCTACAAGTTGATTGACAGGTCGATACTAGAGTCGTTATATACAGTCTCTTGGAGCGATCCCGTCCTAATAGGGCCACTTATTTTTTTAAGACCCGGCTTCTACGCGGTGACCACGATGCTTTTTTATTTCACGTGATGATACAGTGACACCAGCTCTTACCGGAACAGACAGAGGATGGCACTTCCCGTGGTGAGGGCGATCAAAGACAGACTGTGACCCAGAGTGTACAACGTCTTCACCACCACATAGAAGACCAGCTGCAGACACAGAAAGAGGAACAGGGTCAGACATTATCCTTCACAAGCTATTCATCTCTCTATATAAATTATTATTATCATTTTGCAGAACCCATTTCTTTTTATGTGAGTACAATCAGCATCTCAAGGGCAGATGCAGTGAAACGAGCACATCCCTGCTCCCCAGAGGATGCGCCCTTCTTTCATTATTTGATGATTTATCAGGTCATGATAGCATTTCTTTTTGTTTCGTTGAACTACAGATTGCATTTTAAACATGTTCAGCTTTAGTATAGATGTTATTCACACAATATTCAAGACAGAATAAAAAAATTAATAAACAGATGGAAGGACAGACGGATGATATAATCATACAAAGGGAAATAAAAGGACTTAAATCAAAATCATCAGCAATGTAATATGATTAACATGACGGCAGTATTGCTATTGATGCAGAGAGAGAGAGAGAAAGAGAAAGAGACGACAAACCCTTGACTATTGAGATGTCTTCCACGAGAAGACCAAGACAATATTAAAGCACTTTCTCCAGAACCACAGACCAATGGGACACAACCTATTTGATGATAAATTTGATCATTTTCAAAACACAGATCATGTTTTTTTGTCCTACTTTTTTTCTCAACCATCATATTTTCTTTCACAAGAATAGTCATTTGAAAATTATCTTGTCAAATCTTGCATCACAACCAAATGGCACCTTTCTTTTGAGGACGCTCACATAGCAAAGAGGGATGCATTTTTTTTAGGTAAAGGCCAAAGAAATATCAGCAGTTAGGTTGTGAACACGTGTATTTTTCCGTGAGACCGTAGTTAGCTTTCTGGGTGGTAAATGTTTGTGATCTTGTTAAAATGCGTCGTCACATATTCAGAGCTCTGTTGTCACTCTACCCTCACAAGAAAAAAAGATGGCGCCAACCACAAACCTGTTATTTTCACTCTCTGCAACCTGCTCTTCTTCTTCCTCCTCCTGCTTGTATTGTGAAATATCTCATCTCCAATCAACAAGCTCAGATTTTTTTCTTCTTTTTCTAGGAAATAAAAGCTGATTCAGACAATAAAAAAACACTGAGAGGGCTGAAGACTTCTTTTTTTTTTAAAGGAGAAGAAAAGAACAAATTCCTGCCAGAAAATATGTTGGTGAAATCCGAATAAGTTGATCATAGTTGAACTTAAATGCCTCAAAGAAAACACTAAAAACAGCAAACTACCAATAATGAGCAGAATTCTAGAAAGAAATACCGGCAAAATTCCTAAAACATTTCACCCAAAAGCCACAAATCTGAGAGAAAATCTTATTTCACGTAATTAACCATAAAGTAACGGGTTTACATCCAGAATTATTTCCTCTGGCTGTCAACATGTCACTGAACGCTACGGATGTCTTCTCTTCTTTGTGGGATTGTTAAGGATTCATTTTCAGACTTCGCCACCACAAAACGTGTGGCACACGTGCTCCGACTTAGTGATGCAATAAGCTTCAGATCAGAACCGACTCACCGACTCACGTGTCACGGTGCTGAGGATGAGGAGAGAGAGAGAGAGAGAGAAAGAGAGAGAGAGGAAGAGAGCTTTTGCCTTTGGGAAAACTTCTTGGCATGAAAAACAGAAGAACAGATAATTTCCTGTTGGAAACGAAGGCGGAGACTGAAGTGTGCCAAACGCATGACCTCTGTGTGTGTGTGTGTCCTGTTATCTCGCGTCCTCTGAAAGAAACATGTTTTGTGTTTAAGTTCCTCTTTAATTCGTGAGAAAATCAAAAGCGTGTTCATTGGAGAAAAAAAAAGAAGGTCCGATATCAAATACAACATTTAGTGTAATTGGACAGGTACATTCTTTTTTTGTGTGTGCGTGCACATTTTGTATGAACACATCCTGACTCGATGTGTGTTTATTGGACATTTGTGTGATTGTGCCCTCTACGTTCTATTTGTTTAAATGTATTGTTTTATGGTAATTTTAGTGACTTATTCTAACGATTTTATGCCATTTTAATTATGTGATGTAAAGTGTCTGTAACAGTTCAGATCCATACCTTCCTTTTCTGAGTTGTTTTCATCCTGTCTCTAACTATCACATCATTCCAGATCCTGCTTCCCATCTCGTTTGTCCAACTCCCTTCACCTGCCTCTGATCACCTCGTTAGTCCCTCATTACCTTCACCTGGTTCTCACGCCCTTCTCACCTGCAGCCCATCCCCTCGTTAGTCCCTCACTATTTAGCTCCCTCACTTCCACTTGTCCTCTAACAGGGGCCGTTTCTCAATTCAAAGTACACGACTGCAGACTTGTGTTCTTTTGGAGTCTGGACTTGGGAGTCTGGTCTCGGGAGCCCAGAATCTGGGGAACGGGAGGACGGTCTTTCTGCGATTGGAACGGCAGCTTATTTGATGACGTCACCACATCAGATGTTCTTGCTCCTGAGTTTATTCTAATTATTCAGTGTAAATATTTTTTTACAGTCAAATAAACAAAACATCCTAAAATTACATTCCGTGACTCAACAACAGTAGTATTTATAAAAAGTCATCTGTCAGTTGTTTATTTTCTCCTCCGCTATTGTTTCCGGTTGCTGGTGAAATACATTGTGGGATATATGCTGGCCAGAGTACGCACAAGTCTCCTGTGATGCATCCTCCGGAAAGTGGGAGGATCGAGTCACATCCGGGCATTTTGACCGTGCTTTGAGAGAAGCAAACTTTGAATTGGAACGTGTACCCGGGCTGAGACTGATGACGTTTCACGAGTCCACGAGGACACAAGTAGAGGAAAGGACGCACAAGTACGCATATTGAGAAACGGCCAGGTTGTCGTGTGTTCTTCTTGAAGCCCTCCAGTGTTACCAAGTGTGTTTATCTGTTCCCGTCTGTTTTGTTCCTGCAGGAACTTTGAGTAAAGTTAATTATTTTCCAGTTCTGTCTCCTGAGTTGTGCATTTGGGTCCACCCTAATATTCCCGTGACAGTGTCTTTAAGTTCCTTGAAAAGTGCTATTTAAATTAAATGCATTATTATTTATTTTGCTCTCATGTCCGAATATGTAAAGTCTGCAGCACAAGATAGAGGACGAGGTTCGTTAGCATGCCAGAGAGGGAGGGAGATTAAATTAAATCGTGTTCTGCCTCCTGAGATCATCTAAAGAAAAGGTGCACTCAGCCGAGGGCCGATCCGGGCCAGGTGTGTCCCTTTGTTGTGTGATTTAATTAATACAACCCACAACCGGCTAAACCCCTGGCGAGACACCAATGTGTGTGGGGAGCGTACTCAGCAGAGAGTTTACTTGTATTTCCGTTAGCTATTAGCTAAGGAAGTATCCTCATACGAGGGTTCCTACGATATCCACACAATCATGAACGAGGAAGTATAAAGACCGCAAAAAAAAAGAAGCAAGCACCGGCCAGGGGGCGAAGTCGATCTTCCAGCTGGGAGACGGCGGCCTGATCCCATCGGGTAAACCAAGAAGTTCGGAACGGAGATTTAATCCTCACACAATTTGCGTGGTTCAGTAACGTCACTTCATTATCTAACCCAATTATCGTTTCTTTTATTCTTTCCTGAGAAAAGTGACAAATGTTGCTGGACTTTCATGGAAAAGTACTTTTTGGGGAAGATATCGTACGAACCGGAGCTATGCGTGAACTCACTGCTGAGTACATCACCGCTAGCTGAGCCAAAGATACAAAAACAAGCAACCAGGGAACTGAAGTGATTCACTCGCTTGTTGTCTGGAAGGGAACGCACGTATAAACAAACAAACTGGGGTTTAATCCTCTGCTTTTTTGTTCCAGTTCAACGAGGGTTTATTTATTTATATCTTCCATGTGCCAGAGTGTAATAATTCAACAACACCTCGTCTGCTGCTCCCAGATAAGATACTTGTCTGGTTTGACATTTCTCTTACTAAAGATCACAGATGCCTTTAAATCTTCAAGCTATTAAAGTATTTCAGCTTTTTAAATATTTATTTGCTGTTATTGATAATGTGTTATTATATATCATGTCTTGTTAAAAGGAAAATATGTGTCATATTTATCTGTATTAAATTGGTATTTTCTATAATGTGATATTGTAATAATATATAGAGGCTTCAAATAATTAGATTATTTATCTACATTATGTTTCTGTATTTTTCCAATTTATTCAAAATAAACTAAACTAAATCGATGCATCTTTTCTTCTTCTACTTTCCTGCAAAGTGTTGGAGAGAGGGGAGGGGAGGAGAGGGGGAGGGGGGGGTCTGACAGACGCGGAGTGTTGTGTTCAGGGTGTTGTGGGTGTATTGCGTAGAGAGGGAGCAGGTGGAGATGGGAAAGCGTGAGAGATATGGGGGGGGGGGGCGAAGCAGACAGTTTAACGAGCACAATGGGGGGATTCAGAATCAGAACAGTCGAGACCCAAACTGACCCCTCGGCACCGAGAGAACAGCAATTATCACCGTGCAAGACAAACGAGGACAAACATTGTCGTTCGGCTGCTTCCCCCCTGTAACGGTTTCGGGTGGAGGAGGATACACACTTCACGCATTGTGCTTGTGATTATCCCGAGTGTGGGGACTGTGCCATACACCATTTCATTGAGTTATAAAAAAAGTCAATACTTGGCTTTATTACTTTTCTTCTGTTGTTTTTTTAGTTTTGTCAGACAAAATAAACATTTTGCTGTAAAGTTTATTTTCTATTGCTGTTAGTGTTAGCGTGTCTGGTTGATAGCATCAAAAAGTGCGTCCGCTTATCTGCGGGACGGTTGTGACAGTATTGATTAAAGTTTCCAACTTGTTACAACAAAAAAGCTGCAAAAAATAAGAATAAAAAGGCTTTTCTTAATTTAATGATTTTATGCAGAGTGAAGCCGATGTGCCTTCTCTCTCCTGACCACCAGGGGGCGACTCCTCTGGTTGAATAGAAGTCTATATAAATGACTTATCTCTTGATTTATTCCCCCAGTAAACATTGTAAACATGAGTTTATGTCTTCTTAAATTATGTTGATTTAGTACATTATGGTCATTTAGAGTCAAACAGACCATAAAGCAGGGGATGATTTAGTTTAGGCAATTTGTGAAATCTATTTTTAAGTGTAAATATAAGGTGTTCAAAATTAGACTTCAATTATTATGATCTTCCTATTTAGCACGGAACACGGTGTCCCAACGTCCTCGGGAAGCAGAATATTTGGGAAATGCACATTGGGTTCATCTAAAAAAAACTATAAATTGTTCGCAGGCACCTGAATCTGTTCAGGTTTTAAATTCCAACGCGGCTGTCCATCACCGGCGGTGAGGTTCGTTATCTCGGATGAAACCAGTCCGATCGAATATGAATCGAGTTTCTGTCTCTGCATCATTAAATAAACAGTCCACAGAAATATGATCCGAAATAACAATAAAATGAACATCTAACTATCGCCTACCACTAACGTGGTTTTGCCTGTGTTTAAAATGTTTTTTTTAAATTGTAATTTGGGTCGAAAAAAGCTTCAAATTATGTTGAATTATTAAATTCAAGTTAAAAATAACTGTGATAACTCCTTGTATCATAATTTTTTAAACATTAATTAACATTGGTCATTAAGTCTTCCACTGCAAAATAGTCAGTCTGGAAAGGATTAAGAACATTATAATAAGATTGGGATTAAATGTTTCATTAGAGGTTAAATGCCATTATAATCACATCCTGGGACTCACGACATTACTCAAACAGTTCATGTATTAAACGTGCATCTCACTGTCGTTGGGCAGATTTGACCTTTTTAAGGATCCCATGTTAATGAACAGCCGTCACCTCCAGGCGACGTCAATTACAAACCTCCAGCTCTTCCTCTTTCCCTCTGACATTTACAGGGGGCGATGAAGACAGTGAACGCACCTTGTTCTGGCTGGTGTCCGAGCCGCAGGCGCTGGTGATGTTCGGGAAAACGTCCGACCATCCCGCCGGCGTGCAGTTCCTGCTGATGTTACCTGCGAGAGAGACGAAGAGAGACGGTAGCGATTGATCCTCACACTGGAGTCAGTAGAATATGAGCTGGTAACGTCTGCCCGTTGTGGGGATTATTCCGGTTTTCCGAGCGGTTATTTTTTAACGCATCTGACTCATGACATGCAAATCGGCATCGACCTATGTATCTTTTCTATGGCAATAGTTGTCGAGCCATTTAACCTCAAACCACACGTGACCCGACTGGTGGCGCTAGAGGAAAAACACAGAGGATCCCCAGTCATTAGGATTCGTCCTCTTGTCAATAGAAAATGCGAAAGCCGAGAGAAATTATCACACCCAAAAAAAAAACACCAATTTAAAAGTTTTTACGGTCTTCCTCCCTTTGTGTGGTCACAATATCACCTTGTAGCCCTGCCCCTAAATTTTCCCTTCTTTAAGGTCTGTTTGGCTCTGAATGACCATAATGTCCTAAATGATGACATCATGCTGTATTGAAGAAGAGACTGAGACATAAACTGATGTTTACAATGTTTACTGAGGGAATACATCAAGAGAGAAGTAGAGTCTTTATATAGACTTCTATACAACCAGAGGAGTCGCCCCCTGGTGGTCAGGAGAGAGAATGCAGGTTTTAAGACATTTTACTCAGGAGAACTGAAGGTTAACGTCCGGTATGAACATGGCGTAAAGCTGCAGCTAAATCATAATTCTTATTTTCATTAGCGATATAATGTTATAATCCATAAAATGTCCAAGCTGAATTATTAAGAATGACCTCATTCAAAAGATAGACTTCACAGACACTTTTTGAAATTTAAAAAATTCTTGGGATTTGTAAAACAGAGAAGAATGGCAATTTTTTTTTTTTTTTTTTTTTCTGTATTAAAGGCTTGAACCCTTCTCATATACTTCTATACAACCAGAGGAGTCGCCCCCCTGGTGGACAGTAGAGAGAATGCAGACATTAAGACACGTGGATATTGAACTTGCGGCGGTGCACTGGGAGTTAATTTCCCTTGGAAGTATCCAGAATGTATAAAAAGCATGAAGATCATCCCCAGATCATCCTCTCGCTCACTGAGCTGGAATAACGTCGGCACACTACCGCCTCGCTGCACATGTTTTTATTTTTTACCATCGGAGGACAATAATGTTCCTGAACATGGTGAATAAAACAAATGTCCAGGTTTAATCAACTTTGTTTTCTTATGAAATGGATAAATTAAAAATGTAGATTAAAATTAGAATCAGAAGTTTGGCATCCGTATTTCTTCAAAATGCCACCGAGCCATCATTTTATATAAAAACAGAGGATGTGCTTCTTCCTCATCCTCCTCCTCCTCCTCTTGTTCATCCTCCTCCTTCATCTTTTTATTGATCCTCCTCCTTCATTTTCTTCTTTCTCCTTCTCCTTCATCTTCTTCTTCCTCCTCCTGCTCCCTTCCTCCTCCTCCTCCTCCTCCTCTTCTTCTTCAACTTCTTCTTCCTCCCCCTCCTTCATCTTCTTCTTTCTTTTCCTCTTCCTTCTTCTTCTCCATCTTCTTCATCCTCCTTCCTCCTCCTTCATCTTCAAATTGTTCTTCTTCTTCCTCCTTCTTCTTTTCTTTTTTACCATGAATCAGATGTATTGTTCAATCCCACTGGATTATCCATCTGTAGATAGAATCAGTCGACTGTAAACTATAAACATCTAATCTCAGAACAATGATCCCAACCACTGCGGCCAGTTCCAAAAATGGCCAGATATTCATAAAAACAGGATCAGGAATAAACAGGATTATAAATCTTTTTTTGTTGGCCAGCCGACGTTCAACTTGTGTAAACCTCCTCGGTAGACGTAAATGTAGAAACTCTCTTTCGGAGTTTTGCGAGCGAGCCCATTGGCTGCGAGCCTTCCCGCTGGGCGCTTACATAACGCGGCGTCATCAATCAAGAGCTCGGCCTCGCAGCGGTGATACGAGACGCCATCTGCTCAGTGGCGGGGGAGAAGAAAAACCGAGGGAGCAAACGAGGACATGGAGACTCATCGGTTCACGAAAAATCCGGGAAACGGTCGAAGGAGCGAAACTCGTGTGTGATGGGATCAAAAGCTCCGGGACACGGGATGAATGGACCGTGTGCTGGGACCCTCTTTTCTTCTGTTAAGCGACCCTCAACAGCTAGTTTTTCTTCACAGTGTGATCCGAGATGCCAGGTGTTGGACACACACAACCACACACACACACACACACTGAACCTACATTACAGTTCAGCTTCAACTCGAGAAACCCACCGTTTCTGCCGAATACCGTCGTGAGGACTCGAGGACAGGAGATGGTGACGGTCTCTCCGATCTCGGTGCGCTCCCAGCATGCAATGCTGTCCCACGTTCCTTTGCATGCCGGCTCTGTCGGGGGGGACAAAACAGAAAGGCCACGCATGAGAGAGGTTCATTATTTTCGGTGTGCAGGTGTGTGCATATTTAAACTCGAGCAGGAGGCGACTCAAAGGGCACAAAAGGGCACATTTGCATAAAATCCTTATTTTGGTTTGTAGATTTTTTTAAAAGGACATTTTTGGGGGAGATTTTTCTCAGGATAGACAAGTAGAGGATCTCTAGACCCTCCCAGTGCAGTATCAAAAACCCAATAATAGATCTTGCAACTCTAACGGGCCGATGGCAAACTTTCAACGCCAGAAGAGTAAGAGGCGGAGGACACCGACTCTCTGGTTTATTATCGCTCTGACCTTTGACCTCCTGTTGTGCGTCTAATGCCTTGTAAACGGCCTGAACCCACACGGACAGGTGGGATGCGCCTCCGTGAGAAAAAAGGGGAAGGAGGTTAAAGGAAAGAAGGTGGGAGTGTAAAGGAAAGGAAACAACACACACAAAGGAAGGAGGGCGACACATGTCTTTGGGGGAAAACATCCCAACTCATCAGTGCGTGAAGAGAAAAGCCCGTCGACCCGCCGAGTGATTCCATCCGCTCAGAGCCAAGCTCATGCACAGCAGCACCCTCCTCCTCCTCCTCCTCCTCCTCTCCTCCTCCTCCCAGAAGGTTTCTCCTTATCCTTTATTCCAGAATCATCCTATACTTTTCCCGACTCTCCATTTAAAGCTTGACGGAATCGGCCCGTTTCTTGTCTTCATGGTTTGGCCTGCAGGATCGGAGTCAGAGGACTGGTAATTAAAATGTCTTTTTTTTTTTAGAAGAATGTACAAAATTAAAATGTAAGCCTCACATGGTGAAATGAATTGGACACACATTAGAAGATGTGCTTGCTGAGCTTCGGTGGAGCCTCATCATAAACCAAAAGTCAAAAGGTCAGGAACAAAACACTTCAAACCACTTATTTCAACCATGAATATTGAAAGCAACTTTTCACCCGCAAACATTTTAAACACGTTAACATATATTTTGTGATAACTGTGTCTCCACTAATGTCTTCACACCGAGCCGTTCTCAGCCTCTTATGAGAAGACAGCGACGCCGGCGGGCTTAGTGCGTCGTCGTCTTCTCATCCATTTTAAAATGGTTTACACACTGTTGTTTACACTGCATCAGGTTGGCGCTCTGGGAGCTCTGGGAGCTACGAGAGCTCAGCTTGCCTTTGCCGTTAGCCCCTCCCCCCTCCCCCCATCCGACAGTAAAGAGCCCATCTGCAACATTAAAAGCTTGATTTTTCGACAGATTCAAGTCATTTGCCGAGCGGTTGACCTCTGAATCAGGTGAAAGACGCCCATCACAGAGGATCTTTGTATTTAAACTCTACTCTGGGCTCAGTGTTTGGTGTTTTACGCCTCCTGCTGCTTGAGGAGGTGCAGTGTAGATGAGCCGTGAGTGTGGTGGGGCACCTTTGTGGTTGCCGGCGGCGTCCTCCTGCCTCAGCGTCCTCACGCACTCCTCCTGGTCTCGCTCCACCTCCAGCAGGAAGTTACAGGTGGGGTGACGCCCGTCGACCTGCGGAGGGGAAAGCATCTGCAGAGTGAGAATATGTACGGGATGATTATCTCATGAAATGCTCATTTTTAGGTATTTGCCAAAAGAAAAATCGCGCTAAAGTCGTACTAAAAGGTGTCGAAAGGTGTGATGACCGCCACAGGTACTGAAACAAGCTTTTATAACACTTTATTAAGAGATCCAACTTTTAAAATGTGTTGAGACATTTTAAATCACGTCCTCAACAAACGGAAAAACTCGATAACAATAAGTCACGTTGAAATAGTCAAAAATGTTTCAAAATGTACTCGTATAGATGTCCATATTTAGTTTGTGCAATTGTTAAATCAAGGTTATGATTGAAAGATAAAAAATGACCAATACTCCACGTCTCTATTTATTCTTTTTTATATACAGTATATATATAAAAGTGTGTGTGTTTGTGCATGTGTGTGTGTGTCTAAAACCTGGAGAAGCAGATCAACTTAAGGGTCGGTGAGCGACTATAATCCTGCAGAGGAACCACAGAGACTGGACAAACAGCAAACTCCACATATTTTAATATTTGTATGTGTGTGTGTGTTACGATGAGTGCATGAGGAAATAAAAGATTGTATTTGTATCTCAATATTTGCTTTGATTGAGACAAATCTTGGTTTCAGTAGTTGCTTCAGTACTTTCTTGCCCCCAAAAAATCTTTTTACAAGAGTAGAGTAGTGAGGATAATGTGACCAATAGGTAAGAATAGTGACACGTGTGAACAAAAGAAAAAAGGCTAAAATGATGCGCCGCCCCCCCCAATAAATGCATCCCCACAATTTGAAATAGCTCTGACTGCTCATCACTCACCCAAATACACACACACACACACACACACACACACACACACACACACACACACACACACACACACACACACACACACACACACACACACACACACACACACACACACACACACAGGCATCGGACTGAGGACCGAGTAAATTCATATTGGAAGTGAGGACCACCCTTTCTCACACACATACACACAGGTCACATTACATGAATGCATTTGACTATATTTCAATGTGATGCTGTTCTTTAACTACACATTTAAATGCTTATGTTTAAATAAAGGTTATGTGTAACCAAAATACAAGACAATGCAATAACTTTGTTTGTCCACCAGATTGGAAACTTTGTCTCAATACTTATTTTATACTAAGAATATTAAAAGCACTTGAGATGTCCAAAAAGACTGAAACTTAAATAGTTAATCCTACAAAAGTAACTCACAATAACTAAGTTTTTTTTAACACATACAGAGTTCTCCTGGGTGAAAGTCCTGTTTGTTTGACCTCGAGAAGGAACGTCCAATTTCAGACACTTCAGAAACGGGAGGTCTTAAAAATCTTCATTTGAGTAAATATTTTACAGCCAAATCAAATAGTTTACAGAATATTAAACCTTTGGTTTCTTTCCAAGGCTTTTACTACTTGACATGTTGCTCCACAGGGAAATTAAGTAAGCCATGAATATGAGATATGAGTCGACACATATAGTTATTAAGTTTGTGTTGCCAACTTCTGAGCTTTTTATTTTCTGCGCTGCACTTTCCCCCCAAAGGACACCTGTCAATCAAACAGCGCTGGCATGAGTTTCTCAGTCATGGCGTCTCTTCCTGCTCACACTCAGATGTTATTATATTTACTTCCAGACAAACCAGAGAAAGCATCACCGTGGTTCAACGTTCAGAAGAAAAGAAAACGCTAAAAAAATTCCCAAACTGGATACACACCAAACTGAATCACTGGTGTTTTACAGCAGCCAGCAAAAGTGACATTTTATTTACGCGCAAACGTGGAAGAAGATTTATTTGACGTCTTTATCTCAATGTGTGCCAGATGCGGCTTTTAGTGGCTTCTACAGTTCTCATTCCTATTCCAGTCCACTTCTACTCAGACCGGCGGTGTTTGAAGTCAAAGACATTTTGCAGTCCTCATTCCCACACCTGTCTAAGAGCTCTCTGATGCAGGAGCCACATATTTATCACAGCTGTTTCTGGTGTTCCATGTTCCAGAAGTTGAACTTGTCAGAGTTTTAACACATGAAGGTTAAACTTCTATACAACCAGAGGAGTCATCTCCTGGTGGTCAGTAGAAAGAATGGAGTTTTAACACATGAAGCATAGACTTCTATACAACCAGAGGAGTCACCCCTGGTGGTCAGGAGACAGAATGCAGCTTTAACACGTGATGCATTGACTTCTATACAACCAAATAAGTCACCCCTTGGCGGTTGGTAAAGAGAATGATGTTTTAACACATGAAGCATAGACTTCTATACAACTAGAGGAGTCGCCCCCTGGCGGTCAGTAGAGATAATGCAGCTTGAAGACATGAAGCCTAGACTAATATACAACCATAGGAGTCGCCCCCTGGTGGTCAGTAGAGAGAATGCACATTCTACTACCTACTTTAAAAACATTCTGAAGGACCTGGATGTCGGCAAGTTTTTTTAATATGTGCAAAATATTGCAATAGCTAACACACAGACACGTTGTGCAGTGTTACCAAAAAAGGCTCGGTATGAATTCACAAATAGATAATAGTGGGCGCAGGTTCATTTATAAAAGTATCCCATGAGTCTCAGCTTCATGAATGCTAATGTGGCTGCTGGACGCCATCAGCATTAGCTTCAGGAGCCGACTGCTTACAACTCACCGGATCAGATTAACACAGCAGGAGCCGAGCGAGGAACAAACCGAGTGGGCCTGCGAAGCCTCCTGGTCACATCTCACGGATGCATTTTAAGTGTCCGATCTGCAGCGCAGACAAAAACCAATGGAGGTACGGCGAAGTCCGAGAAGACGCTCACCAGACACCTGCTGCGTTCCAGCGACGTTTGAAGTCGGAAACCCCAACTTCCACTTGTGACTATAACGGATCCATCCCGCCGGGACCTGTTTTACATCACTGGTTGTCATGCGATGTCGTCGTTTCACAGATTCATTGTATTATTGTTCATCATCATTTCATTTCTTTATTGTATTTCTTACATCGTTCTCATCCTGTCCTCTTTGTTTTATTGTTTTCGTCTATTGTGTGTTGTATGGGTTTAAAATCATAGGAAGTGGACGTAGTCATCGTGACGTCATGATGTCATGAAACCTCGAGTTCAGCTATTTCGGCCAACGGAGATCGCGGGCGTTTCCATGTTGTTTTATTTTGCATCCGATAAACGAAGTTACCACATTTGGACGTTCGGAGGAGGTAGCATCGGTGACCTGTTAATCACAATAAGCCCGCACTCAAGCATACCTCGCAATATGGTCTATTTTACTCTAAATACCACACCAGGAGAAAGTTGTTACCGTTGAACTAGTTTTTGGAACTAGCAATCGAGGTGAGAAGTAATAAATCAAGTGAGAAGTAGGGTAATTTGTCCATAGACACTATATTCGATCAGACTAAGTTTTTCCGTCAGAGAGAATACACATTTTTAGAATGAATAGCGGCTCCCAAAGAGGTTAATTGCTGCAGAAGCATCCATTAAACATCTACTTTTGAAGGTATTTCTTTAAATCAACAAAGCCGAGTATTTACTAAAAGCAGCCTGCTCTTTTCAGCTTTCAACACTCATCTGCTGGAGAAGACTTGAAGATGTTGCAATGATAGGACTTGAGTTAAGATTCTTTTCTTCATATCTCACCATTACCGATGCAGTATTACAGCAAAACAACGGTTACAATGCAATTTCACACTCGACCTACAGTTTGTATCTCAGCCTCATTTAAAAAAAACATTTTGCCGTACAGTCTGGAAGATGACGCCGGGGGTGGGGAGGGAGGGGGGATCAAGGATCTGCGTGGAAGACGAGTGTAGACAGCAAAGACGAGGAGTGAGTCAATATGTCAAGCCTGTGGCGTCTCGCGGAAAAGAAGCGCTTAACGCCGAATCCGTTTAACCTTTAAACAAATTAGATGATTTCAGTGAGAATTACTCTCGTCTGTAACAAATACTATTGTGCCGAGATACATCTTGACGTCCATTCAGTTTTACGCCATCTGTTCTCTTTTGCGGTCAGAAAACATTCATCATTCAGAAAAAAACTAAGTACGAAGGGAAGAGAGCGTACATATTTATTTATTTCCTGGTAATGTTTCCGAAATATCTTTTTATTTTTGGAAGCCGAGTTTGGGGTCTAGTACACAAGCAACGGTAAGAAGTTAATTAGCAGACCACGCTTCATAGACTCTCAATAGCAAATGCTTTATGGTCCGTTTGACTCTAAATGAGCATAATTTACTAAATTATGACATCACTCTGCATTGAAGAAGACTTAGAACTAGAGACTGAGACATAAACTCATGTTTAAAATCTTTACTAAGGGGATTAAGTTTAAGAATTAGAGTCCTTTTCTCATAGACTTCTATACAATCAGAGGAATTTTGTTGTTGTTGATCTCTATAGCTAATATCCATGTTTATATCAACTGAATGGGGGTATCACCTGTTTTAATATTTAATTATACAATTATCTTGAGGCTTAAAGTTGTATAATTGAAGGCGTGGGAGGTGTGGTCTCAGTGCCCAGCTGCGAGCTGTTTCCTCCGCTGCCATCTCAGTTTCACCAACAATCTACCTCTTATAATGTAATACATGCACTGTTTTTTTAAATGACCTACTTCAGACCCAGTGTTGGGATTCTGTTACTTATCGCACCATCGACACAGACCGATCTGCTTTGTGCTGAATCCAGCTGATATAATTGTTCTGGCTGTAATTCAAATCAGGAAAATCAAGACTGTGAAAAATGACATGGATTTAGCATAATTACCTGTAATGGAGAGCAACACTGAATATGTGCATTATTAAACTGTGAAAATACAAAATAATATGGAAATATCGCAAACACGTTTTCAGATTTGATAAATAGGAACTAAATATTACTGCATGGATGTTATCACTAAAATCTATTGTGTTTAGAGTTGTTTTTTGTTTTTTAATGGGATTTGTTGGACAAAATAATGACGGTTTTGGACAATGGGCAGTGTTATTCCCATTTAGGTCTCTTTAGACAATGCTTTTATTTATACATGAGAATAAACCTTCATTTTAACCAGATTTGAAAAAACTATGAGTCACTGTATGAGAGCCGTTCATATTTTTAGTGCCTTTATTATATTCGGCTTTGTTGTGTGCCGGATGCGTATGAGAGTGTTTTTGTGTGGTGGGGTTATGCTCATGCTCACGGCTCAAAAGCAACCGATGGTGAGAAACCGAGGGGAATGCGGCGCCCTGCTACATCATAATGGGGTTACGCATCGCCGCTTTCTGTGGCCTGAATACCAAAAGACAGCAGACCTTGAAGATAACAGCACTCCAATACACTCGCAAACATTAAATCATAAACAGTATGGGGCGACTTCAAAAGGTTCGTTCACCAACGTGGTGACTTTTATTCTGGATCTTTCAGATATGTTGAAATAATGTTGTCATCTTGTCTCTAAAATGTGCAGATGTGGAACAAAGAACAGTAAAAGCACATCAACTGGGAAAGAAATCCAGATTTATTTATTTCATATCCATAAATAACTTAATAATAAAAGTAGTTACATGAAATGAGATAAAGCTCCGGCAATCTAAAAGGCATTAGCGTCAGTGTGTCCTGTGATGTGGAAAGAAAACCATCGTGGTTTAACACATGAAGACGGACGTACTCTGAATTATTCACGTTACGGAGTCTGAGTGCACTCAGCCCGGGTTGGTTTTGTTTATTTATCTTATCAGCTTTTCTGAATCCAATGAGAGACGCATTTAAAAACTACATTTTTGTTTTCCTTTATCAATATCTATACAATAATATAATAATAATCTGGTCATTTGGTTAAAATCGTTCAATCGTTGCTGTAATACTTCAATGTAGATTTACAGGGAAATTTTGACTGTTTTGAATGTTGCTGTGAAAGCAGTGCATTCTGGGAGTTATAACACTTTATACTAAAGTATCAAGTATTTATTTCTATCTACAGTAATTCACTCCTTAAAGTTGAGAAATTACTAGAAAAAAATCATTTATCTCCCTGAAAGCCACATCTCTTTATGTATCGCGCATATTAAAATTATTATATTTAACCCTCCTGTTACCGTTGAGGTCAATTTGACCCCATTCGATGTTTGACGTCTCTAAAAAAATTATTGACATAATTTTTCTTTTTGCTTCGTATTTCATGACTTTTCCTAATTTATTGAGGACAACTGGAAAAACCTAAAATTCACATGATGATATGTTTTAATGTCCTGTACACAACATTTGTAAATTTGACCCCAGGCTGTTTTTTACCGTGTAAAACATATACGAAATATCAACTTTTTTATTAATTTAAAGGACTATTTAGGTAGTCAACAAACAAACATAAAGTGACACTTAAACTTGGGAAACAATATAAATTCAAATAATTTTCTGGAGGTTTTAATTGCTGGGGTCAAATTGACCCCAAGGGTTGTTAGTAAATTTGAAGGTACCAGGAGGGTTAAAATGGTGGCCACATTTAAGTTGCGTTTCATTAACACAACTAAGTTGCACCAACACTTTCACTGTGTTCTTCCGTTACACAAGCAGCTTTATATTTATCTCCGCCACCATGCCGCGGATATAAGTGTTCGACCTCTCCAAAGGGGGGTGGGAAACTCTCGTCAACCCACAGAAAGAAAGAAAAAGATCCTCGCGGTGAAACGCCAACATGTAAAACATGAATCTGCCTGAATTGACCACAGCGCCTGGATACATCGATAAGTTTCCATGTGAGAGAGAAGGCAGCTGAGGCTTCTCCTCCTCCGGCGATGTGTGAACCCACCCGCAGTCTCAGGTGCCTCATCCAATTTGTGTCCTTGAAAACACCGACCGCCACTACAGTTATCACCGGGCAGGCGCCATTTATTACGATGTCGGTTTCTGCTCGTTTCTGTTGGTGTCCAAATAAAGTTGAATAGTTCTGATATAATCTGGATTGTGAGCTTTATGATCTATTGCACGACTACTTCAAATAAGGCTGTTTTCTGACGTAGTGTCAATTAAGCATGTAACAAAACTAAGGTAACATTATTTAGAAGCTGTATTGTTTTCAAAGGGGACATGAACAGTGGTCTACCGGGTGAAAGTCTTGTGTTCGTTGAAAACATTTTTATTTAAGAGCGCAAAAAAACGTCTTGTGAATGGCCACTTATTCCGCATTTGGCTGTACTTAGCTCCACCCTCTCATGTTATTCCAGTTCCCAAAAACCAAGAAGCCGACGGGCAAAATTCGAGACGGCAACGACCAAAGATGGCAACAACCAAAAACCGAGATGGCGACAGCTAAAAACCAAGATGGCAACAACCAAAGATCAAGATGGCGAAGGCCAAAAAAAAATTAATGGTGATGGCCAAAAAACAACATGGCAACAGCCAAAGATGCAAATACCAAGATGGCGACAGCCAAAATGCCAAACCACAGACTGACTTGGAAAAACCTCCCAATTAAAATGTGCTGAGCGGAGATCTGAAAGTCCGGCCCAAGGACCAGAACAGTAGGCTGCAAACCCGGGTCCACAGTAACACGGCATCGATTCATGGCGTCCGAATCCAATATGTTCCAACACTCTGAATGTCGGTCAGGACGTTCAATCAATTCACAGCTTCCAAGAACAGTGAGTCAATAGGGCTAGCCTCCAGCTAACCCGCATGGACAGGAAGAGCTAGGCCGGAAATAGGGAAAAAGACAAGATGCCTCAAGATACAGGATAAAAGGAGTGACACATAGTGGTTGTGGTTGGTACTGCACCCATAATACGAAATTGCGCCTCTAGAGGTAGGAAGACCTCAGATTAAAACAATAGATCTGATTTATAATTGAAACATGGACACCGACTGACAATCGCAGCGTTGGATGTCAGAGGGTTCACGGCCCGTTCAGTGTGTTATGTTTTTCATTCTATACACATTACACATGTTGCACTTCTGTCTGTTAAAAGAGGGTCCCGGGACAGAGGACGTTGTTTTTGTATAGATTGTATTGAGATAAATAAATCACAGATGGATATACAGCTGCGAGAAGACTGTTTCTTTCTCTCTTGGCAGGTTGTGTAGGAGTAACAACCAAACACGCGGAGCACAGAGGCCTCCGGGAAGAAGGATTTCCTGAGAATTCTATCACATTTTTTACTTCTCACGTAGTTGTTGGGAGGAGACAACAAACCTTCCTGAAGCTTGCCGTCACTATTTACTCATATTGCATGTACTTGTGTGTTTTTATTGTTTAATGAGAGATGAGGACACAAAGACAGAGTTCAAGACCCCCCCGCCTTCTGTTTCTACGCCGTACTCGTCTCCTCTAACTGAGTTAGCGTTTTTTAACTTCGCCGAGTTGGATCTCCCGCAATATCTTCTTCAGACGGAGAGTATTAATATTCCACGGTGTTCACACCTGAGTCCTCTGGAGCTCTGAAGGCTGCACACAACATGCAGAGATTGGAATATAAACACATTAGAAACACAGACAGCACCGTGGCAAACATTGGCTTCACCTTTTTAATAAAGACGACTCACAGGGCGGGTATGGATCAATTACATGGGAATAGAGGAATACGTTTATTGACTCAACTTAATTAATTAATTAATTTACTGAATAGTATAAATAACGATCAATGGAAAAAAAACGGATTCTACAAAAGAAACATGGCGGTCAGTAAACTACACTTTCATTTAAATTTGTATCATCCCCTGTGAGAAGTGGACATAAATCACGATGATCTTCCAGTTTGCGTAGACTTCTATACAACCAGAGGAGTCCCCCCCTGGTGGTCAGTAGAGAGAATGCAGTTTCAACACACAAAGCGTAGGTTTCTATACAACCAGAGGAGTCGCCCCCTGGTGGTCACTAGAGATAATGCCGTTTTAACACACGAAGCGTAGACTTATATACAACCAACTCTCCTCGGTAGGAAGTGTCGTATCATGTGTTACGACATAACTTTAAAAACAAGCACATAGACTCCGCCTCCTTCTGCAAAGAGCTTTATTCACATTCACACTAAACTTTATCGACTTTATTGGGAATTTATTGTGAGCGTAAAGGAATAAATGAACGTTACGCAACAGTTAAAGCCAAATTAAAGCCACTGATCCGGGTTTGACAGCCGGCATCCATCCATCCTTCCTTCCTAAGTGCCCTTGAGCAGGAGACACACTTCCCCCCCCTGAGGATGTACGTGGGGAAGAGAGAGAGGAGGGGCTGGGGAAACGGATCTGTGCCCGTGAAGAAGGGGGGTTTGTGTACTTTAGTTGCCAGTGTTCCTCCGTTAGACACTTAAACCCTCACATTTGTTTTGGGTGACGTGAACACGTCGACAGCCCCGTCTGCTTCCAGTCACGGGAGGATTATGGGAAGCGAGCGCTGTTTATCCTGCGAGGAAGATCAACACTGGAAAAAGGAGGGCGAGATAATAGCTGCAGGACGGCTACCGCGAGAGCGAGCGGCACATTACCTCCACAAATTATCCTAATTAACAATCAGAGGAACGCCGGGGGGCGACGTCGGCTGCTCCCGCGTTAATGATCGGCACGCGCGAAGAAAAACAAACATCTTCATCATCGAATTATCTGCTAATTATGTAATCTGTTGAGAAATGTAAGCGTTCTCTGTTGGATGTGTGAAAATCAGGCATTCAGTTTATTGAGATGGAAGTAAAAAGCACTTAAATTTCATATTTCACGAATGATTTACTTTTCACAAAAAATATAAAAGGCTTAAAAATCGACTTTCACAATTTCTAATTGATGGGTTCATTCTTTAAAGCCGATTAAAGCTCACAGTAACAAAACAATGAGCTCAATTGCACCCATCGCATTAATTGATTGGAGACGAATCAATTAGTCCATGATTGATTAGGCAACTAACAGAAATGAGTTGGCAACCATTTCCCCCTGATTGCAGCTCCATCGTGGAGATGAAGGGGCTCTTTATGACTGTAAAATGTAATATGTTGGTGGTCCTGTGATACAAAAGAAGAAGAGAAAAACGTAATCTTGCCGCTAGCCGTTTCAAAGGACTATTTAATTACCTACGTCGGCGTCAATGTAGCTGTTTTTGTATTTTTTTTGTCAACTACTGAACAGAAGTGACCTTATTTGGACTATGGAGTGACTTAAAGACACCGTATACGTCTCTGGTGTCGACCTGTCAATCACCTTTTAGCCCCGCCCTATAAAGCGTAAACCCTGCTTCATGTTCCGTTTAAATGGCCCGTAATTTACTAAATACACTAGACATGGAGACCATAAACTCATGTTCACAATGTTTACTGAGGGATTAAATCGAGAGAGAAGTAGAGTCATTTTCTCAGAGACTTCTATACAACCAGATGAGTCGCCCCCTGGTGGTCAGTAGAGAGAATGCAGGTTTTAAAACACTTCACTCAGGAGAACTGAAGGTTGCCGTCCGATATGAACATGGCATAAAGCTGCAGCTAAATCATAATTATTATATTTTCATTAGCAATATATTGTTCAAATCAATAAAATATCTGAGCTGAATTATTAAGAATTACCTCATTTAAAAGATAATGACTTAATAGACACAAATCCTCGGGATTGTTTATTTTAATGGACCCATGGATTCAAATTGTAAACTGAATTTATGGCATTTATCTATGGCAATCATGCATTAAAAAAGAGTAAATGACTGTCCCTTTATAATAATTAATTGATTCAGTATATACATCGTCACAATAAAAGGGCTTTCTCCACATTCCTATATTTAAACTAAATCAAAAGACAGTTGGATTAAGTATTGTATGGATAAGCAGTATTAATTCGATATTTCTTAATACCCTCCATCACCTTTCACAAAATAAAAATATAAATAAAATGTTGTCATCTCGTCATCAAGGTGTGCGTCATAAATAAGAATTAGAAGCAAAGGAGCGTTGAGAGGACTCACCGGGAGACACGTCGAGAAGCACAAGGCGACGAGCAGCACACCTCTCATCCTCCCTCCTCAGGTAGAAGGGTAGAAGGTCCGGACGGGTTGGTTCAGAATTATTATTTAAAATAAATAAACAGTCCCGGACTTCATTGAAACTCCACTTTAGACGAGTTTCACCGCGATAAAAGGATCTGAATGTGGTTTTAATTCCATTAATCTGGATGGTAGAAGAAGAAAAAAACACAAAAAAAGAGTTCATGAACATATAAAAGAGGAGGAGAATGCGCACTGGTCACCTGCACCGAGCCGAGTGAGCCGAGAGATCAGTGACCCGCAGCTGCATGCGGCTGGCAGCAATGCGCCGCAGCGGAACTTCCGGTGCGGGATTTCAAAACAAAACCCTTTATTTATGAAACAAAAGAAAGATACATAGATGATAGATAGATGGATGGATAGATGGATGGATGGGTGGATGGGTGGATAGATAGATAGATAGATAGATGGATGGATGGATGGATAGACGGATAGATAGATAGATAGATAGATAGATAGATAGATAGATAGATAGATAGATAGTTAGATAGATAACACACACCAAAACATGATCTTAGGCGTTATGTAATCAGATCTTTTTTTATTAAGTATTTCCAGCCATGGTCATTTTTCTTATGAAAAAACATGGCTGCTTCAACATTTTGGGAAGGACATATACTGTGGACCTCTGTCCAATTTTCAAAAGAAGGTACATTGCGGACATATTTCCCAGAACACACATACTACGTGATTAAATAATGAATAAACTCAACATTGAAATTATTAAAATGTTGGTAAATATACTTCGGAGACTCCATCGGCAGAAACAGTCATTTTACTTAATTCAAATTGACGGAGAGAAAATAAATAAATATTAGTCTTTCAACTATTTCAATAAACACCAAAACTTAGAAGTAACCGCTGTGACCATCCCACTGTTGACTTGTTGAAGGCGCACTCGCCTCTTCCAATGATAACGAGGCTATCGCCCGGTTTCTGGCGCGCTTCCCTGTGTTTCCATCCACTGCTCTTTAATTTGCATGGATACAAAAAAATGTGAAAGGAAAAACACTTCACACAAGGTGGAGAAGTTAATAAGTGTGTGGATAGAAGAAAGATAAACAAGCAGAACTGAGCTGGATTCCACTTTCAGAAGTGACGGCGAGGTCGAAGGTCGAGGTCGAGGTCAGAGAACCGGCAGATGAAATTTATGTCGGATTATCATCAAGAAGAATGACACTTCAAATGGCGAGTGGAAACTTCTTAACTCGGTGAGGAAGGAAAACACGTGCACTCGTCTGAATGCATGCACACACACACACACACACACACACACACACACACACACACACACACACACACACACACACTCACACTCTTGGATGTGGACATGGTTTCTGTCTTGGAGACAGTAACCTCGTGAGAGCCGAGGGTGAAGTGGCACATATTTACACAGAGCCGGAGCCGGCCGAAGCATCAACACCACATTAAAACGTGAAGCAGCCGCTCTGCGTCCGACCGCCTCAACAGCTTTATGGCTTGTGTACCAACCCCAATTTAAACAATGTGGCGGGTGTTAACAAAATAAAATACTTAGTGCAGCCGTCATGATCCAGAGGAGGGAAGATTTTTTCAAGATTATTATATAATATATAAAAAAAATATATATATATATGTATAATATAATATATATATACATTTTATAATATATATATGTAATATATATATATATATTATATATATATATATATATATATATATATATATATATATATAAAATCTTGAATAGATGTAGGAAAAGGATTGGCAGATACTATGCCTTCCTTCCTCTCAATATGTGTTCTACATCTGTGCACACATACATGGCCATTAAAGCTGATTGTGATTGTGATTTTGAATTTAAAATATATACTAAATACATTAAGATTTTAATGCGTTATATTGAAAGTGGTTTTCAGAGACTTCTGTTTACTTCCTCTTTCTACGTGGACACACAAACAGCCTCATGTATAAGCATATTTTAAAGTTGGGTTTTTTATTTTTATTTTGTCAAAAAAAAAGTCAGAGTTGATACGCTTTTTAAAATGTGTGCACATAATTACATTTGTGTTGAATAGATTGACTTATTAAGATTTTATTTTGTGCATATTTCATATTTCAAATGCCTTTAGAGTGACGTGGATTCAAACTCACTTCACCAACACGACCATGACATCTAGTGGGGAAACGTTTCGCGTGCAAACTCTGCTCTCAAATCATTGTATTCCACTTCATTATGTTTTTTGGGGGGATTTCAAACACTACGAAACAATAAATATTTTAAAAGTGTATCCATGATGACGTTTGTGGGGAATTGGTCAATATGTAGATGATGCCTTTTATCAAGGCATCTTTTTTTCTTTTAGGAAAATAATTAACATATATATAGGCTAAAGAAATGTAGCCTGTATATATATGAACACTTAATCGGACATATCCATCTTCACTACTTGCACTATCACCACTTCCTCTCTACACATCCCAGGTCATTGTCACTGTTGTTGTTTATTATATTGTACATACATGTTGCTATTCTGTCCTCTTTTTTTATATTTATCCTGTTATTTTTAAATTACATGTATGTATGACGAGAGCGTACTGTGTACACATACATGGCAAATAAAACTGATTCTGAATTTTAAATATATTTTAAATCAATTTAATTTTTTACCATGCTTAGTCTACCATTTGACTCTAAATATATACATTTATATTCATATATATTTAAATATAGCTACTTTAAGACAACACACTTAAAAATACAAAGATTTAGCATATAAAGATTACCACAATGTCATGTGTGAAGACCACGTTTACCAGCCAGTAAACTAACATAATGCATAAATTCGAAAAAAAAGAAGAATAGAATAGAATAGAATTATAGAATAGAATTATACTTTATTAATCCCCAAGGGGAAATTTGCGGACAAAGTAGCACCAATAAACATTAAACTAAAACACAATAATACAATATACATATAAGAAAGAAGAACAAGTGTGCATAAACTATACAAGCGAGATATAAAATATAAAATAAAATGAAATATATGCAAATATGTATATATACACACAACATATGTGAAGAGATATCATAGTAAAACCCTCAATGCTGTTTTTAAATAATAAAGAGGGCGTTTCCCTTCCATCTACACCACATTGGACCACGTGGCAAACCTGCAGACTAATGGAACAATTCGCTATATCATACAACGTGATGTGGCGTTTATTTATGTAATACTCTCCCCCGCCACAAGGGGGCGCCCAGGTCCACCGCCTGCAGGTTTATGTTTCTGCCTGGTGAAGCTCCCTCCCCCGTCGGAGGCTGACCTCTCTTTCCCCGGCGATGACAGTTTCCTGCAGGCTGCTGCTGGTCGCGAGAGAGACTCGGCCGTACGCGCACCGCGAGATGCACTGACGGGAAGACGCGGGGCGGGGGGATATCTGACTGTAGGCTGCTCGGCATGCCGCGGACGGCGATGGTGGAGTGATTTGTTTTCTTTTTCACGAAGTTTAATTGTTTTCTTCCGGGGAAGAAGCGAATGCCAGGTGAGTGTGTCCCCGGGTCGGGGTGAAGTAGTTGTTGGTGTTTTTTTATTTTTTTTTACGCAGTGCTGGCGATACGTGTCACTTTTGTGGAGAGGACGTCACGACGGATTGCGTTCAAGAAAATAGGGCAATTACGCTTCGACGTGTTAAACTGACACATTATACGCACAATTGTGACGTTTTTAAGAATGTTTTGGATTAAGTAGCAGGTGGTCTTTTATTCGGCATGCGTAGAAACGAACCAAAACCGCTCTTATTTTAGGAGAAGCTCTACTTTTCAGAACCGCCTCACACTTGGACCGTTCTGGTTACGGTGGCGGAAGCTTGCGCTGGCGGAAGCTTGCGAGGACGAAGGCGGGTGAAGCACTGCTAAAAGAAAGTTGGAATTCTACGGAGAATATAGTGCGGAGGCGTTTGGGACGTAAGCCGAATTGAAGAATACCTCTAGACGCGTCGTAGTATACGGTCCCTGCTCATCGGTGACGTTCGTATAGTTGCCATGGTTACAAGTAACTAGAAAATGTACATTTTGGCGACGGAGTTTCGTATGACGAAAAGAGGGTAGATGCCAAAATAAAAGTGCAGCGATAGCATTTTTAAAGGGTAAACAAATGTATTTTTATGTAGTAAACCCATTTTAGAAAATGAAGTAATCTTTGGTCCAATGTGGATCGTGTGGGTGGAGTAGTTATTCACATGTGACCAACTTTTTGACTGCCTACTTGTTGAAGAGGAATTCCTGTAACCTGGAACCTCCAGGAAGGCCTTTTAATACTTCTGTGTCAATATTATTTATATGTATTCAAATTTAAAGATTGACAGTGATGACTTGGCTGTAATGTTTATTATTATTATTATTATTATTATTATTATTAATAATAATAATAATAATAATAATATAATAATCATTATAATTATACATTTTCAAAGTATTTAATCTTGACATTAAGGGAACCATTTAAAACAAATAAAATTAAAGATTTACAGTGGCTGTTTGAAAATATATACTAATAATCAACTTTAAATTTATTTTATCTTGAAATAAAGACATCCTGAAAGATATGTTGGTCACATGAAGGCAACTATATATATATATATATATATATATATATATATATATATATATATATATATATATATATATATATATATATATAGCCTTGAAGTTATTTGTTTCACATGAACGGAACTATATTTATTTATTTATTTATTTATTTATTTTAAATGTTCCAACCTGTGTGTAGTTGCTAGCCTTTGAATTCAAAGAGAGAACTAATCCAATAAACTAATAAGACGGTATCTATGTTACGTTTGTGGGGTTCAATAGTTGGCTTGTTGATTATTTGCCACGCTTCATGTTGTCATACCTCCCCACAGTAAAAACTACAGCATGTCTGTGCCACACTTTTGTTTGACCTTTGACCTGTGGAGATAAACTGTGCTCTGACTTTGCTGTGAAATGTCTCTCCAGGTGGGAAATGACGAGCAGGATGGAGGGTTCGGTGGGACCCAGTGTCAAGGCCAACGGGCCCATCTCGCCGCCCGACAGCCCCGTGAGCTCCGGCATGGGCCTAGGCCCGCCTCCGTTCCCGGAGGAAGCGCCGCAGTCGCCTCTGACGGACATCACCCAGATGTGGATGAAGTTCGGCAAAACCTTCGCCGTCATCCTCCCCATCTACATCTTGGGATACTTTGAGTTCAGCTTCAGCTGGGTCCTGATCGGACTCGCCGCGTTGTTCTACTGGAGGAAGAACCACGGCGGCATGGACTACAGGATAAACCGCGCCATGGCGTTCCTGGAGCACGAGGAGAAGGCGATGAAGCACAGCGTGCCCATGTCCGAGCTGCCGCCGTGGGTGAGTCCCCCCCGGCGTTGTCTCGCTGTCGGTGTTGTCGCCGTCGGTTTGTGTGTTTGAACTCTTGTCTCAAGCTTTAATCCCGCCCCCTTTTGCGTGTTCGTCCAACCAGCAGCGAGTACGGGCTGTCAATCATTGACCCCTTGTTGAGTCAATCAAACCACAGGATCCGACCCAAGACCCGGTAGTTTGCCATGTTTTTGAAAACTATGACATAACACTCAACTTCTCATGATGGTGGGTTTATTTTATGGGGCAGGGCAGTTGACAACAAATGGAATATAATTGGCAGGTATATTCTCCAAGATGGATCAATATGACTTCAATAAAGCATAAAACGATTTTAATTAACTTCTTAAAGTTACTACAAGGAACCTTTAATTGGTTATAAGAACTTTAAAAAATAATTATGATGCCTCCATCAGACTTATTTAAGCAAACAAGATATATTTGCCAGTTTAAAATCTTCACGATAAATAAAATCTATGAGTAAATAGAACAGAACAACTTTCCCCAGAAACTCCTTCAACTCGGACTCCAGCGGGGCCTCGAGCAGAGACCAGTCCCCCTTAGAGAGACCCAGATCCAGCAGAGACCAGTCCCCCTTAGAGAGACCCAGATCCAGAGAGACCCAGATCCAGAGAGACCCAGATCCGGCTTCCCCTGTCTCCTCCTCCAGGAGCGGAGCTTCTCCTCTCTGGGAGCCGTTCATGTTTTCCAAAGGGACTCTGGCGCTCAGACGCACTACCGCTTTCGACCACAGGGGCCGCCAGAATCAAACCCGTCGACCGGGCTCTGATTTCCCCTCCCCGTGGTCGTCCTCTTTGGCGTGGTCGCTAAGCTCCCGGTGACGCAACAAGGAAGAAGGAAAAAACGGTGTGGGCCCCGTTCTTCTCTCCGTCCTCTCTCTCTCCCCCTCTCTCTCCGGTGTCGACATGTGGCGAGCTCGTACCTGCCAACGATGACTCGTTCCCGACATGTGCGAGGAGCGGGGGGGGGATTACTCACAGGGCGGACGCGTGCGAGAGAAACAAACACATCTCAATAGGCCAGATGACCTGGATATCATCTGCACATTAATCACACTCTTGTCCCAGATCTACCCGGAGACAGTCGGGGAATGAAGAGGTTCCCATATTATTTTTATCTTCTTTTTTTCTTTGCTGATGATGCCAGAAATCTGTGAGAAGCTGAGCAGATGGCCCGATGCCAGCCGGGCTCAAACAACACGCCCATTATCAGGCAGACCTTGAGATCGCAGTAGGCGGGGGGGGGGGGGGGGGTTGGCTGTCACGTCTGTCGTGAGTCAGCAATCGCCTCGTTTTGCGTCTTTAACGCCGCGTGCCGGTCGGTCGGCGCCCGTGACCGACGATGGCGTTTGGGATGTCAAGCCAAAATGGTTTTGCCTGATTGTTTTTTTTGTAAAGAGAAACCGAGTGAAAGTATGTCAAAGGGTCAACGAGTTCTTGTGATAAACAATCAGCGGTGAACTTCGCCCCCCCCCTCCCCCTCTATAGGAGACGGCGTCAGTCAGAGAAAAGACTTTTATCTGCTTCACCTCTCGTCACACGAAGCTCAAAACCTGGCGATCAGGAGCTCAAAGGAAGTCTCTGAGTCGTGTTGAAAGGAATACTAGTTGGTAGACGGGAAATGAATGGTTTATTATGTCAAATTACCAAAATAAATACATTTAAATGCCTTAAAAAGCGTTAAAAGGACTCTTTGTCTCATGCTCCTGTTCAAAAAGCGTATCACGTATTAAACATTTCACTTGATTGATTAATCGATAACAAGTTGTTGTTTCAGGTACTAATTTGAGATGCACCGATCAGGTTTTTGGGGCCGATCACCGATCACTGAAATAGTATCTGCCGATCCCATAATACCGATCACGGCGTCGACTGAAGCATTCTATTTATTGTGAAGCATTATTGCCTCGGACTATGAGGAAATACACATCTAAAGCACCTCAAACATTAAAGAAATTACAGATTTCTTTAAACATTTAGGACTTTTACTTTGAAAACTGTCCTAATTGATACATTAAAATTGTTTGATTGCTATTGTAGGGGATTGATTTCAGATTTGTATGGGACACATCTGCATTATTCATTTCCTGGAACTCTTGGGGAAATCTATATACAGGACTTTTTTAACATACAAAAGTCTGACTTATTTTTATAAACTCTTCCTTGGTACAATGAAAATGTTTTAATGTTAGCATAATTTAAATCTCAAACGATCTATAAAGATACAAAATCAGTTAATTGTTTACTTGTATATGTTAGTGTGTGTGATTTGTCGACATCTTATTTTGAAAAACGGATGTTGTTTTACGTGGCTCTTTCCGCGAACTTTGCAAAACCGGATGTTGTTTCACTTAAACCCTTCCGCTAACAGTTAGCATTCCATCGGGAGCGCGCGAGGGTTTTGATAACGTTAGCGGCTAACTTTATGAAAAGCCTTGCGCGCTCCCGATGAAATGCGTGTGCCGTGAGCATCAGTCTGTAGGGTCAGACATGCGAGTGTCGGTGAGTTGACCCAGAGGTTCAGCTCGGGGGACGGGGCGCCGCTCGCTGCGGTCACTCTGCGGCACTCGCCGGGCGCTCCGTCTCCGTTGCGGCACGCGGCGACTGAAACGTCTCAGGTAGTATTTCTCGCAGATGTGACGTCATCTGATCGATCAGTTTGATCGGCCGTTTTGAGAACGCCGATCAAAACCGATAATGGCAATATCGGCCGATATGGATCGGCGCCGATCAGATCGGTGCATCCCTAGTAGTAATCGCCGCCGTTGACCGGTGTTTCGACGCGTCAACTTCCGCTCGCGTCTCCGCCTTCGAGTTTGATGAGCCCGAGTAATTCCCTCCGGATGACGTCAGTAAAATAGTGAAAAAAATTCAGTTAAAATTTGGAATTAAATCAATAAAAATCTCCATATCCACCGTTAACGACGCGGTTCATGCTTTTGACAATCCGCCCAAACCAAAGAGCCGTTAACTGTCATGTTCAGAGTTTATATAAACGTTTATAGTTTACTTTTTGTGCTTTTTCCAAATCAAGTTTAGTCGAGGGAATCGCAATCATTCCAAAAGTAATCGACGTACAATCAATTTAACTCCTTTAAACCCCAAAGATATCCAATGTATGTAGAGATAATAAACCAAAGGAAATGCACCTCATGTCAGGTATGTGTGTGCTGTGCCTGATAGATTTCTCACTCGTCTGTCAGTTGACAAACCAGTTTTACTTTTAATTGTGTCATCGCAGAAGTTAATTAGTTCTTCTCAAGAATGCATCATTACTATAGATATATATTTTTCTTAGCATGAAATTTGAGCAGATGGTGAAAAGTTTAAATCAGAAAGTAATTAATGTAATTAGTGCACATTAATCAACATTTTCCTTTTCCACCTCTAGAGAGCTAATTGTTATCTGTAGTCGCTGGTTATTACAATATAGTGGCCTTATTGAATATCAATACGATACAATACAATAAAATACATAACTACTTTACAGGAGTAACTATCCGTTGGTTTCAGTGAGTTTTTATTGTCCGGACAAACACGTCTTGATTTATTTTTCTCTTCAGGTGCCCAGAGGCCAGAGAGCCGTAAAGAACCGTCACTCTCTCGTTGTGTGTTTACAGTCGACACAAATAACTGCCATCGTCTGTGAAATATAGATTTTGTCGCCTCGACTTGCCCACGGAACAAATATCCAGAGAATGAGGCTCGGTCAGCAGCTTGGGCGTCTCGTAGGGAGCAGGCCTGAGAATGATGATGAGGAGGGATATATAGAGTCTACCTGGACACATGGATAACCATGGCAACGCATTTACCACCAAAGGAAGGGTTAAAAAGCTTAATCAACGGGTTAATTGTTCTTAATTAATTAGACAGGTAAACCAGAATGTGTGGCCAAAAGTCTCATATATATATATATATATATATATATATATATATATATATATATATATATATATATATATATACACACACACACACAGTAGATAATGCAACATTGCAACAAATATCCTCACGTTAATAGAATAGTTTTATTTAGAGTGTTGACTTGTACTTGATGTTAAAATAGTGTCTTGTGGGAGCTAAAATAAAAGTTTACGGCGGCAATTTAAGATCAACTTTATTGTCAATAAATATGTTGATTTATTTATTCGGTTAATCGTTTAGATGTTTGGTCTGTAAAACAGAAAATAGTTTTTTTTTTGCCCCAAATAACCTCCTCAAATGTTTTGTTTTGTGCAGAATTTAAAGATATTCACTTTACTCTCTCAGAAGAGTAAAAAAAGGAATATCATATAAGCGGCTACATTCCGATCATTCATTATATTCATATAGTAAGTATTTGTTCATACAGTTCTGCCATTTATCTTTCCATCTTTCCATATTTGGTCTCGTGCAACATGACCGTTCAGCCTCTCTGTCTGTAACTCCATCCACACGATGACTCGACCCTTTAAAGCTCTTAACGTGATTAGCAATGCATGACAGAAGATACGGGGCTGCAGGTTATAAGGTTATATAATACAACCACATTCCTGGAGAACAATTCAGAGAGAGCTGATATTTGAGCTAGTTAGCCGTTAAATAGCTGGTTAAATAACTAGCTAACGTTAGTTGGTTAAATAACTAGCTAACGCTAGCTAATGGCTAACGGACGTGTGTTGCATTGATTTGCGTTACGATGCATTCAAGCCCTCTTCAGTAAAAATGAGTGTTGTCGACGAAGCTAAATTGTGACCCGTTTAATTTCTTAACCCTTATTCCAAGCTAATAATTTATAATGGAAATCAATTATGTCAATTTGCAACACACACACATGGATCTGAAAGCTACTCGGTATAAACCTACACCTCCTACTCTTTAATATGTACACACCACAGTTGTACTTTGTGTCTCAAACCAGTTGGACGTCGTCACATCAGGACCCCCGACTCCCGTTCATCTGCTTTTAGTAAATCAAAAACTCCAAAGCCGACTGGCAGCTGTCGACTTTAGAGTTGCTTAATTGGCTTTGATGGATCCTGATTGGCTCATCACATTCAACTAATTAGAGTTGCTTAATTGGCTTTTGATGGATCCTGATTGGCTCATCACATGTTTTAAAACCAGTTGATGTTTTGTTTGTTTGTGTATTTTATTCAGTCAATCAAATACAATACAATATTATTCTATATAATATATAAAAGAGACTGAAAAGGTATAGGTAGAAGCAAAAAAATGCTTATAAAGTCCTATCCAAAATTTAAAAAAAAAAACAGAAAATGTATATAAAATAAAGAAAAACACAACAAACAAAATTTAAAAAATATATATTTATTGAACTACGACATACATCTTCCAAATAAATACGTTTTAATTAAATGTATAACTCTCAAGAATTGTTTTATAAATAATTCCCTTAATTAAGTTCAAGTTACTGTACTATAAATATACAAATGTACAGCCTAAAACAAATAAAAGAGCCCAAAGTCTGTTTGTAATTGATGTTAACAGTGAGGCGTACGTGTAATTATGTATTATTTAGACAGTTTTTGTTCATCCACAAATGTAATAACTGGAGAATTTAATTATTTTAATCGCTTTTTCCCGAGCCTTGGACATCAGAACCGGTTCCAGCTGGAGACTCGGCCCATAAACATGCGACTGGGCGCTCGAGGACAGGAAGCCAGGAGGGGACTTTTTGAGTGAGTTTTGTCAAGATATTCTGAGGTCTGCAAAACATTCACAGAAGCCTGAATCTGGATTATTTGGTTGCCTCTGTAGGTTTTACCCCTTCGGGTGGTGTAGTGGGTGGTGTAGTGTTGAGTCAGAGGTAGGTGGGTGTTGGTCGGTGTAACCGAGGACAGAAGAGAAGAAAGCCGAGTGCTGCAGGAAAAAGTTGAAACAATCCTCTCTGAAGAGGTCATCAGGCCTTTTAAGGACAGGCGTGGAAAACTACCACCACCGCAGTCTCTCTCTCTCTCTCTCTCTCTTTCTCTTTCTCTCTCTCTCTCTCTCTCACCCATGTGTATGGCGTGGCTTACATGGGTGGGTCCTCCCCGTTCTCTTCGGGCGGTGCCAAAAGGGTGGAGAATGTAAACAATGTGGAGGAACAGAAAAAAGGTCTTGTGCCGCTCTCTGCCTCCACCTCCTCCGTTCATCCCTGTTTTCTGCCTCCACCTCCACGGTTCATCCCCGTTTTCTGCCTCCACCTCCTCCGTTCATCGTCATTTCTTTTGCTTTAGAACTTTGGATTTGAGAAGAAGAAAAAATATGATGCAAGGGATGTTTAAATCCACATTTAGTTAAAATGTGTATTTTTTTATTTTTTTTAAATATGTGTTTTCTTGCACCGCTCCTACAGTTATGGGTTTAATGTGGACGTAAACGCCCTCCAAGCATTGCTCCACCCGTCTCTCCCTCTCCACACCTTTCTACCAGACAGCGGAGGAGTAATTCCACTGATGACAGCAACTTGTCGATGAGTCAGGAACAACTTTCTTTTAGTGCGAGAAGATCTCTCGCTTTAAGAGATCGGGCTGGTGAATAAATAAAAAACGTTTTTTTTAAAAATATATTCTGCATTTCTGGGAGTAAATAATGGCTCAAAGGATCTCGTGGAGACGGCGAGGCGAACACTCGGGTCACCGTCTCCATTCAAATGTATTCAAACCACGTCGACGCGTCTTTGTGCCGACGAAAACACGCCGACGGAGACGAGAGGCGAGCGCCGGGGGGGAAAAGAGCTTCTTGGGAAGAATCCTCGTCGGAAAAACCACAAAAACAAACGCAGTCAAATGAGACGCACCTTTTGTGTGTGCTTTAGGTATGATTTATTGCTTTATTATGCAGCCCTGCTGAGTTTAAACAATCCGCGACGCGAGCCGCTCAACGGGCGACGGCGGGCGTCAAAAGCTCGGCGTGCCACGGCGTTCCTGAATGTAGACGTCACCGCGGAGCGACCGCCGCATGAAGAAGTAGAACTCCAGCGGTACTCGACGGAAACGTTCAGCCTCTACATACATACATACATACATACATACATACATACATACATACATACATACATACATACATACATATACACATACACACACATTGTAGCGAGGGGGCGGAGTAGAAAGGGTGGTTTACAAACAGCTGTGTGACATAGTTATTCCCACCCACTAGACCGGCTTTGACTCAGAGAAACACACACACACACACACACACACACACACACACACACACACACACACACACACACACACCTACACACACACATTGTAATGGGGGGGGCGGAGTAGAAAGGGTGGTTCACAAACAGCTGTGTGACATAGTTGGACTGTTTGTCCCACCCACTAGACCGGCTTTGACTCAGAGAAACACACACACATACACACACACACACACACACACACACACACACACACACACCTACACACACGCACTCGCGCACACACACACACACGACCAAAAGGGAAGCGCCGATTCTCAACTGCGGGAAGGGTTTTCCCCTCACGTGGTGTTGGTTTTCTGCCCTAGAATACAAGAATACGTTGGCCCTTGGTTAAGCCCCGCCCCCTCCTTGGTTACCGTCTCTATGGGCTCTTCAACGATATCAGTGAAAGGTACGGCAACGGAGAAAACTGGAATATTTGGGAGAGAAGAAAAGACTAGAAGATGCATTTTAGAGCCAATGTTACATGGACGATCAATGGAGTATCAATAAGAGGTTATTAAAATCTCAATATATATATTTGTTTAAGTTAAGTTAACGTTAGTTATGACTATAGATTTCATTATTCAATTTAAAACCCAATTATCTCGATTTTTTTTCCTTTTTTTTTTTCGGGGGACAGGATAATGCTTTTATATTGTGTGATTGATACACTGGATATCATAAATTAATGCTTATTAATATTTGAGAGATTTTTAAATTTTTTTTTTACAGTATTTCATCAAAAAAGGATATCAATGTGATCAAGTCCTAAGTCAATATATGTTTTTGTTGTTGTTGTTTTTGATCAGCTACCGTTAAAGTTGTATTATCTCATTTAAAACCAAAAAAATCCAGATTTTTAACGCCACCAGGATATTTCTCGCACCTCGTGGCTCCCTTCAACACATACTATACATCATAAATGAATGTTAATTCATATTTAACAGTTTTTATTTGCTATACGTGTTAAGCTAGGTAACGGCGATAAGGTTGTGCCTCGCGATTGGCCAGCCTACGATCGAGGGGCGGGGCTTAGCGAACGGCCCATGAGGATAACGGGTGTCGAATGTGAGCTTTAAAGCCACGTCTGCTGTGAGTCAATCACTTTCACACATCTGGAAAGAATGGAAGGAAGGACTGACCTTCAGAAACCTTTGTTTGCTGAACCATTGTTCTGAAAAGAAAGATATTCTCCCATTTTATTGTGAGGGAAATGAATCCGTGTCCTTGCGTGGTCATAAAGGCGACTGAGCGTTGGGCCTCGTGGAATAAGATATGAGAGAACATCAATATTATTATTATTTCCCTCATTCTCAGTGTATTTTGTCTCCTCTGTGCTCGTATGTTTTGCCTTTGATCTCCAGTTTTGTCTCTCATCCCGGACGTGTTGTCTTCATAAGATAAGAAGGAACATCTTGTTATTTATTTGTAATAATATTTTGTAATAACACGTCATGAATCTTGTGAAAGGAAGAAAGCCCTCATACACAAACTATTTATTTACATATTCACTTATTTAAGATTATAGAGACTTCCTGGGATATATATATATATATATAATTTAATATTTATTTCATAATATTATATATATATATATATATTTCATAATATTATATATATATATTTCATAATATTATTTATTTATATATATATATATATATATATATATATATAAAATATTATAAAACAAATATTAAATTAAATTAAAAATATATACATATATGTATTTTTTATATTTAATTTAATTTATAATATTTGTAATATGTATGTCTAATTTGTAATAGCTTGATTAGTGATGTTTCCCACCCTCCTCCACGAATATTGTTATACCATGAATCTAACGTGTGTCTTTCTATCTCTTACTACAGGTCAATTATCCAGATGTGGAAAGAGTGGAGTGGCTGAACAAGGTACACACACACACACACACACACACACACACACACACACACACACACACACACACACACACACACACACACACACACACACACACACACACACACACACACACACACACATACACTCACTCATTTGCACTCTCTCCTCTCGCCCACTGGTTTGCTCTACATCAGAGGCCGTTAGCCCGTTAGCTACCGGAGGCACTCGGTGTATAAATAGCATCTGAATCTGGAGCTCTCGACCCAGTGCTGCTCCTCCACACCTCCTCCAGGGAGAGACCGATGGAGAGGGAGGAGGTGTGGAGGAGCATCACTCAGGCTCAGGTGGTCTTCCAGGAAGCACTGAGCGGATATCGATGGACAGAAAAAGGATATCCGAACACGAACCAGGGCGTTTACTTGTTGAGCTTGTGGTCGTCTCATTGTTAGTTTATCAGATGTAGTTCTGGCGTAAATAAATTCACATAAAAGGATAAAAAAAAAGACAAAAAAGAGGAAAATAATGGATAAAAAAAGAGAAACGGACTTAAAACAAATGCAAATTACAATAAACTGTAAATAAGACCTTTTAATAAGTGGACTTGAACTGTTTTTTTACAATTGTTCATGCTTAAAATATTAAGTTTAAAGTGTTTCTTTAACCAAAAGACTGTAAAGTACAGATTTAATATTAAAGAAAGGAAAAAAGGCGACGTAATCAAGAATGAATTAGACACTATGAATGAAAGTAATATTGTGACGGATGAACCGTGGTATGAGTAGATGTTGAAAACGATAACGAATAGTTGGAGCACAAATCAACACAAACGATCATCACCAACATGAAATAACAATATATTAACAGTAGATGGGCCAATAGTTTTCCTAAAATCTCCACAGAACCACAATAATGCTCAACTTTGCTCGTGTCAAAGAGTCCGTCACTTTCCATTCAGTTCTTCTTCTCCCAAACAGCTGAGAGGCCACGCCCCCCCAAAAAATGTCAGGCGACCAGCTCCGGCAACATTCCGGTGTCTCCCGTCTCTCCACATGCTCCACGAGACGGAGATGTGGCTGCAGACTGGAGTGTTTTTATTTCTACAATGTTTTTACATTGTAGAAATATATGAAAAAAACTAAACCAGATTATCGTCTGTCTCTTCCCACAAATGAATCCCACAATCGGTTATTGCGCAATAATCTGTGGTGAACCAACGCCTTTACGCACAAATCTGAGATTCCTCAATATATTTCTTACTTGAATTTGTTTTGTATATTAAATTATGGAACTGTCCAGGAACAAATCAAATAAATGTAAACACTCAACTTGTAAACTATTTTTTTTTTCTCGTTTTTCTTGTTGTCATTTGTTTTCATTTTATGTTGAATATTAAATATTATATAGGTGGAGGCTTCAAATAAGCCTAGTTGGCTTTTTGACTCTTCCTGCAGTGTGATATTCATTTATCTCTGTTGTGACTTTTATTTAGTTTTATTGTTTGAATTGTGCAAAGTAAATACAAACAAATTACTAATAATAAAACAAATATATATATATATATATATATATATATATATAACAAATAAAATAATATATATATATATATATATATATATATATATATGTGTGTGTGTGTGAAAAAAAAAGGCTTGAATAGACGACAATATTTCCAATAATTAATTTACTGATGCTTTGGTGAAATGTATCAAATAACTATAAAACTCACGCTGTTTCATCCTCATGAACTAATGTCATAATTGAGGTGTAGTAATAACTCAATATTCAATAGGTTATTGTATTTTTCTTCTTCTCATGTGTGCAATTATTTTGCTTGTTCACACTTTTTGCGAATGCGCCTCCTTATATAGAGAAAAGGGGGCGTGGCATCAACTGATTCGCTAACTGGTGGCCAGAAAACACAAATTACACACGACCGAGGCCCAACGCTACCTCGACAGGTCTCGGCATCCGTCGTGCGGGATGTGGACACCTGATCTGTTTTGACTGATTCTCTCTCTCCCTCTCTCCCTCTCTCCATCCCTCTCTCCATCAGACGGTGAAGCAGATGTGGCCGTTCATCTGTCAGTTTGTGGACAAGCTGTTCAGAGAGACCATCGAGCCGGCGGTGCAGACCGCCAACCCGTACCTCGGCTCCTTCTGCTTCTCCAAGATCGACATGGGCGACAAGGTGACGGGGGCACCGAGCCCGTCGAGACGGGGCGTTATAAATCACTTTTTAAGAGCATTTAGCTTATATATCTGGTTCTTTAAAACAAATCTATTACATTTATTTGGATTTTTTACCTCCAGTATAATCATTATTGATCTTGAGTGTGTTTTCTGTGTCCTCCGTCTCACATATAAACGAGAATCTTAATATCAATTTACCTTTCTGTTAAGAGGAAGTGCATAACATATATATAATGTACTTTTAAAGTAGTTTTAACTGAAAGAAAAAAAGACGGTGAGAAACCAAGAGATTTGCACTTGTGCTATTATATGCTATAAAATAGAAGCAAATAAAGGAATATAAAAACTTTACTCTGGATCTCCCCTCTCGTGTTTCCTCAGCCGCTGAGAATCAACGGGGTGAAGGTGTACACGGAGAACGTGGACAAGAGGCAGATCATCATGGACCTGCAGATCAGGTACGGTCGGCCGAGAGCTCGCAGCTCCTGGAGGAGAACATTTTATTTGTCTCGTTGTCAACGATCCCCCCAAAAAAGACCAAAGCCGACACGGACGAGGGGGAAGAAGTAGTGCGAGAGTTTCCAATGCACTTCTTCCTCCCGTTTGAGGAAAATAAACGTTTAAACCCTCACGTTTTAGGACTTTTATGAGCCTGTAAAGAAAAGAAAGAAGAAGAAACGTTATACCTGTGAGCTTGGTTTTGGTCTTTGTGCAGGATTTCTGAATAAAACACACCTTTTCTTCTTTTTAAGAAAGATCTTATGTCAAAGAAACAAAGAAAACGATCTCAACGTTTCCCTCATTCGGCTCGCATGGAAATAGAAATCTTCGTACGTGTTTCTGCACGTCACCTTCCTCCAATCCGTTTGCATCCTCTTAGGATGAAGAAAAAGCGTATATATATATATATATATATAGTTTAATTTCATTAGTCATCTTATTGCATTTTTTTTCTCCTCCCCGTTTTCCAGTTTCGTCGGGAACACCGAGATCGACGTGGACATCAAGAAATTCTACTGCAGAGCTGGAATCAAAAGTATACAGGTGAGATGATGTCATGATGATGTCATGATGATGTCATGGTGATGTCATGGTGATGTCATGGTGATGTCATGGTGATGTCATGATGATGTCCTAATGGTCAGAGCCACTAACGAGTCATCAGACTCACCACCGGTGAGAACATTAATTAGTCAGTATTTTAGATTATGGCAAAAAATTCCGATTGTGATTATTTCTGAGACGTAAATCATTCAATAGTGAGAAAATTATATCACTATTTTTATTTCTATTATTATTATTAGATTAGTGATGATGAAAAAAAATAGTTTAATTTCTTCCCAAACTCCACCCATCCATCTTTTGAAGGCGCATAACCCATCTATTTTTCTATTCTATTCTATTTTTCTTTTACATAACTGAAAAAGATAAAAATGTATCTATAAAGATTATGCAATATTATAGTGTAGCAGCTAAGGATTATGTTCATTATCGCTAATCTGTAAAATATTATATAATTCATAACTCAAAGTTATTATATAAATAAATATAAATATATATATATATAAAAAGACAAACAGAAAATACTTTACATGCTGGAACCAGTGAAATGTCCTCTGATTAAATAATTTGAGTGAATCGATTATCCAAATTATTTGTTGGGGTGAAATCGACTGATGGTGTTCTAGCAGCAACAAATACAAAAATGTGACACAAATAAAAAAATAAAATAATAAAATGATCAAACGGTTTAAGCCTAAACAAGCATAATAATAAATATTTAATGCGACCGTAGAGAATAAAATACAGAACGGACTTTCAGGCCGACGTCCTTGTCTCTTGGACCGTGACCGGCGCCTTAACCCTGCGACCGCCGCCGCGCCGCCGTTACATAACGTGTTGACTCTGCACTGATGAAAGAGACGCGCTCCGCCCGGCAACGGCCCGATCGGTGGTTCAGAGAAAGTGAGGAAGAGTCGCGGGGAGGGAGACGTCTGTGTGTTCGAGGCAGAGTCAATATTTGCCTCCCCGTGTTTCGGCTGTCAGACTCGAGCCGATTGTGAGTGATGAGTTTCCAACTCTCCCTTTTTTCAGAGAGAGAGATTCTTCTTCTGCACACGGTTTTCGAAAAATATCCTCCTTTTTAACTTATTTTTTTTACATCCTTATCTCCGACTAGAGGGCGGGGGGGATAAACAAAATGCTCTATCTATTTTTAATCTTTCCGCTGCACCCTTTTTTTCTCTCTTTTTTTTTTTTTTTCCGTGATTAAAATGTTGGTATTTGATTGCTCAGAGGGAGCCGGGTCCAAATTTAGGCGTTGCAGGAGGCGCCGGCTGCATTTCTGAGCTTTGAGTCACGGCTGAGAAAGAGAAGAGAAAACATTCTCTCGTTTTTATGAGAGCGATCCCTCGTGTCTGCAACTGTTTAACACAAAAAGAAAGAGTTCTTCTTCTTCTATTCTTTTTGTTTATATCTCTGCATCAGTTGGTTGGAGCTCTTCTCTCCTCGCACAGTTTCCATCACCAGGGTTCGTACGGTCATGGAAAACCTGGAAAAGTCATGGAATTTTTTTCTTTTCCAGGCCTGGAAAAGTCTTAACTTAAATCACAAAAAGTTTTGGAAAAGTCATGGAAATGTGTTATATTCACTTGTTCATTTACGCCGAGTTTGAAATAATGAATGTTTTAGAAAGAAAGACTCAAAATATGGCGGCGCAATTTTCTTGTTTTTCCACGTTGCAAGTGAACGCACCTTAACTGGAAAGTTCGTTGGCCATACCTCGGGAAGCAAATGTTTATTCTTTAAATAAAATATTGTCTCTAATAAATTTGTTCCATTAAATGTATACTGTATGCTTTGGAATTCACATTGTTTAAATACTAAATGTTCTCACTTTTTCATGTATAAACCGAGATTTCAGTTTGGTCATGGACATTTGGTTTAAAGTCCTGGAAAAGTCCTGGAAATCCACTGGTCAGCATGTGTAAGAACCCTGCATCACACCGACCCTTCAGTTGGTAATCGGTGCATAAAACCAAATCTCAAATGAACTGTTGAGCCTTGTTTCATCCATTTTTATTTTAAAGGGACAGTGTCCTCTTTTATAAATATTTTCTTTTACATACTTTTTCGTGGCATCTAGTGTTTTTTGGCAGGTTGCGACCAATGACGTGCCCCCTCAGCTCGGCCCCTCCCCTTTTTGGTGAACTACGGTGGCCTGCAGGGCGGGAAGGAGCCGTGTGTTTCTCTTATTGAGAGTTATCTGTTAATATGCAGCTAAATATTTATTTTTCCCGCCTTGTTCCCCGTGTGCAGCTTCAGGGGACGGTGCGCGTGGTGATGGAGCCTCTGCTGGGGGACATGCCTCTGATCGGAGCGCTGTCCGTCTTCTTCGTCCAGAAACCGGTGAGTGCTGCGTGACCTCTGACCCCCGGGTCCTCTGAGCGTGACCTCCTCGCTAGCCTCTCCTCTGCAGCGACGGCTCCAGTTTGACAACTCCCGAATATTTACATGTAATGAAACGGGGAAAAAAAAGATTCACTGGCTCTGAAAATGATTAAAGTCTGTTCCTTCCCAAAGCCGTCCGTCCTCTTAAAGGGGCAGACCCCCCCTTTCTTCTTTCTTTGTGACAGTTAGTTTTCGTTTCTTAATAAATATTCCAACTTGAAAAGATTTTAATGTTGAAAATAATGATTTTATTTATCAAAAAATAAGCAGTCAGTTATTTTAAAAATTTCTTTTATTGTATTAAATAATAGAGTGTTGTCATCACACATGTTATTTTGATAATCCAGCGCCGTGTTTGACATTTTAAATAAAAATAAATAAAAAAATGATTCAATAATCCTGCAGGGGCCCAAAAGATTTAGTCGCTTGTAACATCATAACACTTATCTTTATCTTACTAAAGACCAGTCCTCCTATCAGCACATTCCTCCTCCTCCTCCTCCTCCTCCTCCTCCTCCTCCTTCCTTCGGCCTCCAGATCCAGCTGTGATACTGGAGCCCAGAGAGAAACAACCGTTCTTCTTCTTCTTCTTCTTCTTCTTCTTCTTCTTCTTCTTCTTCTTCTTCTTCTTCTTCTTCTTCTTCTTCTTCTTCTTCTTCTTCTTCTCCAGCGCTAAAGAGGCCACGGAAAGACATGCACCCACTCTGCTTTCAAAAGCACCAGATTAAAGAGTGTGTGTGTTTCTCATTGCTCCTCATCTTCAGCTGTGTAAACGAGTTTCCAGCACTTAACATTTAAATCCTCTTTAATAATCTTCGGTCTGCGGTCACGCCTAATCCTACACACACACACACACACACACACACACACACACACACACACACACACACACACACACCCCTCTGGTCTTTGGCTTATTCATACACAGAAATGTCCTCCTTATAAACTCAGTGGTTCATGTTCCCTTCATTCCACCTTAAACCCACGCTCACGTTACCGTGGTAACTACCTGCCGGTGTTAAGAGCGTGCCGTCTTCACAGCGGCTCGAGCCGTACCGTCGGTCCTTCTTTCATTCCGTCTCTCCTTCCATTTATCCCTCAAACTATCTGTCCTTCCATCTGTCCTTCCATCTGTCTTTCCTTCCATCCATCTCAGTGTTTCCCCTACCATTATAACAGGGGGGCGGCCCGCCACCCTGAAATCTCCGCCCGCCACCCTGTAATCCTCCTCCTCATCCTCGTCATCATCATCATCTGGGCAAACCTGCGCAAAGTCTGCTGGCTCGCGGGCGGATGAAGTGTAGAAGAAGAAACACGGTTTTAGTGTCACAGCGATCGCTTTTATTTAATTTTTTTGTTTGCTGGTCACGTTTATTATGACGGAAATTGCGGGAGGAGAATTATTATTTTTTTTTAGCTTATTTGAGCTTCTGACAATCAAATGAACCGCAACACGTGTCACTTCATTCATATTTTTTACTCTTTTAGATCCAGAACATTACCCCAAACGGAATTCTCCTTCGATCCATTATCTTAGAACGAGTTTCCCTCATCGTGAAATATTGTATCGAAACAGGAAGAATGTGTTGTTTTTTAAATTTTTATTAAAATATCATATATCTCTCTCTCTCTCTCTCTCTCTCTTTCTCTCTCTCTCAGTTGCTGGACATCAATTGGACGGGACTCACCAACATGCTGGACATTCCTGGTGTCAAGTGAGTGACAGTGTGGTGAAATGAATGTGATGTCAGCTCCTCCTCCTCCTCCTCCTCCTCCTCCTCCTCCTCCTCCTCCTCCTCTTCTGCTGAAACCTCCCCTTTTAACCCCCGGATCACACGGAGGATTAAGACCTTTTTTATGTCGTCGTGGTTATTTATAGTAACGGAGATTTATGGAAAAAGAGGGCCGAGTGCAGACGGACATCCGGAGAGAAACTTCTACGTTAGACGGCACCGTCTCGTCTCCCGTAGTTTACACGTCTAGTGCAATGCATGCTGGGAGATAAATCACTCCGCATCCCCTCGGCGATGCTTTGATGGTTCCTTTGAGTTATCTTTTCTTAGTTTTCATTAAACCTCATTGAAGTCCAGATTGAGACGTTTGATGATGGTTTGTGATGAACTAGCATCGCCCCTTTTTTATTTTTTATTCTCAATCCGGGCGACTATTCTTATCTGTTCCATGTTTGTTTTTTTCCACCATGAGCGACACACGTAGAGGACGTCTAGCGAAGTACAGCCGAGGAGCAAATATGTGTATTTTATTTATTATTAAACTTAAAGGGACCCAAAGTAGTGAAGAGAAAATCAACGCGACCCGATGGCGTTGCTGGAACGTGAAGATGTTCCGATCCATTTCTTTAAGATGAGATATTCCTTCATTTGTCCCACAGTGGAAACGTTTCAGGATCACAGCAGCGGGTCAACTTTAAATAACCAACATTAGAGTATTAATACAAATAAAAGTGTAACACAAAACACAATAACAATACTAAAACACTAAATATACAGAGGAAACTAAATATATACACAAGGCAGTGACCAAAGTGAATTTCCGCCTTGTCCAATAGCTATCGAGGCTAACTGAAGCCCCGCCCCTTCCTCCCCTCCCCCTCCCCACGAAAGTCATGAGGATTCACAATCTGGGGACCCCGAATGCCTCGACACAACGTCACAATGTTGATGTTTCAGTCCGACAACAAGCTCCAGTTGAACCTGAAGTGGCATCTTGTATCTTTTAGAATCTGACTTTTGATATATCTATTTAAATTGTTTTTAATCTAACAAGATTATCCGTGCAACAGAACAATAACGAGCTGCACTCCTCCACGTTGACCTGTTGCTCTTCACTCTTTGGTTGCTTCACTCTGCGGTTTCCAAAAGACTCTCCGCCCTGTGAAATGTAGCTTTCCTTGTTCGACGGGTTTGTGTGCGTGTGCGTGTGCGTGTGTCTCGCCCCACCCTCCTCACTCTCCTTCCTGTGTGAGGTGCCCCTCACTTTTTCCTCCTGTGATTATTTGCATTTCCTCTGAAGGAGCAGGAGCACACGAGGTCGCCCGTTGTTGTTGTTGTTGTTGTTGTTGTTGTGTCAGCAGACCCGGAGTCAGCTTAACTTTGCATTAGTGTGACGTTCTCTTCTGAAACTGACCCGGGATCAGCTCGCTCAGAGAAGCTGTGATTTGAATGCAGGTTGCTGCCGCCCCCTAGTGGCCGTGGGAGGATGCGTCTTGTTTAATGTACGCACTGTAGGAAAACAAGGGAACTACATGTAATATGCAGTTAATATTTAAATGTATATTAGCTGAACAAATAAAAAGCTGTTTATACTGTAGTTTAGTGTGTTTTATTGTTCGGACATGTGTGTTTATAAAAAAAATTATGGAAAAATAAAAGTAAAACTAATATTTTTTTACTTTTATTATTATTTACGGCAAAGAAACTATTTTTCATTTTGGAAGATTAAAAAAAAATGCATTTATTGTGTGTCAACGGCTCAGTCAATTGTCTTTAGTTATTATGTAAGTATTGGTGTAATAATGATCTGTTTACACAGATAAACAATAGGAACTTCAATTTAAACTTGAAAGAAACGTAGCAACTTTTCTTGAAGTAATTAAGACAATTATCAGGAGTTTAAAATGCTTTATCCAATTTTAATAACTTTCTGTCCAAAGATTAAAAGCTAAAGCAGAACAATTTATATTGCTTTTAATCAGTCGTCTTCTAATACTGTTTAACAAAAGAAATCACGTTTTTTTTTCCTCATTATTATTATTTTCTAAATGCTTTCTCCCTCCTCCTCCTCCTCCTCCTCCTCCTCAGTGGATTGTTTGACACCATCGTGCAGGACATCATCTCCAGCCAGATGGTTCTGCCCAACCGCATCACCATCCCTCTGGTCCAAGAGAGCCAGCTGGCCCAGCTCCGCTTCCCCATGCCCAAGGTGACACACACACACACACACACTCACACTCACACAATGTTGTCACTTCTAGTTTTTAATGATCAATAAGCACATTTTCTAAAATTGTAGAATTGCCGGGATTTTCTTTTGATTCGTATTTGTTTTTCTTGTTAAAATCATTTTAACATGAATGTGAACAATAATTATTATTAATAAGAAATAATAATATATGAATAATTCAGCTTTTTTTGCAGTTATGTTGCACTTTTCTATTATTGTTTTACAAAAACAGTGATATTTATGTCTATATACAATTCAACATTTTATTTATTCTTGTTTTATCTAATACGAGTACTCTTATTCTGAAATAATCACCTGTTGCATCTCTTGATAAAAAAACAATATCAACATGTCAGTTAGTCCTCCACATTAATTAAAATGTCTCTTAAAAAAGAACTTTACTTTTGGATTCTCGACTTTAAAGGTCCAACGTATACAAAGGTTTTTTTTCATAGTAAATTATAGCTTCAAAGGAAACTCTTTGATTCTATACGAGACCTGCTTGATGACCTTTTATAAAAAGTTGAATGTCTGCTCTCTGTGTCCGGCCCGTGACCTCAGGGCATCCTGAGGATCCACTTCATCGAGGCCCAGGACCTGCTGGGCAAAGACAAGTTCCTCGGGGGGCTCATCAAGGGCAAGTCGGACCCCTACGGGTTCATCAAGATCGGGACCCAGGTGTTCCAGAGCAAAGTCATCCACGAGACCGTCAACCCCAAGTGGAACGAGGTGTACGAGGTGAGGGGGGCGGGGCGGCTGACGGAGAATGTGTGTGTGTGTGAGACGCGCTCACGTGTGTGTGTGTGTGTGTGTGTCTATATCTTTTCAGGCCTTGATCTACGAGAACACGTCTCACAACCTGGAGATCGAGCTGTTTGACGAAGACACCGATAAAGACGACTTCCTGGGAAGGTACGGCTCCGGTGGGAACGCTGAACCGACGACTCGTTGACGGAAGCTCGGGAAATAAACAGTTCATCACGTGTCAGTTTAGTTTAATAAGCACTGATACCAGTTTGTGACTTTGTTTCCCAGCCTGGGGATCGACTTGGCGGAGCTCCAGAAGGAGCAGAAGGTCGATGAGGTAACCTGCGTCTCCTCCTCGCTCCCTTTAAGGACTCGTGTGTTTACGACGTTTACAGGAAGCTCGTTACCCAGAGGCCACCTGTCACTCAAACGCACCGGACGGTCTGATGATGACGTTTTTTATTAGTTCTAATAGTTTCCCCTCATTTACAAGCGTGATGCACATTTTACAAAGATTCTTTCAGAAAGTAGATACATATATATGTATATATATATATATATATATATAAATATATTTATTTATTATATATTTATTTATATGTATAAATTTATATATGTATAAATATATACATTTATTTATATATATATACATTTTTATATGTATAAATATATGCTTTTATTTATATATATATATGTATGTATTTATGTATTTATACGTATAAATATATATCATTTCGGAAAAAAACGTGTAAAATGTGCATCACGGTTGTAAATGAGGGGAAGTTATTAGAAAATATATAGAAATAAACACATTTATACAATACATTATATACAAATAAATCCTGTCAAAATAATCAAGTCAAGTCGAGTTGCATATATGAACATATATATGTATATACATACATAGAAATATTGTTTTTATGATACGTTTCCTATTATTAAAAGAAGGGAGAGATTTACAGACACAAAATCAATATTTAATATCATTGTGATACTAAAAATATGAACGCTCTTTCATTTTGACGTGTTTATCGCGTCATGTCATCGTGCCGCTAAAGCGAGACGCTGAAATACACATGAATAATAATAATAACGGCCCCATACATGAAGGTGGAGGCCGGACGCGTGAATGATGGCCGTGTTACGAGCGTCTGTGTGTGAGACGTCACCGTCTGTCCGTCTGCAGTGGTTCGTGATCGAGGACGTGACGACGGGGAAGCTGCACCTCAAACTGGAGTGGCTGTCTCTGCTGTCCACACCGGAGAAGCTGGACCAGGTACACGCCGCTATTAATACTCATAAAACAATTTACACTACCGGTCGACGCTTTTTTAGAACACTTCCTCCAGTTTGTATTGAAATGTAAGCGGTTCAAGTGAAAAGGCTGACGTGGTTCAAAGGTCAGAGGTTGAACCAACAAGTTTAGGTCACCGAAAACATTTCAGGGTTGGGAAAAAAGTGTGCGAGTGTGTTCGGCTACTTTGTTGAGTCAAAGATGTAGATTATGAGGATGTGATTATATCTCGTTAAACAAAATGATTTTGTGATTTATTTTTTTATAGATCTCCAATCATTTTTTTTTTCTGTGCTTTGATTTCAGAGAACATTGAGAAATTAAACTGTACATTTCAATAAAAACTGGAGAAATGTAGGTGTTCTAAAACTTTCAACCAATAGTGTGTAAATATGTATATATGTGTGTGTATATATATATATATAGATATGTATGTATGTATGTATGTATGTATATATTTATATATATATTTTTATATATATACATTTATTTATATATATATACTGTATTTGTGTGTGTGTATGTATGTATGTATGTATATATATTTATTTATATATATACCTAAATAAATATGTGTGTGTATGTATGTATGTAGTTATTTACATATATATATGTATATATATAAATAAATATATGTATGTATGTAGTTATTTATATATATATACAGTATATATATAAATAAATAAATGCAGACACAAAGCAGCGTCTCCTATGTATGTATATATATATATATATATATATATATATACATATATATATATTTATATATATATATTTTTATATATATACTGTATTTGTGTGTGTGTATATGTATGTATGTATATATATTTATTTATATATATATATATATACAGTATATATATAAATAAATAAATAAATAAATGCAGACACAAAGCAGCGTCTCCTATGTATATATATATATATATGTATGTATGTATATATACATATATATATATATATATATATATATGTATGTATGTATATATACATATGTGTGTGTGTATATATATATATATATGTATGTATATATATATGTATGTATATATACATATGTATATATTTATATATATATATTTTTATATATATACTGTATTTGTGTGTGTGTATATGTATGTATGTATATATATTTATTTATATATATATATATATATATATACAGTATATATATAAATACATTTAATAAATAAATAAATAAATAAATGCAGACACAAAGCAGCGTCGCCTTCTCCCGTCTCTCAGGCGCTGGCGTCCGTCAAAGCCGACCGCGGTCAAGCCAACGACGGCCTGTCGTCCGCGCTGCTCGTCGTCTTCCTCGATTCAGCCAGAAACCTGCCGGTAAGTCGAGGAAACTCCCGAGTTCACTTTACAGCTAACGCAACTGTACATAATAAATAATTAACAGTGTTGAGCCTGGCTGAAGAAAAATGAAACTCTGATGCTGAAAATAATTTAAATAAGATTATTAGATGGGACAAGTCAAACCTTTGAGGCATTTTCTCCTATTTGATTTATTTTTGTAATTTATAGTATATTTATTATAAAAAAGAGTATTGCTTACATTACATACACATGCAGTATAAAGTTTGAAATAATTTGTACTATTAAATGAAAATGTATGAAATAAATGGGGGTGGGGGAGAGGGAAATTATAATTATCACATAATTATTTTCTTTATTTCTTGTGTATTAATTGGAGCTGTTTGTGCCTTTGTTGTTGTGCGTTCAGTACTTAATGTCAAGAGTTTTTTTTCTCTTAGTATCCCACCCCTCTGGTGCTCCAGGTTGCTTAAAACGAGCGTTCTTGGGAACAGCTCGGGTTCATTTCACCTCACTCCACCTTCCATCTTCTCGTCTGAACTTCTTTCCTCTTCCTCAAACCGTCTCTTCTTAAAGCTGCAGAGAGAAGACTGAGAATAATTATATATATATATATATATATATATATATATATATATATATATATATATATATGAATTATAATTCAGGCTAAATTACTTCATTTTATTATTTAAAAAACTTCAAGTCCACTTGGTCTCATACAGTACGAGTATTCAGTAAAAAAACTCCTTCTGCTAGTGAGTAAACTGCACCTTCCTCCTCTTCTTCTTCTTCTTCTTCTTTCTCACCACCTCCTCTTCCTCTTCCCCTCCCCCCTCTGAAGAGCGTCTTCGAGGGGAACTTGGGCTCTGGCTACTTAAAAGAGAGGCGGGCGGCGGGCCTCGTGTTCTGCGAGAACACCGCCTCTCTCTATAGGACCTTATTTGTGAGTCCGCTGGCTGTTTTCTGCTCCGGGTCCTTTGAGTTGACGTTCTGCTTGTGGTTTCTTTTCTTTTTGCCTGACGAGCATGAAGCCCGACTCATGAGCATGAGAGAGTTCATTAATATCACCTTCTGTTATCTGCTGGAGTTTGACTGGTTACAAAGAGGAAATATCTTGATTCTATGCATCGATGCAAGAGAAGTTATCCGGCCAACGTGGGTGACCTTTGATTTCTAATTAACTGATTTTATTGTGCTTGAAAATTGATTTGTTAATTTTTTCACAATAAATAAGCGATAGTTTGAGAGTCACTGGAACATTTTGCTCGAATGATGAATTGTTGTACTTTTTGATCTTTGGTGAGTTTGTGATGGGATCAAAAAGGCCGGTGAAGATTCACAACTCTATGATTAGTTATCGTTCATGTCCGAGTTTGTCCTGAGATGTGAGTTTCACATGTTTACTTACTGTCGTCTTATTTGAACAATTCTTCAGTTGACAAAACATCTTAATATTTTAGTTTCATCAAGTTAAGAAGTTAGGAACAAATTTGACAATTTTATATTATTGCAACCAAACCACTTCATTACATTAAATATTTTTTTAAGAATGCAGAGAAACAAGAAAAAATAAGATATTGCAACAGTTTTGTTTTTTTATTGCATTTTTGGAAACGCATTGTTCGTCCACAATACGATAAATACGATTTGAAAATATTTATATCTCTATTTGTCATCATGTAGGCAATGTTATTTGTCACAGTTCACAAATTCTCACAACCGTACGTTAACACATATATTTGACGTTGTTTACGTATATTTATCTGAGACACAGGGAGGGTGAATTCTCCGTGGATTGCTTTCCCCTCCATCCTTCCTGCATAAACTCATCGTGTGTGAACAGATTTCCCCCACTCAGTCTCCCATGTGGTTGTTCACCTCCCCGACTCGGCCAGCTCCGTGAAAAAGAAACTGAAGCATATCTATGCATCTATTGCATCGATACAAAAAGAAGAAAAAACATGGCGTTGACTCTTGAACACGTGATGCAGTTCTGTCTGTTCGCCACCGGTGTCACCGGTGAGTTAATGTCCCTCTAACCCAGCTTCGTCCGACAGAAACACACCGAGGGTGGCCCGCACAAATATTTACATGTTCGTGCGAAGAAATTCTTTGCGGCGTTGAGTCACTGGACTCTCTTCTTCGTTTTTTTAAATGTAGATTTAAAAAAAATGTTAATGTAGTTTTTTTTCTTGCTTCTAGTTACATTATATTGGAGAAGAAGGAAAACACAATTCAGCAAAAAAACTATCTATATTGATAAACAGTTTGACGGGAAAGAAGAACAATATATATTTTGGATTTTAGAGCGAACTTTCCCTTTTTTAAACGGTCCCCAATTTTCGGTTTGGTCGCATAGAATCACGGCACGCCGCGTTGCACGCCGCCATTACTCGTGTTTTCAGCGTCACTTTCAACGAGTCTGCGTTTTTCTTTAAATTCCAATCCATGTTACATCAGAGCGGACAAATACATTTCGGTACGATTTAATTAAAATAATTCGCAGACTAGCTTTTATTGGTCATTTTGCAGTTTTTAACGATTCATTTTAACCGTGAGGTCACAGCTGTCTTTTCAGTCATACTTGTGTACATTGACGTACCTGCGTCCACCAGGTAAATAAAAACGACGGTCAGTCACGATAGTCGGACGCCAAAGGTAATACCCGTGTTGTTTGTGCTTGGTCGTAACATCGTTGTCTTTCACACTAATATAAATGTATTAATGTTGCCCAATCATCACCTCAGCATAACACCGCCTCCTTGATCAGGGTGATTCCTTTCCTCTGGTCTCCACCTAATCTCTCTCCATGTTAACAAATCAGTGACTTCAATCTGATGCTGTGGTATTTGAACTGGAGTCCAACCAACATGTGTCAGCTGACGTCATTTGAGAGCAGATCTTTTTTTGGCATATTTGACAGATAAAAAAAAAATGTTTTGCATGCTTCACATTTGTACAATAACTAATATTTCCAGATTTCTAAATCCAACCTTATCTTCAGTTAATGATGAACTGGGAAAATGTTCATGAGATGATGCATTTAAAAAAACATGTTAATTGAAATAACAAAGTTCTCAATCCATTGTTTTATCATTATAACATCTTTTTTATCATTATTTAAAAAAGTTGATATAAATATCGTCTTCATGAATCCAGTATTGTTTCAGCTCTATTCTCTCATGTCCAGGTGAAATTGGGGAATGACATAACAACCATGTGATCATCCATGTCTGTCTCATTGTGTCTTATCATCTGGTGATTTCTTTGTACTCGCCCTCCTCTTCCTCCTCCCTCTCTCGCATGCCCCTCCCCTCCCCCTCTTCTCCCTAATAACCCACTGGTGTTGTGTGTGTGTGTGTGTGTGTTGTTTGCTCTCTCCTGCCTTGTCCCCGGGGGGAAATCAAAGCGCAATCCGTTAGAGTTCAACCAGACGGGGCTGAAGAAGTCCTCGGTCAATAAGGCCATCAAGGTAACGACACGGTGACGAAGCACTCCCACATCCGACTGAGGGAAACACGGGAACACAAACAGCCTTATTGCTCTCGCACATTCATCTTGTATTTACGCCGTCTGGAGGGATTAGCTCCCCCTCAGCCGAAGGGGTTCGGGTCGTCTGCTTCTCCGTCGCTGTCGGACGAGGCGAAGTCAGAATTCCAAACCGTCCAGGGTCGGAAATACAACTGGCAAAGGGCAAAACTGCCCCGCAGAAATGTAATTTCCCCCCTGATATCACGAGGAGAGGGGCAAAAAAATACCCCAGAATTTCTATAATTTGATAGCATTTAGTTTTTGTTCTTTGTGTGTCCTATCCATACTTCCTGTACTAGGTAGGTACACAAAAAGAATCAATAAATGTTTTTTTTAATTATAAAAAAACAAACAAATAAGTTATAATTTTTCATACTTGTTTAAATTGTAATAATAAATAACTACGAAGAAGAAGAAGAAGAACAATTTAATATGATTGTCTAAATTATGTTTTCTGTTTGTTTTTTGTTCAAAAACTCGAAGAAAACACTTTGAATCTGTAGGCTACTAGCTTATTGCCATTTCTACAATTTCTCATTTACTGAAAGCCTAAATAAGTATATTTATTGTTTTTAAACAACAACAATTTCCTGCCCTGAGCTCGTCCACACCAAGCCGTTTCTTCACGCGTCTGGGCTTGTCATGCAACACAAGTTGTTGATGCGAAGCACCATATTTTCTTAAATCCCATTGCATACTGAAGCAAAGTTTTGTTTCATGGAACCTACCAGAAGAAACGGCCCCAGAAAGTCCTCTTCTACATTCTGGAAGTTTAGTGTTGATTTGTTCCGATGACGAGGAGCCCTTGTACATTTTTATACCGTTCTGTATAATTGTATTAAACACAGTTTGACACCCAAAGTTCACAAATGTGATTTAACCCAGTGGAGTGCAGATCTTCTCCATGTGTGTGTCTGCAACAACAGCAATAGGCCCCGCCCCCTTACGGACATCACTGGCCTGCAAGGTGACGTAAAACTCAAAAACAGGCGGTGATGTATGCAGGCCATCCACTGGGACTCCTTTTGTGTACGACACTTCACACAATCATGCCAGAACCCAAATGAAACTCGCTAGGATGCAGCGGCTAGGATGCAGCGGCTAGGATGCATTGGCTAGGATGCATTGGCTAGGATGCAGCGGCTAGGGTGCAGCGGCTAGGGTGCAGCGGCTAGGATGCATTGGCTAGGATGCATTGGCTAGGATGCATTGGCTAGGGTGCAGCGGCTAGGATGCATTGGCTAGGACGCATTGGCTAGGACGCATTGGCTAGGATGCAGCGGCTAGGATGCATTGGCTAGGATGCATTGGCTAGGATGCAGCGGCTAGGGTGCAGCGGCTAGGATGCATTGGCTAGGATGCATTGGCTAGGATGCATTGGCTAAGCTGCAGCAGCTACTCATCAGTCGGCGTTCTGGTAGCTCCACTAACTGTTTGCTAAACACACCATCCAGAAACTGTTCTCTGCAGATTAGCTGCTTTTATTGTGAAAAGCATGTCCTTTGAAGACACATAATAAAATCCTAGATTAACTTTCTTAATAAAGAGCTAACGGCTCCAACAAATCTTTACATTTTCAGCAGGGGGCGCTGTCACTCGCACCGTTACTTACTGACCTTTATTTTGGAATCATTGACAAACTCCACTAATCATGTTTGTTTACTAAAAACTGTGTCAAACAATGTGTGTTGTACATAACAACATTGTTGTCATACATTTACAATCGGACACTTTTTTTATTGGACTTTTATTTTGAAGTTTTAACAGAGTTTATGCAAGTTACCGCTTAACGGCCATATTGTAAGAACATTTAATTTGATATATATATATATATATATATAAATATATATATTTAACATTTTAGGTGTGTTTTCTGTCATTAAAGGAATGTTTGGTTGCTTTTCTGTTATGTTAAAAAAAAGATGCGATAAGAACTAAATCTTAACTCCATCATTGCATCTTTTTTTGTTAAAGGATTTTTTAAATACTAAATATCTTTATTCAGCCGTCTTAGCCGATTTGAAAGCTGTTTTTCTTCTTCTGCAGTCTGGTAAAAAGGTGACCAGCGATCCCAGTCCGTTGGTCCAGTTCACGGTGGGACACAAGTCCTTCGAGAGCAAGGTGAGTCCACCACACCCCCGCTAGAATCCCCGTGACTCTGGTTCATCACACTTTAAAAAGCAATGTAATACTTGTTTTACCTTTTCAGTTGGCAAACTTCTTTGGGGTAGATTCTGATATTATAGATGATGTCATTCGTTCCAAGGATGAGATGAGAGGAAGCATCCGAATCTTTAAGGGTTGACTACCGAGCAGGAAGTCGACACCCGACTTTACAAGTTCTAAATAAGGCTCCAAACATCTTAAAAACATCATATTTAACGCCAATAAAGTGAGCAATAAAACCTCAAATGTTCAAGTTTGTTCATGAATTTAACTAAAAAATAAAATCTGATAATGCACAAGCTGTTCAAACCTTCTAAAAGTAAAATGTTATCCCCACCTAGTAGCCATACTTAAAAAAAATATATATATTTACCCTCCGACTGTGTGGTGGAAAATATATCTTAATACTGCAGAGGCAGGATGCTTTGATCTCTTTCTCCTCACTAATGCGACTATATGTTAAAACTAATGCGATTATATAACCTCATTAGTTTTAACATATAATTATTACCTTATGTCTCAAGAAGTGAGCGGGCGTTTGTTGTTAATCAGCTGGCTTTGATCTTCATCTTGAATGTACTGTTTTCCTTCAATCACATGGACGTGGGGACCGTGTTTTGCAGTTTATCTTGTTTTCTCATCCCTCTCTGTTGTGCCCCCCCCCCCCTCTCTCTCCCTCCCCCTCCCCCCATCAGACCAGATATAAGACCAATGAGCCGGTGTGGGAGGAGGCCTTCACCTTCCTCATCCACAACCCCAAAAGCCAAGAGCTGCAGGTCGAGGTACGGAGGCTCCGGTCTCCACCAACAGGTCGCCGTGGCGTCGACTTGTGAGTGATGTCTCTCTCTCTCTCTCTCTCTCTCTCTCTCTCTCTCTCTCTCTCTCTCTCTCTCTCTCTCTCTCTCTCTCAGGTGAAGGACGAGAAGCACGAGTGCTCGCTGGGCACGCTGGCGCTGCCTCTGAGCCGCCTGCTGGAGGCGGAGGACATGACGCTGAACCAGCGCTTCCCTCTGAGGAACTCCGGCCCCAACTGCACCCTCAAGATGAAGATGGCTCTGCGGGTAGGGGGAAGGGGGGGGGGGGGGGGGGACACTTGCAGACGGCGCTTAAAAACAAAACCAAAAGGAAAGATTTCAGGTGTAAAAAGGACTTCCTCCTTCTTCTTCTTCCTCTCCGCCTGGGTTGTGTTTCAGGTGCTGTGTTTCGACCCTTCCTCGCCCTCGGGCGCCGCCCCGTCCTCCGTGCAGGTCAACAAGAACCGCCCCGCCAACGCCAACGCCAACGCGCGGCCCTCCGCCTCCTCGGAGTCGCCCGCGCCCCCCGCCTCCGCCCACGACCCCGCCCGCTCCTCCTCCTCCTCGTCGGCCCAGGACATGCTGAACCGCCGCAGGGAGGCGGAGCAGAGGCAGCCGGGGAGCAGCGACCTGGGGCCGGGGGGAGGAAGAGGAGGAGGAGGAGGAAGAGGCCTCGGAGACAGCGGGAGGAGCACCTCCAACCTGACCATCTCCGGCTCCATGCAGCACCTGGCCGGAGGCAAGGAGCCCACGCCGAGCATCGCCTCCGACATCTCCAACCCCTGCGCCGCTCAGGAGCTGCAGCAGAGGCTGCAGCAGCTGCAGAAGTAACCACACACACACACACACACACACACACACACACACAACTTAACACACACACGACCTAACACACACAAGACTTAACACACACACAACTTAACACACACGCACACGACTTAACACAGACAAGACTTAACACACACACAACGTAACACACACGCACACGACTTAACACACACAAGACTTAACACACACAACTTAACACACACACACACGACTTAACACACACAGGACTTAACACACACACAACTTAACACACACAAGACTTAACACACACACAATTTAACACACACACACACACACACAATTTAACACACACAAGACTTAAAACACACACAACTTAACACACACACACGACTTAACACACACACAACTTAACACACACAACTGAACACACACACGACTTAACACACACACACACACGACTTAACACGCACACACAACTTAACACAGACACACACATACGACTTAACACACACACGACTTAACACACACACATGACTTAACACACACACACACACACACACAACTTAACACACACACACGACTTAACACACACACATGACTTAACACACACACACACAACTTAACACACACACACAACTTAACACACCCACAACTTAACACACACACACACACACACAACTTGCACTTATTGTAAGTCGCTAAATGACATGTAATGTAATGTAATGTAATGTAACTTAACACACACACGACTCCACAGACAGCCCAGAGTGGACCGTCGTTCTCATCGTGACTTCCTGTCGATATGTTGTTTTGGAGTTAAGATGAGATGAGATGAGATATTCATGTCTTAGTCCCACAGTGGGGACATTTCAGGATCACAGCAGTGGATGTACATAGAGCATTAATAAAACTAAAAGATTCAAATAAAAACACAATACTAAATACAAAAATACAAAATATTACTACTGCTAAAATACTAATACTAAATTACTAATACTAAATACTAAATACTAATACTAAAAATACTAATACAAAATACTAAAAATACTAATACTAAAATACTAAATACAAAAAATACTAATACTAAAAATACTAAATACTAATACTAAAAATACTAATACAAAATACTAATACTAAAATACTAAATACAAAAAATACTAATACTAAAAATACTAAATACTAATACTAAATTACTAATACTAAATACTAAAAATAATAAATACTAATACTCAAATAGTAAATACTACAAGGGGAAAACCAAGTAAAGTGTTGAGTTCCTTCACAGGCTAACGTTGCCTTTTTGCTCCTCCTGATTGTGTCCATCACATCGGTGGATCTGACTTTCCTGCAATTCTCCAACGTAGAAATCTCCAGCGAGTTCCTTTTTATAATTATTATCTTTATTTAAAAGTCACCGTGTCAAGTTAACACATGAATGTCACCAGACTGCACATTTACTACGCTGCTCATTAGCCTCTGTAGGCCCTTGACAGACCATAATAAACATAAAACAATAACTGCAACAGTGAGAAGAACACAAAGTACCCACAATGCAAAGCGACAGTACATCACACAGTAATATGCTATTAAAAGTAGGCCTAACGTTCTTCAGATTGTATCCAAGCTTCGAAAATTATATAAGCAGATCTTACTTTTGCTAAATAATTCAACTAACTCTCTCTCTCTACCTCTCTCTCTCTCTCTCTCTCCCCCTCCCCCTTTTAGCGGTTCGAGTCCCAATCATTTCCCGCTGGGTGAGGTCCAGCTGACGGTCCGTCACAGCTCCCAGAGGAACAAGCTCATCGTGGTCGTCCACGGCTGCAGGTACGACAAGAGAACCCCCCCCCCCCACACACACACACACACACACACACACTCTCCTGTGACCCCCCCCGTCTTCTCGGTTCTGCCTCCACAGAAACCTGATCACGTTCTCGGACCACGGCTCGGACCCGTACGTCCGCCTCTACCTGCTCCCCGACAAGCGGCGGTCGGGCCGGAGAAAAACTCACACGTTCAAGAAGACCCTCAACCCGGTGTACGACCAGACGTGAGTGGGGGGGTGGCGTTTTCTCTCCATCTCCGGTTTATTGAGCCGAGCGCTCTCCGCCCCTCAGGTTCGAGTTCAGCGTTTCCCTCGTGGAGCTCCACAGGCGCACGCTGGACGTGGCGGTGAAGAACGGCGGGGGTCTGCTCTCCAAACACAAGGGCCTTCTGGGAAAGGTCGGTTTCCACCCCCCCCCCCCAACCCAACCTCACAGGATTATTCTCAGGGTGGACTTTTGTCTTTTATTCCTGCCAGTGATGACGAAGTGTTCTCCCTCCTCAGGTTCTGGTGGACCTGACCCACGAGGACAGCGGCAAGGGCTGGACGCAGTGGTGAGTCTCCCAGAACCGCCGAGGACGCTCGCGTCTAACGAGTGATGACACGAGAACTATTTATGAGTCACACTTTGATCTACAACATGCTTGTTTTGTTGTGAAAAGTAGAATAATTTGTCTTTTTGATAAAACTACAGAGCCTAAAATCCTAAAATATCGTGGTTCTTTTAAATTTATTTATTTAAGCTTTGTACGTCGTTGCGATACATTTTTTGGTTTGTTACGTGACGTAGAAAGTGTTCTCGGGGAATTTTTTATTTATTTACACTTTGTACGTCTGCGATAGATATTTGCGTTTGTTATGTAACGTAAGAAAGTCCGTTAAGGGAGGTTTGTATTTATTTATACTTTGTACATCGTTGCGCAATTTCTTTTTAGATTGTTGCATAACGTTATGCAAGAGTCTGTTATGGGAGGTTTTTATTTATTTACACTTTCTACGTTGTTGCGATATATTTTCCTTTTGTTACGTAAGAAAGTCCGTTAAGGGAGTTTTTTTTTAAACTTACGCTTTTTACGTTGTTGCGATTGCGTTTGTTGCGTAACGTTGCGTAAGATGGTCTGTTAAGGGAGGTTTTTATTTATTTACACTTTGTATGTCTTTGCGATATATTTTTGCGTTAGTTACGTAACGTAGCATAAAGCCCCTGAAGGGAGTTTTTTATTTGGAATTTTTTTTTGCGTTTGTTATGCAACCTAAGAAAGTCTGTTACGGGAGGTTTTTATTCATTTACGCTTTGTACGTCATTGTGCTAAATCTTTTGGGTTGTTGCGTAAAGTTACGTAAGAAAGTCCTCTCGGGGAGTTTTTAATTTATTTTCTTCCGCTAGTTACGTTGGTACAGGGGTTACATTAAGTAGTTTCGTTATTATATTAGCGGCATAATGTGTTTTACCTAAAGTAACCAATACGTTTTGTTGGACATTGGTTGTTTCTAACGTGAGAAAGATATGAAACTTATTTCCGATTTAATGTAGTGTAACGTTTAATTCTGCCGACTATGTTACGTCGCCATGTTGAAGATCTGCAGCTGGAAAACATTTTAACACATTTTTACGAGGTCAGAGTTGTTTGGTCTGCTTTAGGACTTTGAGTTTCATTAAAATATAATATATTTTAATAATAATGTCATATCTGTTTGAAGGGAAAACCTCAAAGCTGAAGCGTCTTTCTCCTCCTGCAGGTATGAGCTGAGTGAAGACGGCCTGACGATGCCTCACCAACTGTAGACAGGAACCGTATCTTCATCTTCATCTCCATCTTCATCTTCATCGTCATATCTCTTCCACTTAAGCCTGTGTTAAGGAAACAGAACAGCAGCTTTGACATTCATCTAATCACGTCAGTCGCAAGGCCAACCTCCCCTTTAAGAAGTGAAAGGCTGAGAGACTAAAGGGAGCGTAGAATACTATATAAACAAAAAGTACCGCTGTGAAAGTCTATATTCCATATTTATAGGAGAAACTATAACAGCTGTAGAGGAAGACGACGATTTTTTTTTTCTTTCTTGTTTTTGCCGAGAACGACGATGTACAAGTTTGTAAATATAAACGGTGATGCAGGAGATAATAGAGAGAGAGAGAGAGAGAGAGATAGGGAGAGAAAGAGTGAGGGGTGCAGGTTCTCTTATTTGGCCAAAGGATTGTTTGTCATTTTATTGTATTTGATTTTTTTTTTATGAAAAATATGTAAGTTTGTGAAGCGCAGCAGGCCGGCGGTCACAACCAAAGAGACGAGAAGTATTCCCCCCCCCTCCCCCGCCAGGGTTTTATGGTAACCCAGCGTCACACTGGTTTTTATTCCACTGTAATAACATGTGTAATAACCAAGATATCAACAAATGTTAATGAATGTTTATTTAGTTCTTTTCCATTGCTTAGTAAAACCGGTTTGCATTTTTTAACTGAATATTTGCACGCCTGTCTTTTAAATCTTTAATCTCTTAGTTGCAGTTTAAACATTGCTTAAATTTCTTGTCGACATTATTTTAATATAATTCATCATATCAAACTGTATGTAAAATGATCAACCATGTTTTTTTTAAATGTAGATATCTACAGCCACAATGAATAGAAGTTAATGGTCCTCTTTGGTGCCCCCTAGTGGTTACATCACAAAAGGACACATGCCAACCATAATACTAAAATAATAATGTATATTTACACATAAACGTTATATCGAATTTGCCATTCTGATGCGATTACGTTTTTTAAATAACTCACACATTTTTTTTTACATTAGAAGACTTAAAAGTTTAAATATATAAAGTAGTTAAATAATTGCACATTTGGTCTCCAGGGCTTTTTCGTTTATTTGATAACGCAATAATTTGCGTGACAATCATGTAGAGTCTTTAAAAAGTTTTTTATGAATCAACTGAGTCTTAACTTTTTTTTTTTTTTTTTTTATGTTTTGTGTACATGCCTCACATTCAACCTACGCTTTGACTCTGCAGCACCCGAAAAAAAGAAGAAAAAAGCCCCAATTATACGTCAAACTGCTTCTAAAAACTGTAATAAATGTCACGGTCTGAGAGCAGCGTTCCCGTGTCGATGATGCCAAGGAGGCCAGCGTGACCTTTGAACCTTGTGGACTTCTCGCCTCGCCGTGCAGTATTTCACACATTCTGTACGTTGAACTGTGCCGTTGTGTATTTTTTTTATCGTGTATTCTCCCCGCGTTTCATTCTGTGACGCTCAAACTTGTTTGTCTGAAGGCGGCTTGTTTGTTTTCTTTAATTTAATCTTGTGCCTTACGATTCACGCGAGCCGGAGGCCTTCGCTTGTGTACCGAGGGAACCCCGCGCGTCATCAGTGTCCACGGCGTCGCCTGTAAATGTCTTTTAAAACACAATAAAGAGCTGCAGCAGCGTTTAAAGCTTCTTCTAGCGTTCTGATCACTGACGTTCGGACATTTCACCGTCGCCATCTTGTTTTTGTTTTTAATGCAACCAATGGATGAAAGTGATCATATGTGGACTGAGGAGGAGAGACGAAGAGAGGGTATACGTCCCTGGAAGAGACCTGTCAATCACCTTGTAGCCCCGCCCCTAAAGCGCACCCTGCTTTATGGTCTGTTTGACTCTAAATGACCATAAAGTATAAATGATGACATCATGCTGTATAGAAGAAGACTTGAAACTAGAGACTGAGACATAAACTCATGTTTACAATGTTTACTGAGGGAATACATCAAGAGAGAAGTAGATTCACTATATAGACTTCTATACAACCAGAGGAGTCGCCCCCTGGTGGTCAGGAGAGAGTATGCAGCTTTAAAAGATGAAGCATAGACTTCTATACAACCACAGGAGTCGCCCCCTGGTGGACAGGCAGCTTTAACATATGAAGCATAGATGTTGTTGTTGCCTGAGTAAGAGGAAATGATCTCATTGGTGAAAAGTTTTTAAAATATAAAGCTTTGAATGCTTTTTTAAAACATTGAAAATGGTTCAAAAGCCAACACGTGATACCAATAAGGCGTACGAATCAATCACGCACCTGCCTTCATGTTTGAGCCTCCATCATTTCCCCACAGCACCTGAATGCAACGCTGAATGAGGAGCTGAGTTCCGTCAAGTACAACTGAATGGAATAGATTCCGGATATGGAGTGAGTGGGCCTTCAGAGTAAAAGTGTAAAAGTTTATAAGGACGGTTGGAAAAATGTCAATAAACAAAATATATTTATGTTCTGTGTATTAGCACAAACTTCGTTAAATACTGAATCACATTATTTTAATGAAATACAGGTCAAACACAGACACTGGACTCTTTTAAGTTTGGCCAAAAGACGCTTTTTATTTAGGAAGACGTTTTTACTTTGTTTTAAATCAATGCTAGCTATTCTTTTATTTTATTTTCTATTTCTATTTCTATTTCTATTATATCTTATTTTTAACTCTCTACTGGCACTGTAGCACATTGAAATTATTTATGAATGAAAAGTGCTTTATAATTTGAATGCATTATTATTAAATATCCTTTTAAAATAACACATGACAATATTTCATGGGGGAAAAACAAGACTAAAAAAAACAAGGTCTGAAGAAACATTTAAAAAATACTAATGCATGATTGACTTATGTCTTGATTTGGTTGGCTTGTTTTCTTATTTTATTGTTTACATTTAGATCACCTTGTGTTTGCTGTACGTTAAAAAATAAAACAAATGTTATTCTGAGACGCAACTGTTGCACATTGTAATAAGAGAAATTAGATTTTCTCCATTCAAAATGTGCAACCCAATTCTTATTTTGAAAATCCCCACCGGAAACGTCTAACTTGCACGTGTCTTTGAGGCCAGCTTGCTGCGTGTGAGCGCTCCAGCTTCCAGCAGCAGAAAACGCCCTGCATCCGCTGCTCCGGTCTCCTCCTCCTCTCCTCCTCTCCTCCTCCTCCTCCGACCTCCATCCGCGCGCCTCCTCTCTGCTCCTCCTGCCGCGCAGGAGGCTCTCCGAGCGGGAAGGACGACGAACCAACACCTCGCTGTGGGAAGGGGAACAACATGGCCTTTTAAACACCTGACAGAATAAAACCGAGGAGAGACATGCATCCTTCGGCTTGTTCCTTCCTCCGCCATCTCCTCCTCCTCCTCTTCCTCCTCCTCTTCCCCGCGTCTGCCGAGAGGAGAGTCGGTGAGTGAATTAACGGATGATTGTTTTCTTAATTAGCTGCGTCCCATTTCTTCTCCGGTCTTGCAGCCATTTTTCCTGCAGACGGAGGAGGCTGTGTTCAGGCTGGCTTTACTGCAGCCTCCCCCGAGACAACAAACAAATAAACAAACAAACAAATAGACCCGCGTGCGCGTGAGAATATCGTGGACACGAAACCAGAGCAGCGTCATTAGCCATCTTTTTATTTTTTTATTGGGAAGGAATACATCAAATATAAATAAATATACAAAGAATATGTTTTTTTTTATTCAAAGAAATCTAAATATTTATTTAAAATCAAATACAGAATATTGTGTTATAATAATCATGCGTGCATTATGAATTCAAATGAAAAATAAATAAATAAATGATGCAAGTTAAATGGCGATGGTACACTTAAAATAAACATTTTAATTGAAAAAATGATAGCAATAATAATTTGAGTTATAAATTACACAAAGAAATGTATAAGATACAATTAAAAGTTTTCAGAATAACATATAGAAACTACTCTGAATTAAAAAAAAGTTATATATACAAAATATGAAATAATGGAGCAAGTAATTAATGTAAGAAAAAGTCTAAATTAAATTAATTACATTTACAAAATTACATATACACACGGACAGAATAGAAACTATATCAACAGTATGAAATATAAAATACAATAAAAATAGGCAGTGTTTGGTCTGAGTGATCTTATCGATACAAAGCAATGAATGAGCTCACTCATACACTCTCCAATTTCCAGCCCTGTGCTCCTGTCAGAGGCAGCTATTGATCGTGTGTGTGTGTGTGTGTGTGTGTGTGTGTGTGTGTGTGTGTGTGTTTGAGTGTGTATAGAATAGAGACATTTATTTCTATAATCAGCTGTATTACTGCCCCTCTGATTTGAGATGTGCAGCCTGCATGATGACTGATTCAGAGATGATTGTAGAAAAGAGGAGGAAGCTGGTGTTGAGACCCTCCTCCTCCTCCTGCTCCTGCTCCTCCTCCTGCTCCTCCTCCTCCTCCTGCTCCTCCTCCTCCTCCTGCTCGTGCTCCTTCAGATTACATAACCATCGTAAAGGGAGTATGGCAGCGACAGGACAGACTCAGCGGAGGAGACGAGCAGCAAAACAACAAGGGAGCATCGAGCTGCAGCGCTCGGCCTCCATTGATGCTTTTATTCATTTTTTTTAACCCCCTTAAACAAATATGAAATACAGCTTTAAGTATTTCATAATAATTCCTCCAGCCCGCTGATTCTGAATGGAGCTTTTGGGCCTCTTGACCCGACGGTCGTCGGCGACAACGAGCCAACGGGTGCAGCGGCACGGCAATAAAAGCAGCAAAGAAGAACGTCGTGCAGCAGCGATGTGGTCTCTCTCTCTCTCTCTCTCTCTCTCTCTCTCTCTCTCTCTCTCTCTCTGTGTTGATGAGATCAACATGTCGGCCGACCGCCGTTTGTTTACACATCGGCTGCAGGCGACTTTGTGTTGGTGTCACCTGCTGAGCGCAAGAGGTTCTCTCTTCCAGCTCCACTTTGGGGTTCCACCGCCGCTCTCTACACACAGAACCACGAGGGTTCCGTCTGGAACCGAAAATGGTTCTTCAGATTGAGGCCATAGCGTAGAAGAAACATTTCTGGTTCCGTAAAGCACCTTTCAAATCGGGGTTCTTTTAAAGGATCATTTCTTTAAAGAGTTCTTCAGATAATCTAAAGGTGTCTCAAAGAACCTTCGATACAATGGTTCTTTAAAGAACCATTTCTGGTTCCACAAAGAACCTTTCTAATTAGGGTCCTTTAAAGATCCATTTCCTTAAATAGTTCTTCAAAGAACAAATAAAGGTCTCTAAAAGAACCTTTCAAATCAGGGTTCTTTAAAGAACCATTCCCTTAAAGAGTTCTTCAGATAACCTATAAAGGTGTCTCAAAGAACCTTCAATAAAATGGTTCTTTAAAGAACCATTTCTGGTTCCACAAAAAAACTTTTCAAATCAAGGTTCTTTAAAGATCCGTTTTCTTAAATGGTTTTTCAAAGAACCTATAAAGGCCTTTCAGAGAACCTTCAAATCATGGTTCTTTAAGGCACCATTTCTGGTTCCACAAATAACCTTTCAAACCAGGGTTATTTAAAGAACTATTCCCTTAAAGAGTTCTTCAAAGATGCCTAAAACAAAAGAATGGTTCTTCAGTAGGTGATGCTCCTTCATTAGCTGATGGTTCTTCAGTAGGTAATGGTTCTTTAGTAGGTAATGGTTCTTCAGTAGGTGATGGTTCTTCAGTAGGTGATGCTCCTTCAGTAGGTGATGGTTCTTCAGTAGGTGATGGTTCTTCATTAGCTGATGGTTCTTCAGTAGGTGATGGTTCTTCAGTAGCTGATGGTTCTTCAGTAGCTGATGGTTCTTCAGTAGGTAATGGTTCTTCAGTAGGTGATGGTTCTTCAGTAGGTGATGGTTCTTCAGTAGGTAATGGTTCTTCAGTAGGTGATAGTTCTTCAGTAGGTGATGGTTCTTCAGTAGGTGATGCTCCTTCAGTAGGTGATGGTTCTTCAGTAGCTGATGGTTCTTCAGTAGGTGATGGTTCTTCAGTAGGTGATGGTTCTTCAGTAGGTGATGGTTCTTCAGTAGGTGATGTTTCTTCAGTAGATAATGGTTCTTCAGTAGCTGATGGTTCTTCGTAGAACCATAAAGCCTTTTTGAAGAACCATTTAAGAACGATTCTGTGTGTAGCTGATGTAAAGAGTGTCCTTGTGATGAGTCACTTCCTGTCGCCGTGGTGATTTCAGAGTGTTTCCTGCGAGCGACTCGCCTCCCGCTGGCGTTCAGCTCGGATCCCCTAATCATTAACACGGAGAAGGTCACCGGCGAGGTGCCCGCCGCGGACTCGCTCATTAACATTTCACCCGTGCCGATTGGTCGGTCGGGGGGGGCAGCCGTGCTGTGACGGAGGTTGATGAGGGCATCCCATAATAACAAGCCGCTTTCTCTGGGTCTGAACCCAAGGTCTGACCGAGGCTGTTGATCGTCATGCGTGGTGTCGGGAGAGTTATGAATCACGTCTTATTTTTAAGAAAGGAAAAAAAAAAAACACTACCCACAATCCCACAGTGTGACGCCGGTGGCTCGGATTGGTGGACCTCTCCGTAACCACGGAGATGTTTATCGTACCGGCGGTGGTGCTGAATTTTATATTTCACTTTGCACACTTTACTTTATGCACTGTCACTTTCTTTCTTTCTTTCTTTCTTTCTTATACTTATATTTTATTGTGTTTAGTTTTATCGGGCTGCTACTGGTGTCACCAAATTTCCCCTTGGGGATTAATAAAGTATATTTCATTTATTCATTCTTTCATTTCATTTCCATCGTTTTAGTTGCCCTCACTTCCTGTTTCACCTGAAAATGGCGTCTTTAAGTGTATCTCTCAAGCTAAAGTGTTCGACTCGCTTAAACCAAAAAGTCGATTTCCGCCCCAACGACGTGCAATTAAAAACACTTGTGGAAAAAACGTGGGCGTGGAACTACAAGAGATTCAGCGAGAGAGAGCTCGGAGTGAGACGGACGGATCGATGCCGCGGCTTTGACCCATGGGGGGGAAGAGAGGATGAGAGGAAAAGGGGATGAAACAGGACGAGGGAGGAGGCGACGGAGACGAAGAGAGATCACCGCCAATGTAACCCGGAGCTGTTGGAGAACCTGTTGTTATTCTGGGTCACAGGTGTCAATCACAAGTCCCGCCACGTCATTTTACGTGGCCCCTGGAGAAAAAAAAAATCCTATACTTTTATTTTGAAGGTTTCAAATTAAATGGGGTTATATTATAATATTAGAGAAATGTTCTCATGGACAATATTTCTAAACTCAAATAAACTATAATCAGATGCAAAGACAGTTATTTAACTATAACTTCGAGAGTAGTTTATCCAGTTTGAGTTACGCTGGCCCTTTAAGAGGCGGCCATGATGCTGAAGTGGCCTATGGAGAAAATGAGTTTGACGCCCCTGTTCTAGGTGTTCTTATTATTCTGGTCCGAGTGACTGACGTCGGGACCCCTGAGGACCCTGTTGGTATTCTTAGGGGAACATCGTGCGCATATTTGGGGAACATGCGATGTTTCGGAAACTCACTAAATTTGGCTATTGGCTATTTGGTGAAAACAGCCATCGGATGTAGGAATCACATTTGAGTTTTAAAAATGTCTCTCTAGCGCCCCCTAGAATTTCGGCAGGCGACGCTCCTCACCGAGAATGTCCAATCGACTTGAATCTTTGCACACGTGTTAATCTCCGAAAAAAAGACGCACACACACACACACACACACAGACGTCACGGGAAATATAAGAGATGCAAATAGACGGCTAATTAAGGGAAAGCCGAGAGAGCAAAACGGACCAGGAGTCAGAAGTCCGGCCTTCAGATGAGCTAGAAGTAGAAGCGCAAAGCTTTTTAACGAGGCTCGGCCCTTTTTATTTTCCTTCAGACCCCGAGCCGTTATCATCTTTCCGGAGACGTAAACACGCCCGGCAGAGATAACATTGTGTGGTGGAGAAGGTTAGCGCCGGAGGAAAACGAGTTGTTTGTTCTCAACGGGAAGGAGAGAGACGTAGGACAAACACGTTTACCACACACACACATATATTGTATGTGTGTGTGTGTGTGTGTGTGTGTGTGTGTGTATATAGATTGGTTAACTGCTTGCTGAACTCCCAGTCATATTAATAAAACATTTTATTTGTGTTGCGCTTTAAAAGGTACTCAACGGCACTTTAGTGGTGGAAACTGAAACGATAAAAACAATAACAATACAAACAAGATTAGAAACAAACATCGTACATAGCCGTCATCACGGGTTAAAAAACAGACGACAGGATTAATACATTCCATGTATGTGTAAACACAAGTTTCTTTAGGCTACTTATCTTCTAACATTTTCAATGTTAACAGAAGTTTAACTTTATTTTTAATTGTATTGGATGCGCAAGACATGCTAGCGGCGTGGCTCACTGGTCGTTTTAATTTCCTCGTGGATGAATAAAAAACAATTAACATGCCCCGTTAAATAATTGGCTTTATCCCTTCAAGGTGACCCGTCTCCGAGTGGAACCATCGGCCGTCTCCGACAGGTGTCTGAGTCGAGCAGACAGATGGCATCCTGGGAAATGCGGTGCCGCGTTAAAAGTCTGGACGGCGCTCTTTGCTCACGCGGGTGGGGGGAGGGGTGGAGTTTGATGGAAAGGCTTGGCGCCAACACCGCGACCCATTTCAAGCTCTGCCGCCGCGGAGCGATGGAGGCGGAGAGCGGAGAGCGCCGGGTGGCAGCCGGAGTCCAGAAGTAGCCTCATCCTAGCTCGCTTACGTTTCCTTAAATCCTCTTAGTATCACTTTTCTTCTTTTAATAACTTTTATGTACGGATAAACACCAAACTTTTGACTTCCATTCAGGTCCACAAACGTGTGTCCACCGAGTGTTTCGATGTGAACGATGAAGAATGTCTGCAGTTGTGTTTAGAACCGGTGTCCAAGGTTCTTTGGATAATCCACAGAACACATTTTTATGGGGACTAATATTACTAATTAGTAATATTTATATATTTGTTTTTGTGTCTTTCTGCCAACAGGTTGCCTGTTTGAGAGCGACCTGTGTTCCCCGTATGAGGTCTGTGTCAACGGTAAGACATCGGATGCATCTTTCAAAGCTTTTTGGGGTTTTACGACAAACAATTCCAAGTATTTCAGCTCATTTATCCAGAACAGCCTGGAATGGAATATTGTATCATCGTCTGTGAGAAAATGACTATTTCTCAACAACGTCATGTCTTAAAGCTGCATTATCTCTCCTGTCCACCAGGGGGTGACTCCTCTGGTTGTATAGAAGTCTATATAATGATTATACTTCTCTCTTGATGTATTCCCTCAGTAAACATTATAAATATGAGTTTATGTCTCAGTCTCTAGTCTGAAGTCTTCTTCTATACAGCATGATGTCATCATTTATACTTTATGGTCATTTAGAGTCAAATAGACCATAAAGCAGGGGAGGCTTTAGGGGCGGGGCTACAAGTTGATTGACAGGTTGCTGCCATGACGTTGTCCGGTTTCGGAGTTATCCATGTTTTTGTTTTTTGGTGTCTAAGCTGTAAATTGGACCTTGTAGTTTTTTGTTTGGGGACTCAAAGCGCTGCTCGTTAGTTCACCTGGAAATGCAAGTTAACTCAACTTGAAGAATTCCTTTGATTCAACTAAGAAATGAAAGTTAATGAAGTGGATTGAACTACAATGTTCTAGTCGTCTAGACATATTTTTTTAAGTTGTCAGATTTGATTTAATTTTTGTGTCTAAACTTGATCCACAGAATTTTTACATTGTCAGTTCAAGAAAACTTTCCTTACCGAGTCAAAACAAACACACATTTCTGCTTTATTGTAACTCAGGTGCACCAACAACAAAAGTGTCCAAAATCACATTCAGCCTCTGTTAGTTAATGATTGCAGTCGAAAGAGGCGGGACATTTAAATCAGCACGCGTACAAGGAAGCAGAAATAATATTAATATTATTATCAGTAGACTAGCCCTTGTAGAATAAACTGCAGGATCTTGTAACTTACATCCACATATAAATACCAATTCACACTCGGCTGCGGTTCCCCCGCCGCCTCTCGGGGCCCCCTGCTGAGAATCAACCCAGAACCATCAAAATAAACCTCAAAGCATGAAAGTCGTTCATCATGCGTTTTATTTTTTCTCGAGTCCTGGAAACACTTCTATCCATAACTCCACTGGGTCAGGAAGCCGATAACCGGGTCACTCCCCACAGGCGCTTCTCTGACCTTTTTTTATTAATCTCATTTTCCTCTGTTTTTATTTGTTTTCTGGCTTCAACGTTCTCCCCGGGATTTAAAGCCAACAACAGAATACTAGAATCTTCCGTGTAATCTAATTAAACCGGCGAACGGTCCGTTAGCAGGAGCAGGTGGCCGTGCCGTCGGGTACTCAGTTGGCCGACTGGGTTTCTCACCTGCCTCCCGACTCGTGTTTACTTCAGGCGGTGTGTGTGTGTGTGTGTGTGTGTGTGTGTGTGTGTGTGTGTGTGTTTGTTCTGAATTCATTAGCTGGGTTGCGTCCCTGTGTGTGCGCCCGGTGTCCTTTACAAAACGTGTCCTCTTTGATCTAATTGGGACAAGAGGAGGCGTGTCGAGCTCTGTGAGAAAATCACGATGTCAGCCGAGAGTTTTATTTATAGCCACGCTCCGGTGGGCTCTCCGTCTGTGTTGTGGCTGCTTCAGGTGACCTCGTTTCACAAGACGTGGACGCTTTGTTCTGCGTATTGTATTTCTGCAAGATTTATTGATTTGTATGTATATTTAAATAGTATTTATGTAGGAATTGGATGGATTATTCATGTATTTATTATATAACTCGGGCAAAGGCTACGTGCTGGATCAACATAAGAGAAGATGGGGTGGGGGAGGGGTGGGGTGAACTGAAAACCGGATTGAAAAAGATGATTAAAAGAAAATACATCTGCGATACAAAAAAGTTGTTTTTCTATTCGTCTTTCTTTCATGGTTGTCTTTTCTCGTGAAATACCGAGTAGCTTTACTTGTCATCATTTATTTAAAGGCTCACTATCGTTGGATGAGCTGCGCACATCGTACGCAAGAAAAAGATCCGACATTAGTTCACATAAATGGGGAAAAATGCAAAAATGAGGAAGTGGAAACTGAATATACTTTCATCTTTTCTCCTGATGGCTCGGTGACTGTCAGACGGAGTTTTGTTGTGCGTGTGTGTTTGTTGTTGTTGTTTTTGTCTCACAGCCTTTAGGGCAGTAAAAATAATTTGCCGCTCTGCTTCTGTTCCTCGGTCATTAAAAAGCTCTTAGGTGCTCTCAGGTTCTACTGGTTGTGTTCCCCTGTTCCCTCGGCTCTGATGTCCTCGCTGTGATTTGAGGGATCACTTTCCTTCAGGAAGAGCTTCGACTCTTTCCACTTCCTGTCTACATCAGAAATGGAAATGTGTCACGTTGTGTGGATTTTCATCTGCCGCTTGTGATCTGTCCTAAAGCAGCTAGAAGCTCAACAATAGAGAGAGTGTGTGTGTGTGTGTGTGTGTGTGTGCACGTGCCCGTGTGTTTGTGTCCCACAAATTTGTAAAATAAGTTTGGGCCCCACAAAGGAGGGAGACGTGTGTGTGTGTGTGTGTGTGTGTGTGTGTGTGTGTGTGTGTGTGTGTGTGTGTGTGTGTGTGTGTGTGTGTGTGGTCGGTCTCCACAAATGGGTAAAATAAGTTTGGGCCCCACAAAGGAGGAAGATGTGTTTGTGTGTGTGTGTGTGTGTGTGTGTGTGGTCTCCACAAATGGGTAAAATAAGTTTGGGCCCCACAAAGGAGGAAGATGTGTTTGTGTGTGTAAATAAACATATATAACGCAGCGGCACTTATTAGATTAGTCCTCCCCCACAGCTCTGGGATCAGCTAGTCCTGCTAACTGTTATAATCGTCACGCTGACTGGTCAAGTCAACCATCACTTTAAAGGTACATGCCACATTTTTGTGAGCGTGGAGTGCAAATGGAGGAAGAATAATTCTCTGACTGTAATAACCTGGCAGAGGGGGGGATGCTTTTGGAGGAGCTTTACTCGTCCACCTTTCAAAGAACATGAAAAGCTCTCTTTGGAGTCAGCCAGGTGAGGCGAGGCTGCGGCCTCCAGCTGCATCTCACAATGGAAAAAAAGGTCCGGTGGCCCCGCCTCCGGCCATTGTTCTCGCCAACCGTGTGTCTGAGCCGCTTCAATGGCTGCTGTCAAACAGACCCTCGCACACAATGCCAGTCCGTTGTGTTGCTCAGACCATCAGGACACGCAGAACATCTGATTGCTTTAATCTGTCTGCAGAAGAAAAAGCGATTTTCTCTCGCTTTTTCTTTCCCAACAAACAAAGGGAGGTTGTGACAACTAGAACACATCTCAATACCCAGAGGAGCGTGGTTCCTTTAAACGCTTTTTACACTTGACTCCTGGACGCACACAACACACACAAAAACACACACTTCTGTGGTTTAATGCTCATTCTTGTGAATCCCTCCATTCTCTCTACTAACCACCAGGGGGCGACTCCTCTGGTTGTATAGACGTCTATGCTTCATGTGTTAAATCTGAATTCTCTATACTGACCACCAAGGGGTGACTCCTCTGGTGGATTATAAGTCTATGCTTGATGTGTTGAAGCTGCATTCTCTCTCTTAACCACCAGGGGTCGACTCCTCTGGTTCTATATAAGTCTATGCTTCATGTGTTAAAGCTGCATTCTCTATACTGACCACCAGGGGGTGACTCCTCTGGTGGATTATAAGTCTATGCTTGATGTGTTGAAGCTGCATTCTCTCTCTTAACCACCAGGGGTCGACTCCTCTGGTTCTATATAAGTCTATGCTTCATGTGTTAAAGCTGCATTCTCTCTACTAACCACCAGGGGCATGGACTAAAGGCTAGCCCTGTAACCTAACAGCATTTATTTGTCTTATCGTCATCTTTCACAGTTAAATTAATTATCTGAATACATGAAGACGACGATGCTTCTTTTTGGTTTAAATATATTGAAAAAAATAGTGACGGTATCATGTTATAATCGTACTGGTTTAATCACTGTGCCAATACTCGTTTAAAGCTCACGCACATTAATGCATAAATGTGTTGTTTACATTTTATAAAAAAATGTTTTGTATTACATTTATAACATTTAACAGTTAACATGGACATTCGGTCGGAAGCGTGACCAGTTAAAAAAAATAAAATCACCAAAATAATTAGGGAGTAAATAAAACTACTGTAATGAAACAGAGTCCCAACTTCACGCCTTGTCGTTCTGCACGCCGGGTATTTAAATAAGCCAGCATCATTCTCCAAGAGCGATCCTGAAACTGATGAACATGTATTAAAGCGTTCCCTGGGAGAAAACGGGCAGACTGCTCACGATGGTTGTTAATTAAAGCCGCAAGGATTAAATGCAACCCGTCGCGTTTCCGACAGTTTTTCCGACTATTTTCGTTAAAGAACACGCATCTCGCAAGTACTTTAAATAAAGTACACCGCGTAGCCATCTATAATCATGTATGTTGTGCGGCGAGACAAACGTGTCGGCGTTGGTGCTCCTGCCGTTATACTGGCGTCATGTCAAGAGAGACAAAAGACATTATTCCAAGGGAACAAATGTGGTAACTTCACCATCTAAATCCTAAAACCACAGGAAGTGATGCAGTAACCCCGGATTCATTGGGGAGTGATGAAGGTGACCGTGACATCTCTTTCTGAACAGGTAGCTGTCCCGTCGAGACGCGTCCTCCTCCGTCTTCTGCTCCACCGTCGAGCCACTGTTGCCTCCACCCGGGTGTTGATTGGCTCCCGTGGCTTAACTGTCAGATCTGTAATGGGGCTCATCCTGTAGAAGCTGGAACACGAGTTTCCAGCAGAGATTATGGCCTCTAGTTACGCTTTCATTGGCATTGCTCAGCAAGCGGAGAGATGAATTTAATCGCACTGTGGATTCTGTGTTATTATTCCAGCGTATAAGACATTATGAACCTCTGGTTTGTACAGACCGGGGGGGAGGGGCAGCTTCTCAGAGAGGAATAGAGAAAAACCGACGGTGAGGTGTTCTGTCTATATTCATTTTTTGATTTATTACAGTTTGACTGCTGGACAGCTTCTCAGAAAGGAGGAGAGAAGGTGTCTACAACTGAAAGAGCATCTTTTTGTTTCAGCAAGTGCCCCAATACATCATGTGTCTGCTTTAACGTGACAATACCCTCAAGCGGACATGGTAGTAACTAGAAAAGGTAGTAACAAGAAAAGATAGTAACTAGAAAAGGTAGTAACTAGAAAAGGTAGTAACTAGAAAAGGTAGTAACAAGAAAAGGTAGTAACTAGAAAAGGTAGTAACAAGAAAAGGTAGTAACAAGAAAAGTTGGTAACTAGAAAAGGTAGTAACTAGAAAAGGTGCAGCCGGTAGAGTGCAGATCTCGGCCAGGTGTGTCTGCAATGACCACTGGTGTATTTTATGATTGAATGAATGAATAGAACTCATTCAAACTCCAAAACAAGAGGCGTTGTATGCAGGCAGTCAGCTCGGAGTAGTTGCGTAAGACGTGTCATATTATCTTCCCAACACAAAATGCGTAGTTAGTAGATGAGTGTCGGCGAGGTACTCAGCAGGAGGTTGTTCGGATAGTTCCGTTAGCTTAAACGCATCTCGGAGCCTTCCTGCTCTGCCAGTAACCGTCACTTCAAACACACACACACACACACACACACACACACACACACACACACACACACACACACACACACACACACACACACACACACACACACACACACACACACACACACACACCGACTGTCCCGAGAGCCATCTCTCGACATGTATGAGGGAAGGCTTTTCTACAGCTAGTGGAAGCGAGTTGCCAAGCAACGCCCGATGCCATTGATCTTTTACGAGAGTGCGCTCCGCGAGGCATGATGGACCAGCGCGGCTCCCCGGAGGCAACAGATCCATTAAGATGTTTTAATCCAGTTCATTAGGCCGGACTCGGTTTGCTGCCGTCAGTCCACATGTCCCAACAACACCGTCCAGACTTCCTGGAGACCCAATGCGAGCACTTTAGCACACGCCACGTCGACTGATTATCATATACGAGTCGAGAAATAATAACATCCAGCAGGGTCAAAATAAAGGAAACATTTACAAGTTTTTATCCATCATGGATTTATTAAGCTCTGTTTATTAAAAGTTAAATGCACGTACACAATCCTCTCTGAAAACATATAGCACAAACAACGCTCCACTCAGGAGTGGAACACTATTATTTAAATTATTTTATTCATATTTTTTGTATTTAATTATCTTTTATGCAGTCTATTCATCATAACCCTTTTCCCTCTTATTTCTTCTTCTCTTGGAGTGAGCACCATTTGATGTTTGTTGTTCTTGGTGTGTTGTACACTGTGTACCTGAACATCATGTGTACAAAGACAAACAACTGGAAAATGGACAAAGAAAGTGACTGTATGAAAATACATATTGTTATGATGTTGAAAATAAATATAAAAAATAAAATTAATTAAAATGTTAAATGCAGAAGTACAGCAGCCTCTCGCAACTTTTATATTAACACATTTATTAATTGTATATCCTTGAGTTGGGTAAGCTATAAAATAATGAATAATGATCTCTTCTGAGAATAAGAAGCAACACTGAGCACAAATCCATCACAGAGATTACAGTACAAGATGCACTGGACTGAAAGCTGCTAATGACACTCGTCATTCCAAACAAATACAGTACATTAAATAATAAAGAACGGGCGGATCTTGCAAACCCATCTGTGTTTAAGAGGCGAACCGAAAACAACATCTGGTGAGCGATGCCGGTCCGTCTCCTCCATCTTTATCCTCCCTCTGCTCATGAGACCGAGCCTCCTGCATCCTCGTTCTGCTCGATTCTGGACCATAAATCACAAGGAGACGTGTTCTGGCTCGGAGGATCGGCCCTCTGGTAGCGAAACGGGATGAATTACAGCGTCTTAAGAAATGCATGAGCATAATTACCAGAGATGATTCAAGATGTTCCTTCTGGGAGACGCAGAAAACGTGTTTATTGTCTGGGATCAGAGTGGCCTGGGGTGCAGCAGTGAACTCTGGAAGTTGTGTAAAAGAACATTTGCAGTTAAAACGAATCGTTCGACATCAATAAGTCATCGTTTAGATTTTATGTTCATTTACGTTGGATTGTTTTATGGTTTCATTCGGTCCCCGGAGAGACATTTTGAAGCCTGGATCTGTTTTTTGAATCCTATCTTTGTCTCCTGGAAAATCCATGCTTCAAAACAAACACCGGACTTTCACCACTGTGAAGAAAGAAGTAAATAATAACACATTTTGTCACGTCAGTTATTTGAGTTTCTTGCTCAGGGGCACTTCAGCAGGGTGTAACACCGGGTTTTATACCCAAGAAGTCCAATTGAGGAACATCCACATTCATTACGTCGAGGCTCAGTGTCAACATAATCCAATTTTCATCTTGGGCCTGATGCTAATCTGCAGCTCTGGAGGGTTTCATTATGAGTCAGCTGTAGTTCCTGGAAGAAACGGAGATGTAAGTGCATTAAGGGGTCTTGTAATGATGATGGTTCAGAGGACAGCGAGCGAAGGCTTTTGTTTCCTGGTCTTTCGTTTATCTTTCTCCGTATTTATTTCCCTTTATGTGAGCTTGTGTGGTGTAACGCTCAGGAGAGGCAGCACAGTGTCTAACCCCCTTTTAACTGTTGTACAATGAGGTCTTTTTTATTATATCATACAGCCGGGCAACATCATCTGACAAATCTGTTTATCTTTATTTCCCAGATTCAACTCATTCCGCAAAACAAAATAAAGCTTCAAGCATAAAACCATCTGTTATGTTCAAGAAAATGTGCGTCGACGTGACAATTTTCCAAATCCAATTTATCCAAATTTGAAGGCTTCATTTTTTTCGCCGTCTCCATCCACGTCCTCCTTCCTCCCCGTTCCGTCTCATTGTAAACATTGTAAACAGCCGAACATGCACCCCGGTGAAACACGGGAGGGTAGTCGCCCGCGGGTTATCCTCCGATGCACGTTAAACGGAGCTCGCAGGTTCGATGGAGACGGCACCGATGACGCACTGGCTATTTTTAGACATAAGTGGCCTGAATTACCATTTAACAAGTGCAGTTTTGCCAGCACAGTGGGGCTGCACCAGTCCGTTAGATATTCACCCCGACGAATAGAAGAATATATGTCTTCTTGTCAACAATGAAGAAATGAGTTGGCTCACTAAGCTGTAAAATACAAGTGATTTTTATCAGCCTCTGTTATTTGTTTCTTTTTTAAACTAACCTAGGGGAGGGGAAGGATGCATATTTGGAAGTTGCATTGGTTCTCATAATTATGAAATGTAGTGCCACCGTCTGAATGTTTGTAATACATGTAACTACCACGAAAACCTGGCAGCTTCTGTTGTTGGATAAAACAAACTCCTGATTCGTGGTTGCATGAACATTTAGTCACTTCTGAGAATAAAAGAACAAGTAATAGATGTATTATATGTATTAGCTTTTATATAAATGTCCAAAATGATGCAAAATAGACCCAAATGTGAGTTTCTCTAATTAAATTGTTCCTGTTTTGACAGATGGCATGTTTGGGAGGTGTCACCCTGTTCCAGTGAAGGAGGTCTACACCTACGATGTCTCCCCGTCTGTAGTGCAGCGCTTCAGGACGCTTCTGGAGAAGCTGTCCAACAGAGGTACACACACACACACACACACACACACACACTGCTGTCATTGCACACATCGAACAAACATGCAAAAGCTGTGCTTTGAAAACAGTTTTCCTCAAATGAAATATGTTGTAGCTTGCGGGGGTAGAGAAAGCACGTATGCTTAAAATGCTGTACTAACCTGACTGCGCCGACTAAAAGCATTTTCTTTCTCGTAAGAGTCGTGTCTGGCCGACACAGCTGACTTAGGGGCTTTAAAACCAACTTCAGGAAGCAACATTTCAATGTGCATCTCTACCTCTGAGGCTAGACTACTGGACCAATGCCTGGCAAAGTACCTTCTTTAAATAATTTTATCTGCTAGAGTAACAGTGTATTTGCTGTATCAGGGCTACGAGATTGCTAGTCTGAACTGTCTGAACTTTGGCAGGAAGTAGAGTCAACCTTGATCTTCACTGATTAAAGGGTAGATCAGCCATTGTTCTGAGCGCACTTGGTCGATTGCTGGCCGTTCCACTAAGAACGGCTGGGGGAGTCTCCGACACAGCTGTAGCTAATTATCGTCAACTCAGGTGCATAACCAGGTACAGTCTTTAAGCGTCAGCTCTAACATCAGTGGAGACATGGAGTTTTTCGTTGGAGTCAAGACTATGAGGAGAAAGATATAGGGGTCTTTTGTTGGAGTCAAGACTTGGAGGATAAAGACATAGGAGTCTTTCGTTGGAGTCAACACTCGGAGGATAAAGGCAGAACATTTTTGTTGGAGTCAAAATTAAGAGGATAAAGACATAAGAGTCTTCAATTGGAGTCAAGACTCTGAGGATAAAGATATAGGAGTTTTTCGTTGGAGTCAAGACTTGGAGGATAAAGATATACAAGTCTTTTGTTGGAGTCAAGACTATGAGAATTAAGACATATGATTCTTTCATTGGAGTATTCAGGGGGGGCTGAGTATACAACTTCTCTGAGTATGAGTTTATTTGCCATACCTGTGCGTATATCGACTCGGGTCCCGTCTACTGCCAGGACATGGTCAATCCTTACACTGCAGCCCGTTTACTGCGCTCGGCATCTTCCAATCGACTTGTGACTGCATCACTGCGAGCTAATCGCTCGACAAAATCAAGACTGTTGGCTGTCCTGGCTCCTCAGTGGTGGAACAAGCTCCCCACTGACGTCAGGACAGCAGAAAGACTCTCCATCTTCCACTGGAAACTACCACACATCTTTTCAGACTATACCTTGAAATAAAATGATTAGCACTTCAGTGGCACTTGAATGGCACTTACTTATCGTATTTTCGTGGTTTGGTTTTCTTAATGAAATGTTACTTTCCTGATTCTTGTTGTTCTGAGTTTTTACTCATGATTGAATGTACTCGGTGTCGCTTTGGATAAAAGCTTCAGCTAAAAGCTTCAGCTAAATGTCTGTATGACTAACGGATGGCACATAAGACAAAACTTGACAAAGTGATTGCTTACAACCTTAATAAATACTTCCTCGACAAAGTAACTTGCAGAAAGGGCTCCATAACTCGACAAGAGACACAACATTGTGTTTGTACTTAACCCTTTTGACAGCTTTACGTTTTTAAAATCTTTATATCTCCGCGACAATACGTCGCCGAGATACGTTTAAAATACTGGATGAATAAGGAAGATTTCCTCTTCCGTTCATTTCTCTACCGTAAGCTCCTCTGCGATTCACAGAGAAAGATAGGGGCGCGAAGGTGTCGGGTGACGCGCCATCGAGTACTGTGATTTGCCAATGCGGTTGTCTGTCAACATTTCGCGGGAAAAAACAACCAATGAACACTCAATAAGTCACAAGGACCTGCCCACCTCAGAGGTGAATCTCATTAGCAATCCGTCAGTCAGAGAAGCCAGAGAACAAGGCGCGAACGGACTTCACAACAAGGAAGCAGCTGCAGCGACTTTGGCGAGCAGCGCGGAGCCTCGAGGAGGAACACGCAGCCGGAAGAGATCCACTTGGACCCGGGTATGTGTCTTTACTAAACTTTACGTGTCCGTTACGTATCTGTTATGTTCCGTTGTACCGTGTCTGTTACGTGTCCGTTTTACCGTGTCTGTTACGTGTCCCGTCACGGTGTCTGTTACGTGTCCGTTTTACCGTGTCTGTTACGTGTCCGTTTTACCGTGTCTGTTACGTGTCCGTTTTACCGTGTCTGTTACGTGTCCGTTTTACCGTGTCTGTTACGTGTCCGTTTTACCGTGTCTGTTACGTGTCCGTTTTACCGTGTCTGTTACGTGTCCCGTCACGGTGTCTGTTACGTGTCCGTTTTACCGTGTCTGTTACGTGTCCCGTCACGGTGTCTGTTACGTGTCCGTTTTACCGTGTCTGTTACGTGTCCGTTTTACCGTGTCTGTTACGTGTCCGTTTTACCGTGTCTGTTACGTGTCCGTTTTACCGTGTCTGTTACGTGTCCGTTTTACCGTGTCTGTTACGTGTCCGTTTTACCGTGTCTGTTACGTGTCCGTTTTACCGTGTCTGTTACGTGTCCCGTCACGGTGTCTGTTACGTGTCCGTTTTACCGTGTCTGTTACGTGTCCCGTCACGGTGTCTGTTACGTGTCCGTTTTACCGTGTCTGTTAAGTGTCCCGTCATGGTGTCTGTTACGTGTGCACGGTGCTGACTATTATTGTGACTTCACCAGCTCCTGCAGCCCCACCCGCAGCCCCACCCGCAGCTCCACCCGCAGCTCCACCCGCAGCCCCACCCGCAGCTCTACCTGCCCGGCTAGCAAAGAGGTCTCGTGCCCTGGAGGACCATGATACGATGTCATGATGCCATTATAGTGAAGCCATATAGTAAATATTCTGTATCAATATTTGTGTTGTGTTTTCTATTTCTCAACATTAATATTTTGTAGAATGTTAGTTGTTTGACTGTATAATACATATTTATTTGAAAAATAATAATTGTAATGGTCATTTTTTTTATTTGCACACACCCCATGAAACTTTATCTGCAATATCAAGTCATTTATCAGTCCCATCTTTATCATATTGGAGAATAGCGAGACGGGCCACATCATTTTTACTCAAAACGATAATAAAAAAAAACTTTTTTTTTCTTTTTTTTTATATGTATCTAGCATTGTATTCAGATATTTCACTGCTTTTGTGAACCCATGACCTTTGGTAAAACGATTTCAAACACCAGTTCGTCCACATGAGTAAAGGTGTGTTTTCAGAAGAGTTATGAAGATTTTTTTAAATCAAACTTACATTTTCAGCTTTAGGGCCATATTTTTTCTTTCCACTTGCATCTGAGGACAATTATGCCTCATTATATGGAGAGGTGAGATTGTTCTGGATTTTTTTGATGTATAACACATGGGTATGTATCATATGCAAAATGCTTTTAAAGGCAAATTAAAATTTCTTTGTAAAATTGAGAAAATGACCCCAGACTCCAGAGGGTTAAGAGCTGGTTCAGAGTCTGCACATTGACATGAAAACAATCCTTTTCCTGAAATGAGTCACTGGCCCAAACCACTCCCTCTTCTTCCTGCTCTCCAACACAGCAAGCTCCACTCTGTGCATATCTTTCCTGGTTCCCTCCTGTTCACTGCAGAGACACATGTTGTTCAGATCACAGCTCAAAGTAGAGTCGCTTTGAGGAAGTGAAACTCAGCGTCGTGTTAACTTTGAGAGGTAAAATGGCGCAGAAAGGAGTTCAGCTCGACTGGGAGACCTTCTCTTGTTCCATCTGTCTGGATCTACTGAAGGATACGGTGACTATTCCCTGTGGACACAACTACTGCATGAACTGTATTAAAACCCACTGGGATAAAGAGGATTGGAAAAAACTTTACAGCTGCCCTCAGTGTAGGAAGACCGTCACACCGAGGCCTGTCCTGGTGAAGAACACCATGTTGGCAGATCTAGTGGAGGAGCTGAAGAAGATTGGACTCCAAGCTGCTCCTGCTGATCACTGCTATGCTGGAGCTGAAGATGTGGCCTGTGACGTCTGCACTGGGAGGAGACTGAAGGCCCTTAAGTCCTGTCTGGTGTGTCTGGCTTCTTACTGTAAGGAACATCTTCAGCCTCATTATGACTCGGCAACATTTAAGAAACACAAGCTGGTGGAGCCCTCCAACAAGCTCCAGGAGAACATCTGCTCTCGTCACAATGAGGTGATGAAGATCTTTTGCCATAATGATCAGCAGTGTATCTGTTATCTCTGCTTAATGGATGAACACAAAGGCCACGACACAGTCTTAGCTGAAGCAGAAAGGACCGAGAGGCAGAGAGAGCTGGAGGGGAATCGACTCAACATCCAGCAGAGAATCCAGGAGAGAGAGAAAGACCTGAAGCTGCTCCATCAGGAGGTGGAGGCCATCAACGTCTCTGCTGATAAAACAGTGGAGTACAGTGAGAAGACCTTCACTGAGCTGATCCGTCTCATGGAGAGAAGAAGATCTGACGTGGAGCAGCAGGTCAGATCCCAGCAAAGAACTGAAGTCACTCGAGTTAAAGAGCTTCAGGAGAAGCTGGAGCAGGAGATCACTGAGCTGAAGAGGAACGACGCTGAGCTGCAGAAGATCTCACAGACAGAGGATCTCAACCAGTTTCTCCAGAACTTCTCCTCACTGTCACCCCTCAGTGGCCCTACAGACTCATCCACTGACTCTATAGACTACTCCAGCATCAACCTCCGTCCTCTGAGACACTTTGAGGACGTGACAGCGGCTGTTTCAGAAGTCAGAGATGAACTACAGAACGTCCTGAGAGATACATGGACAAATATCTTACTGATGGTGAGTGAAGTGGATGTTTTACTGCCACATTCACTATCAGAGCCCAAGACCAGAGCTGAATTCTTAGAGTATTCACGTGAAATCACTCTGGATCCAAACACAGTAAACACACGACTGTCATTATCTGATGGGAACAGAAAAGCAACGTTTATGAAGGAACATCAGTTTTATTCTAGTCACTCAGACAGATTCACTGAATGCTTACAGGTCCTGAGTAGAGAGAGTCTGGCTGGCCGTTGTTACTGGGAGGTGGAGAGGAGAGGAGGAGGAGTTGACGTGACTGTTGCGTACGAGACTATCAGCAGAAAAGGGAAATGGGACGAATGTGGTTTTGGATATAATAACAAATCTTGGTCATTAAGATGTGACAAAAACAGTTTTACATTTTGGAACAACAATATCCACACTCTCGTCTCTGGTCCTCAGTCCTCCGTCGTCGGAGTGTACCTGGATCACAGAGCAGGTACTCTGTCCTTCTACAGCGTCTCTGACACCATGACTCTCCTCCACAGAGTCCAGACCACATTCACCCAGCCTCTCTATGCTGGACTCTGTTTTTTTTATTCCTCTGGAGACACTGCTGAGTTGTGTAAACTAAAATAGACAGAAGTCATATAAGGGTTGAACTGTGTTTGAACTCTTGAACTCTTTTAGTCTCCCTGTTTGTGTCTGAGAGGTGATTGTTGAGGCGTTTCGTCACTGCACTGAGATCAGCTGTCAGTCAAACATTCTGGTTGCTACTTTGACGTCTTCTTGTTCTGCACGTTTGATGTTCTTGTGTCTGTTTTAGTTTTTGTCTTTAGCATTGTTGCTTCGCATTTATTAATGTGGTGTTGATGCATTGTGTCCCATATTCTGGACGCCACTCAAGTTGCTTGTACTAACAATGACACTCCTTGGCTAAAAACACACATTTACAGTATATATCGGTTGAATCACTGCTGCAATACGGATTATATACACATACTTTTACATAACCTGTGTTGTGATGTCATAGCTCTTGCTTTATAATGTGCATATCTTAATGCCTTATTATCATTTCACATTTTGTTGCTATTAAAATGTGCTATGCTGTCTGTCACAATATCCCCATTGTATCCGTCCTGCAAAGAATCACTTTGTAATGGTAATTATTGAGTTATGATAAAAAAAAAAATTGTGGGTGAAGATAACTTGTAAAATGAACAAAGGTCCTTTTTAACAGGATTCAGTCTAACACTTTACAAATGTTAATAACATGATGACTAAGAATGGACACGGCTTGTGTTTCATGTTCCTAAAAGCAGGAAGAGAACACCAACGGGTCTTTGAAAGTGCACTATTCATTTATTTCACCATATAAATGAAGAAAGTGAAAACTGTTTTTTTGAGTTGACAAATACTAATTAAAACCAATTTTTTTTTCTTTTTTAAATGTAAGACAAATTGAAAATGCCGGTAAAGGGTTTGGTAAAAACACGCCTCTGCTCTGGTCAAAGTTATTCCATTCCGTATTATATCTTGAATTACTTTTATTTCACCCCTTTTTTAGTAGCTTTTTAAATTTTGGCCAATCATCCTCGTCCACCCAGTGAGATGGGATCACATGAGATACGCCAGTCGGTAGAACAGTGACCTGGTGTTTTACTCTGGCAACGACCTTTGACATCACAATGTATCCCACACAAGGCCGGACTGAGAGTTCAGAAAAGATAAGATAACACTTGCTTCAGCCTGGGGGGATATTGCTGTGCATCAGATGAAAAGTCGATGATGCAATCGGTTGTAAATACGGTGCATATCCGAAATGAATACTATATGGCCAAAGTGCAAAACCCCTCATCTGTGAAATGATTCAGTAAGAGTGGAGAATATCTGCATTATGTGTATTTTGTTTTATTTGTATTTTTTATCGAGCATCAATATAAAAAAAATGTTTTAAAGCAAAACTTTTATTTTAGTTTGCTCAACAAAGTTTTTGCCTTTTTTTTAACCTGAGTGAAATATCTTGGAATTTTATTACAATCCTCTCTCTCTTTTTACGACCTGTCTGGAAATTATTTATACTGCTCCGTTGCTGCGTAGCTCTTTCTTCTTCTCTGGCGTAAGAAGCTGCCGTTATAGTACCGGGCCACCGGGGGGAGGCAGACACCTGCGTAACGGCCCATCGGAGCACCGCCTTGCGATTTCATGGCGGTTTCATCATGCAGCCGGGCCTCCAACCACCGGACCGCAGCCCGTCACTCTCTGGAGGGTTCAGCTCTTCGAGTCCGCGGAAGAGAGAGAATCGTGTCGAATAACTGCAGCACTCACTTGGCATTTGTATTTTTTGAGTCTGATTCGGTTCTCTTCCTCCCTCTATAAAATGAAAAAGACATGCACACACACACACAACAAAACAACGACGTCAAGAAAAAAGCCGTTCCTCTGGTTTAATTCGCCGAATCGCCACTCGGCGGGAGAGCTGGAGAAATATTCAGATTTCTCCGAGAGGCGCGAGGAGTTTGGAGGCATTTGTCAGGCGCTCTGAAGTGAAATGAATTATGCAAATGAGCTGTTTGGCCCCGGCTGTCTGCAGAAGCCATTAGGGAGGACAGAACTCTGAAGACACGGAGGCGTCCGCATTTCAGGCCCCGCCAGCCCACTGAAAAGACAAAAGAGAAAAGATCTTTTTTGATGTCATGAACACAAAGCATATATTCTCATCAACTCTTCCTATACATAAAGTTAGATGAGAATACCCGCATGCTAAGTTAAGCTAACTGTCTCCTGGCTTCATGTTATATCAACAGTAGACAAGATATGTGAGTTGTCTTCTCCCCTCATGGCTTGAAAGAAAAGGAAAACTATGCCTTTTTAAGTGTAAGTACAAACATTTAAAGGTTAGTTTGTTGCCTTTGTTTCCATGTTGCCAGATCTTAGTAATAAACTTAATCTATAACTTAATCTATAACTTAATCCATAGCATCGTGAAGCATTAAATTTTAAATGAATAATATTTTCTTTGTTTTAATATATATATGTTTATATATATTTATATATGCACTATCACTGTCTATATATATATATATACAATTTCTAAAAAACATTCTTTTAACCCATCATCTGTTCTATGTTTTTTGCTTTTGTATTTTTTTTTTAAAGTAGGGACAGTACATATTAATTTGATTGAGTCCATCCAGGTCATGTGCCAGATTTAGCCATGCGGGCTCTAATGGCTTTCAATGTTCTGACAGCTGTTGCTGTGAGTGTGTTCGCCCTCCTCCATCCGCCCACACACACATTTACCGACGCACCTCCACCCGCCGCCAACTAAAGGCCGGGTCGATGTGACGCCGTTAGAAAAACACAAGGTCAGAGCTGCTGTTGGCCCAGACGTGTGAAACGCTACTCGACTTCCACCGACTACATTTGAGGGTCTTGTAATGCAGCCATGATCAGGCGTCTGTGTGGCTCCTTGTGGATTGTTGAAATGACATGTTTGAAATGCTTTGAGGACAAAACAAACACAGCGAGTTCAGGTTAACTTCACTGTGAGCTGGCAGAATGTTCAGAGTGAGATATCTCAACACTTCAGAAGATAATTTGAACAAACAATCTTGAATAAAGGTCCATTAATTGTTATTTTTAAGGAAGTTTTAAACCCCATATTAAGGTCCTTATCGAGTTGTACTGAAGAGTTGAAACTAGAGATTGAGACCATAAACTGATGTTTACTATATTTACTAAAGGGAATAAATTAAGAGAGAATTGGTCATTTTATAAAACCAGAGGAGTTTCTCCTGGTGGTCAGTCGAGAGAATACAGCGTTAACACATGAAGCATATACTGTATTTATATACAACCAGAGGAGTCATCCCCTAGTGGTCAGTAGAGCGAATACAGCTTTAAGACGTGACGTATGGACTTCTATACAACCAGAGGAGTTTCCCCTGGTGGTCAGGAGAGAGAATGCAGCTTTAAGACATGAAGCATATACTGTACTTATATACAACCAGAGGAGTCATCCCCTAGTGGTCAGTAGAGCGAATACAGCTTTAAGACGTAACGTATAGATTTCTATACAACCAGAGGAGTTTCCCCTGGTGGTCAGGAGAGAGAATGCAGCTTTAAGACATGAAGCATGGACTTCTATACAACCAGATGAGTCGCCCCTGGTGGTCAGTAGAGAGAATACAGCTTTAAGACGTGACATATATACTTCTATACAACCAGAGGAGTTGCCCCTGGTGGTCAGTAGAGTAAATGCATTTTTAACACGTGACGCATATATTTCTATACAACCAGAGGAGTTGCCCCTGGTGGTCAGTCGAGAGAATACAGCGTTAACACATGAAGCATATACTGTACTTATATACAACCAGAGGAGTCATCCCCTAGTGGTCAGTAGAGCGAATACAGCTTTAAGACGTGACGTATAGACTTCTATACAACCAGAGGAGTTTCCCCTGGTGGTCAGGAGAGAGAATGCAGCTTTAAGACATGAAGCATGGACTTCTATACAACCAGAGGAGTTGCCAATCCAGGTGAATCGTCTATTTTACTAAGCAAACCCCCAAACTGTGCAACTGCTCGCATGACTTATATTCGGAAAGATCCCAAAGTTTTAAAGGACTTGTTTTCCTTCTCACTGCGTCGGGACTCGTTGGAGAACCCGAGAGAGGAAGCCTCGCCAAGTCACGCTGCGCCTCAGGTTTTGTAAACTGGATTTTTGCGCGGTCTGGATGTATCTAGCACCGAACTGATGAAAGCTGATTTTTCCCCACAGTTGTAATCACAGTTACTCGAGTGGTTGTTGAGCACACATGCATAATTTAGTCAGAGCATGGAAAGGGTGGAACAGAAAACTAGAGCAAGTAAATAAAATAAGACCAGAGCTGTACAGTATTTAAATTATTTGTCGAGGCGTGAACGCTTTGACCTCCTCACTGTTGTCTAATTGCAGTTTTTTTGTTTAGTTTTTTTTTTCATCATCTTTTTTTTTTTCTGAAAAGCGCGGCGCTGGCCCTGAATGCATCATCCTGAGCTCCATCCATTTTTGCCACTCATATAAGTCGGGCCATTTCCTCCTGGCCGACCGACCGCCTCCGTGCCCCGCGTCTCGCTGGCGGTTTCAATCTGTGAGAAGCGCAGAGTCACTCTGAATATCCCGGCGGGGGCTTCGACGTTTGTTAACCTGTCGTTGTCAGCCGCCGTCTGTTCAGCCGCCGCTAACGTCCGTTCCTCACTCTGCCGTGGCGGCAGCCGCCGTTACGGGCTCAGTTTTATGGGCCCTTTGATGGCGAAAGCTGGCCTGGCACACTGTGCAGCTGTTCAAGGGAGGCTTGTGCCCGATTCTGTGCGGCGGTTGGGGTCGTAACTCATTTTGTGGCGTTGGGGGGGGGGGGGGGGGGGGGGGGTCTAAAGAAGGCGTCCGCGTGCTGAGATGTTCTTCGGCGAGTGGAGCTGATTTAATTAGTGCCGAAGTGAAGATTTTAGTTGTGAGGAAATATGTCATTGTTGGTCGTGTTATGAGACGTCGCCTCCTCGTTTCAGGACTCCGATTCGATGAAGTGCGATTACATCCCGACTCTATAATTTAACACTATACCAGTGGAGCTTTTGGGAGATGAAAGTTAGAGGGATGAAATCCATTTACCATTTCTTTAACCATTTTATTCTTTTTTGTGTGTGTTATTTTAGGGCATGTTATGCTTCAGCTTTGTGGAGCTTTATAGTGAGTTTCAGCTCGTTGTTCGTCTGTCCGGCTACACTCCCGGCGTTCTTATAGCATAATTTTCAGAGGTAAAGTTGTAAATAGACACTTTTTACAACCTGCTTAGCATCAAACTGGAGAAAGACTTCGTTAAAGACTAGATGGTGAACACTGTGGAGCATTTAGCGGTTGAAGAGAAAGATATTCCACTCAGGATTAGGTGGAGACCAAAAACGGAGCTAAAAGAGAGAATTCTGGTGATAGATATACTCTATGTTAGTATATAATATATGGGACAATGCAAACTCCCAACTTCCCACTTCCTTTTTTTTTCATTCCGTCTTATCTCTAAGATAAGCTTGATTTTTTTTTTTTGCATATTTTTTTGCATATTTTTGCGAAGTCTCCACTTTTTAAACTTGGTTCACATTCAGTGAGAACACCTCTAAAGAGACGTGTTCCTCCCTTGGTTAACAGCTCAACAACATATACGACTATTGTTAAGTTGTGTAACTCCACTTGTTGTGTTTGGCTAGCTGCTGAAGTAATACTGAATGTGTTTTAATGATTGTGACAGTACATGAAGGTGAGTTGATAAAAAGCTTCTATATTTATCTCTTTTTTTAACCTGTCTTAGCTGCTCAATCAGTTTATCGTCTTGTAATGTAGATCCTTCTGTTTCTCTCTGAAATTACCCAAAGAAATTATATATATTTTTTCCCGGGAGTGCAGTTATTGACTGGTCGCCATGGTAGCAGCAGGGGGCGGGGCTCAGCAACGGGTCGATCATAACAATGTTTCACTTCTTCAATTGCAGTCGATGATTAGATTCTCCCCTCGGACCAAGTGAAGGCTGCTTTTCCCGTGTGTGCATATTGAATATTTACATTTAATTTATGTTCAATTACATGTGGAATATGAAAATGATTTATTTAGCGTGTTTCGGGTGTCACATAATCTCATATGCTTTTATTTCATGTCACACATTAAAACACAGAGGCATTTACCACTAGAGATACAGACAAGACACCTAGTACTAATACTCGTGGTTATCACTTGCATTGTTTTTGTCTAAAAAAAAAGTGGAAGTGCAACTCTTCTTCGTCATGTTTTACGGGGACGTCATGTCTTATGGGGACGTCATGTCTAATAGGGGCATAACGGCCGTTTCTCAATTCAAAGTACACGACTGCAGACTTGTGTTCTTTTGGAGTCTGGTCTTGGGAGTCTGGTCTCGGGAGCCCAGACTCCGGAGGACGGAAGGACGGGAGAACGGGAGGACGGTCTTTCTGCAATTGGAACGGCTGCTTATTTGATGACGTCACCACATCAGCTGTTCTTGCTCCTGAGTTTGTTCTAATTATTTAGTGGAAATTATTTTTTACAGTCGAATAAACAAAACAACCTAAAATGACATTCCGTGACTCAACAACAGTAGTATATATAAAAAGTCATCTGTCAGTTGTTTATTTTCTCCTCCGCTATTGTTTCCGGTTACTGGTGAAATGCATTGTGGGATATATGCTGGCCAGAGTACGCACAAGTCTCCTGTGATGCATCCTCCGGAAAGTGGGAGGATCAAGTCACATCCGGGCATTTTGACCGTGCTTTGAGAGAAGCAAACTTTGAATTGGAACATGAACCCGGGCTGAGACTGATGACGTTTCACGAGTCCACGAGGACACAAGTAGAGGAAAGGACGCACAAGTACGCATATTGAGAAACGGCCTATGTCTTATGGGGTCCTGGGTTGGCCAATTAAAACTATTCCTGCCTGAAACAATCAGTGGGAATCGGGTCCTGGGTTGGCCAATTAAAACTATTCCTGCCAATCATTGGGTTACACATGCTTTATGGGGGCGTCATGTCTTATGGAGAGGTCATGTCTAATAGGGGCATCATGTCTTATGGGGATGTCATGTCTAATAGGGGCATCGTGTCTTATGGGGATGTCATGTCTAATAGGGGCATCATGTCTTATGGGGACGTCATGTCTTATGGGGACATCATGTCTTATGGGGATGTCATGTCTAATAGGGGCATCATGTATTAAGGGGATGTCATGTCTAATAGGGGCATCGTGTCTTATGGGGACGTCATGTCTTATGGGGACATCATGTCTTATGGGGACGTCATGTTTTATTGGGACCTCATGTCTAAGTGGGACGTCATGTCTGATAGGGAATTAATGTCTTATTGGGACGTCATGCTTTATTGGGACGTCATGTCTTATGGGGACATCATGTCTTATGGGGACGTCATGTTTTATTGGGACGTCATGTCTTATGGGGACGTCATGTTTTATTGGGACCTCATGTCTAAGTGGGACGTCATGTCTGATAGGGAATTAATGTCTTATTGGGACGTCATGCTTTATTGGGACGTCATGTCTTATGGGGACGTCATGTTTTATTGGGATGTCATGTCTTGTGGGGACATCTTTACCGCCTCAACATTTGAGGAGACGTTTTTTACAGCAGACGGCGGTGGTCTGATCTTCTCCTCTTTTATTTGTTTGTGTTCTGGACCCACACCTCGTGGCATCTGGAGCTGCCGTCTGTATTACTCAAATCTTTCCGGAGCGCCATATTTCCATATTTCCGGCTTAACGTTTCGTTCCGCTAACCCCATCTGGTCCCCTCTGTCCTCTGATCCGCATGCCAAGACTAAATGTGTGTTTGGATGCATGTTAAGCAGGAACAGGCCGACGTGAATGCCCAGGCAGCTCATCAAAACAGGTCCTTTCGTACACTCCCTGGAATGCAGAAGAGATTTTGTTGTCGATTACAGTTCATTTGCCGGTAAACGCACCGCAGTGTGTGGTGGACAACGAGGTGATAAAAACATAAGTTGCCCAAACTGCTCGAGCCCTTGTTTGCAGAGAGAAGACCAATATTATCTTACTTTTATGTGAATCATCAAGCGATTAAAAAAGAAAAGTGGAGCCTTCGTGGAGTATTTGATCGTGTGAGCTGGATGCCAGGAGGGGAAATGGTTGCACAGCCAGCCATAATCCCCCGAGAACACGCCGCGCGGCTAACGAATGACCTAATGACTTCAGGGGAATTACATCATGCACAGCAACTTCTCGCCCCCTTCTTTCCAGACCCTACTCACTGCTTTTAAACTGGACTTCCTTCATGCGTGAAACTCCTTTTCTCAGTACGCTGCTGCAGTGTTACTCAAGGTTCACTCAGTAAAAACATTAAAGTTCCGACATGGTCCTTAAAGCCCCACTATGTAGTTTTTCCCTTGTAGCGCCCCCTTCAGGTATTTAACGTGTACTTCAGTGTCGTAAATACCCAGTTACACGATAGATCAGGTGTTGTGAACCTCTGGCTCTGAGCCATATATGGCTCTTCCGGTGACGCATATGGCTCTTTTGAGTTTGAGTAAAAAAAAAAAAACTCCACCCGCCCCCCTGTTACTTTCTCTATCCTCCAGATGACAGCAGAAGTAATGTCAGGTCCCTTTCTTAAAGACGTCTTTGTTCTTTTATTAAACTAAACGTCTGTTATTGATCGTCTCCATAGCAGCATGTTTCTCTGTCTCTACGCGTCGCGTAGCAGAGCAAATAAATACCTGAAGGGGGCGCTACAAGGGAAAAACTACATAGTGGGGCTTTAATTAAGGTTCTCCGTGTTTGTTCCCCGTCTGTAGGCTTGACCTGGGGAGATGACGCCACTCAGCAGGTTCTGTTAACGGAGCTGTCTAAACTGAGGAGGATTCCCTACCGGCCGCAGCCGAGTGGAGCTGCGTACAACAGCGACAGAAGGTCAGACGTTCACCCATCAGGTCACATCTGTGGAGATGAACCGCTGTCCCACCTTTTTAAGGGATTTCACTAGTGCTGGACACGGTTTAAGAAAGATTAAACCACCTAGAAGTGAACCACATGACCCTAAATCTAACTTTTTAATGATTGTTCACGCTCTCACAGGCCGGTAGCTGAGGTGATGGACCCAGTAGAGCAGAGGGTGAAGCCCGTAGAGGTGGAGCTCAGCAGGAACCTGCAGGCGTACCTCCAACGCCTCGGCCTCCTTCCCAAGACGTTGTCTGCCTCCGGTCTGAGCCCCCAGGGCAAGGTGAGGGATTCCTGGATGCTCTGTGTGTCTTATGGGTCTGTGCTACACTTTCAGTGGATCAAATATTCATCACCTTTTATGTTGATTCTGTTTCACATATTGTAATGTGTACACAACTTTTAATGTCAATCACTGCAAAAGACCAAAAATAAACATTCATTCTTTTTTTTTCAAGTATGTTTAAACCATATTGCAGACTAGTTTGATCTTTTATTCATTAGTCTCTTACATTTCTTCTGGATGCTCAGTCATTCCACTGTAGTTGAGTAGAATTGAATTGGATCATCTTAATGTTGTTTCTACTAGTCCTTTTTCAAACTCAGGGTAACACAGAAAACACTGTTTTTTTTTGTTTTCGTTTAATGATTTCGCCAAAGTACATAACGTTTTCAAGCATATTAATTATGGATTTGCCAACAATTTACATTCCTTTCTGTTTTTATGCTTCTGTGCTTATGCGACCGCTTTGGCCTGAGGCATTATCTTCTCTGGTTCTTTATTTTTGAACTAACTAAAGAATTCATTTTAATTCTCACAATTTCTCACAAATGTCCAATAGGATGAAATTATTAAGTGATGACATGTTGGGCAGACACTGATTTATAGATTTTTTTCAAAGCTATATTGATTCATGAAATTAGCAGAAAATGGTGCACAATGACATTATATGGTGCTACCATGATGTAATGTATTCATCCATATTACTACATACTGATACATCCTGCCTAGTGAGGAGTACAATACCACCATGTTGCTTTAGTTACTAGAGTTACCAGCTTATAATAGGATCCCTCCAGAAGAAAAGTAAAGCCTAGACTCAAAGTGTGTTGCTCCTTCTTTCACATAAAAGAGGAAAGAGCAGGTGGGACATGTTTTTGTTTTTTTACCCCAACGTCTGCTCGTCACCATACCCTCCTCACAGCCACCTGCCTCTGTTGAAAAAAAGACTCAATAAACTGGCAGCGTAACAAGATGTCGGCCATATAAAACTAAAACTGAAAAGAAAGGACCTTCCAGCCGACTACTGCATTTAAAAAAAACATTATCCTGGTTGTTTTTATATTTTCTTTCCTTCCTTTAGATCCTAAAACACTTATCACTTATCTTGTGAGTGTAGCAGAACCTTTACTTTTAATGCAGCGCCAAAACTGAAACTTAAGATAGTCTCGAAAGTTTATATTTTGCTCCATAAACAAGATCAAATGAAAATGTTTTAAGAGACTATTTTTTTTCTTACTTGAATGCTAGTTTTAGTTGCCACTAAAATAAGAACAAGTTCACCAGAGGTTTGTTTTAGCTTAAATTAAGGCATGAACAACAGGATAAACAAACATGTCCCCCGTTGGTGACAGAGTCCCCATTTGGTGAGTGTGTAACGACACTCAGGTCCCCTGTAGGATAGGAAGGCAAGTACACACACACACACACACACACACACACACACTGTCACAGCGGTGAATCCGATGTCCTCCTTCGTGGTCGCTCCTCCATCCTGACTGATGCTTTCTCCCAGCGTGGCCGTTGTGAGCTAAATAAAACCAGCCGAGAGTTCAGCAGTTCACCGCTCTAATTAATAACTCCCCACGTGACCGGTTTGTCTCTCCGGCGTTGGCGAGGGTGAAGGGGAGCGCCGCCCCTGAATGGCGGAGGGCCTTTCTTTTTCCTCGGGTGGAGCGCGGGTGGCATTGAGCCCTGCAGGCGTCGCTTTGAGGCTCGTGGCCTTTCTTTTTTTGGGGGGTTTGTCTTCCATCCGGGTGGAAAAAGGAGCAGTAGGACTTGGGGGGGTCCACGAGGGGAATAGAAACCACAGAGCCCAAAAGAAGTATGACAATCAGCGGGGGAACTTTACGGTTCATGTCGGCATTGTTATGATAATCCCACCGTTAGTCAGGCTTGTGTCACTTCTGTGCTCCCAGGTGGGCGTTTAATGGAGCCGGCAGGGGCAATTTGCTTTTGTTGTAGCTGATGGATTAATAACTTGTTTTTCCATGAAAATAACAGGCTTAATTTTCACGTCAGTAGTCATTTTTGTTCAGGTAGATTTTGTTCCACCCCACACACATTTATATATATATATATATATATATATATATATATATATATATATATATATATATATATATATATGAATATAAATCTGTATGTTTACACTTATACTCTTTTGAAATTATTATTTATTTTATGCGACACACTTTGACGTCACCTCCTTCCAGATAAAATAATATACGTCTTTATCTGAATTCATCTTTTTCCATTTTGAATATTTTTATTCTCAATAAATGAAACTTGCCAAGTTGAACTTAAAAAAGAAAGAAAAATGGATCTACCTTCAATAATAAGTTGTCATATCTTTTTATACATTATATATATATATATATATATATATATATATATATTATAATAATAATATATTTAATAAGGCGCCTTTCAAGGCACTCAAGATTGCTGTACAACACATGATATATATATATATATATATATATATATATATATATACTGTATATAACAGTTGGGCGGTGGACAACAACGGCAACATGAATCCGGATGTAATAATTTACGGTCTGGGTTCCAGTGGCTGCACAGTGTTTCTTTAAATGAACTCTTGTGTTTTTCATAATTGCCTTTTCCTTGTTCCCCTTCAGAGCGACCGTTTCCAGTCGGGCATCCCCGCGGACTTCTACCGCCCCAAGCCCAAGATTTCGTCTCAGAAGCCGCCGTCCTCCCCTGCGCAGGGCCAGAGGCCGGCGGGCGCCCAGCTCCTCGCCACGCAGGCCGACCTCCTCCTGGGCGCCCTGAGGCGCTATCTCTCCGGGCGCCTGAGTCCGCACGGCGGGAGGGGGGGCCCCGAGGAGCCCGAGGCCCCCGAGACCCGCCCGAGGCCCTTCTACAGCGCGGCCGAAAACCCCGAGCTCCGGAAGGACGCCGCCAAATCCAGAGTTTTTAAGTCGGGGAGAACTCAAGGGGCGTCGGCCCGGGACCCCCTGACGTCCGTGGACGGTACGTGTTTCAAAAACGCTTCAACGATCGAAGCTTTGATTCAACTTTGGTGTTTTTTGTGTTACGCTGCAGTTTGTGTGGCCTTGGGTCACAACGATGGAATAGTTGTTGTTTCCAAAAAGAAGATCTGAAGCACAGCTGTCAAACACGAGGCCCACGGGCCAAATCCGGGCCGCCACATCATTTTCTGTGGCCCCTGACAGCTTGAAAGACATGCGATCACCTTTTCTTAAAAAAATGTCAGAAAAATATCCCGTGCTTTTATTTTGAAAGTTTCAAATGAAATGGATTTATGTTATATTAGAGACATTTTCATTGTATGTGGCCCCTGATGGCTTGAAAGACATACGATCACCTTTTCTTAAATAAATTTAAGAAAAATAGCCCGTGCTTTTATTTTGAAGGTTTCAAATTAAATGGATTCACGTTAGAATATTGGAGCCATTTTTTATGTCCAAAATTTCTACACTCAAATAAACAATAATCCAATGCAGAGAGAGTTATTCAACACTACGTTGGGGAGTAGTTTACACGTTTATACGTTTCAGTTTCTTTGATCTAAAGTGATCTTTAGCGTCTTAACGGCCGCTCTGTCTCCTCCAGAGAGATTCATCGCCAACGTCCTGAAGAGCGTCGGCCGGCACCACGTGGACGTGGACGGCCTGACGCCGCAGGACCTGGGCCAGCTGTCCGGCCTCATCGCCGACGCCCTGCAGGTGGTGGACCGGGACAAGGGCCCCAACGGGGGGGCCACCCGCCTCAGACAGGGGCCTCGAGACCTCGGGGAGGACGACGAAGACGAAGAAGAAGAGGAGCAGGAGGCTGCTAGGGATGACGGAGAGGAGAAGTTGCTCCAGGACGCCGCGACGCTGGAGCCACAGGAGAGCGCTCGCACGGCGCCGGCAGCACTTCAAGGTGATTTCGCGGTGATTCATTTTGTGTTTTCATTTTTTAAAGTTATAATTAAAGTCTTAAGCTGGAAGCTGGAAAGTCTATAGCGCGTACATAACTGTGTAGGTAGGATGAAATAAGAGGAGCTCTGCAAGCAACATTAAAAATCAATGTGAAAAATAAACGCGTGAACATCGGTTTTAACGCTTCCGCCGAGACCACTTCACAGGAAATGTTTACAACGCGGTAAAGAAGGAACTCCTCAAATGGAGGAAAATAATGAACCGAAAAGCTAAAATGTTGGCTCGCTTTGAAACGCGCAGACTTATGAATAAAACTGCAGTTGGGTGGCTGCATTGAAAATAACTCTGTTGTCACTATATCCGGGCGGCAATACGTGAGATCATGATTTATTGTTAGTTCAGCATTTATAAGATTCCACCGCACGCGAAGAAAAAACAACCAACATTGGAGGAGTCTGGGAATCAAGATGATGTCGTGATGTTTCACCTCCAATGGTTACAGGAATGTTTTTGCACCTTTTCGCTGTGAAATAAAGTTAAATATTTCGAAAATGTACATATAATACAAATAAAAAGTAAATATCAGCTCTGTTATTAATTCTAGTTTTAAGTCAACTCGCTGTACTGTCAGATCTACCGGGACAAATAGAGGTCAAAAGGAGGCGGAGCTTGTTAAATACAATAAAAATAAAAAATAAAAATAAAAATATATATATATATTAATTTTAAATTTACAAATTTACATTGATAAATGACTTATGCCAATAATACAAAACAAATATTTCCGATCATTTCACAATTTCAAAATCTCATTGATTTGATTTTACAGTAATCAATTAAATTAAACCTAATATTTTATATATTAAATACTGGAAATTCTGATTAGATCTCAATGGCAATTCTTTTGTAAAGAGATGATCTGTGGATTATTTAATAACCACAAGTGGGATTTAACTCAAATATTGAGTTAATTTGCCATTTTGAAAGCCGTCTTTTAGTCTTTTTAGTTTGAGCTTTTTATTTCTGTGTGGTTTAATTAACGCCTCATGTTCCATCCCTCTCTGCTTCTTCTCATGAATGAACCCACGACATTTTAACGTGTTCTCTTCCCCCCAACAGAGCGCCACACGGATGCAGAGGAGAGTAATATGAAGGACAAGGTAAACAACAACAAGCTGAAATGTCAGGTGGACATCATAAGTTATTATGTGATATCCTGCGAGGAGAAGAATATTAAGCCTGCTGTTTTTAAAAGGATTTAAAAGTGTGTTTGACCTCAGCTGCTATGCAAAATGTTAAATGTCTCGAGAACTTATAGTCAACTGAACATATCTTTATTATCGGTTTCGAAACTTCTCGTCAACAACATCAATAATTGTCTCTTTTGCAGAATCAAACATTCGTAGCACATTTAAAAATGTCAAGTCAAAGTGCTTTACATAATACATGTGAGGCATTAAGGTAATATAAAAAGCCACATTCAGGATGTAAAAAATCATAATAAAATTGAAGATAAAAATGATCTAGAATGCGATAAAAGAGATTGGATAGTAGAAGAAGAGAATACACATTTTACTGCTGTTCCAGTGCAGTGTGTTTTAGTAGAGCCACTATGTCTTGACTTCAGGGATTTGTTCCCCTTCCACCACGAGACCATCGGTGAAGTCCAACTCCGATGTCTGACGCATCTTTTGATGAACAAGCCTCAACGCCACTTATAAAACAGACTAAAAATGACTGTAGAGAAACATAAAAGTACTTCAAAGAGACACTAAAAGACGACAACGATGAAATAACAGCTGCAAAGAGACTCAAAGTGACTCTCAATGACATTGAAAAGAAACAAAACAAAATCAAAGAGATGCAAAATGACCAAAACAGCATCAAAGCCACTCACAGAGACTGTGACAATGGAAACCTCAAAGAGACACAAGGAACTACAGAGAGACACAAGGAACTAGAAAGAGACGCAAGAAACTAGAAAGAGACGCAAGAAACTAGAAAGAGACACAAGAAACTAGAAAGAGACACAAAGGAAATAGAAAGAGACACAAGGAACTAGAAATAGACACAAAGGAACTAGAAAGAGACGCAAAGGAACTAGAAATAGACCAAGACAACTACAAAGAGACACAAGGAACTAGAAATAGACACAAGGAACTAGAAATAGACACAAAGAACTAGAAATAGACACAAGGAACTAGAAAGAGACACAAGGAACTAGAAAGAGACGCAAAGGAACTAGAAAGAGACACAAGGAACTAGAAAGAGACGCAATAAACTAGAAAGAGACGCAAGAAACTAGAAAGAGACGCAAGACACTAGAAAGAGACGCAAAGGAACTAGAAATAGATGCAAATAACTAGAAATAGACACAAAGAAACTAGAAAGAGACACAAAGGAACTAGAAAGAGACACAAAGGAACTACAAATGGACACAAGGAACTAGAAAGAGACACAAGAAACTAGAAAGAGACACAAGGAACTAGAAAGAGACACAAAGGAACTAGAAAGAGACACAAAGGAACTAGAAAGAGACACAAAGGAACTACAAATGGACACAAGGAACTAGAAAGAGACACAAGAAACTAGAAAGAGACACAAGGAACTAGAAAGAGACACAAAGGAACTAGAAAGAGACACAAAGGAACTAGAAAGAGACCAAGACAACTACAAAGAGACACAAGGAACTAGAAAGAGACACAAGGAACTAGAAAGCGAGAACTAGAAAGAGACCAAGACAACTACAAAGAGACACAAGGAACTAGAAAGAGACACAAGGAACTAGAAAGCGAGAACTAGAAAGAGACACAAGGAACTAGAAATAGACACAAAGGAACTAGAAAGAGACCAAGACAACTACAAAGAGACACAAGGAACTAGAAAGAGACCAAGACAACTACAAAGAGACACAAGGAACTACAAAGAGACACAAGAAACTAGAAAGAGACGCAAAGGAACTAGAAAGAGACGCAAAGGAACTAGAAATAGACAAAGACAACTACAGAGAGACACAATGATCTAGAAACAACTACAAAGAGATACCAGGGAACTACACATGGACACCAGGGAACTACAAATGGACGCCAGGGAACTGTGAAGACACGGCTCACGTCTTTGTCTCCCTTTCAGCCCGACGGTGGGATGCTCTTCACCAAGCTGCTCGCCTACCTGGACCAGAGCTCCTTCAGCGGCGGCCCATCGGCCCGAGGCCGCCAGGCGGGCCAGGAGAACGTCCAGAGCCGGACCAGCGCGGTGGCGGCGGAGGTGACGGTGCAGAAAAAGGCCGCCACCCAGTCGGTGGAGGAGGTCGCGGAGGTGCAAGGCTGGATCAAGGACGTGGCTCCGCCTCCCGCAGCGCTGGTGTACGAGGAGCCGCACAAGAAGACGATGAACGCGCCCGAACTCCAGCTGGACGTCAAAGCCGGAGGGAAGAAGGCGGAGGAGGACGTCTACGGCTACGTCATCACCGACACAGAGTGAGTGGGAGGAGCCTCAATCCAGCACCGCTGAGCAGTTTTTATATAAATTTATATTATTGGTTTTAAAGATCGCTACTTATACTGTAGCTAAACATAAGCACATCATAAGCATTTTATTTGGGGTTTTACAGGAAGAAATTCTGATTGGATTTTGATATATAAATGTGAAAAATATATTTCTATTTAGTTTGCAAACAGTTACAGACAATGTCCGGGGTTGTAATTTGAAAGTGTGAAACAAAAGGCTTTAAAATTAATCTTGCCTTTTGGGAATGTAACATTAGTTTAAATTAATTAATTAATTAAATAAATCTATTATTCAACTGAAAAGTAGTTTTTGAAATGGCTTTAAAAAAAAAAAATGTAATCTTCACTTAAAATGTTTGGAATAACATTAGTTTTAATTAATTAATTAATTAATTTAATTAATTAATTAAATACATTATCCAACTGGGAAAACATGTAAAAAAAAGGCTTTTAAAAAAGTGTAATACTGACTTTACATGTTCGGTATGTAACACTATTTTTAATTAATCAATTAAATACATTATGTAAAATACAACTTGAAAATTGAAAAGTGTTAAAAAAAGAGGCTTAAATAAAATGTATTTTTGTGTAACATTTTTTTGATTAATACATTAAATGAATTCATTAAATACATTATGCAACTAGACAGCCTTAAAGGTTCCTTGCAGCTGAAATAAATTACTGAAACCTTGACGGATACAACAAAACATATGTTCACTCCCCGGCTTTCAATACACTGACTGTGTCCATGAAGGAAAACAAATCTAGTTCTCACACATCACACAACCGGTGAAATGGAACGTGCCTTCAAACTGATGACAAATATTACCCAGAATGCCGCAGTAAGACTCTGTCAGGTCATCGTTTTCCTCGGATTGGTTGTTATTCACCCAACGGCTCGTGTCCTGACGGATTCCTCTGCTCCTCACTTTGAGATTGGAGAGCTTTAGAAACGTTTGCT
>CM070098.1:20027334-20092334 GCA_036178185.1 Liparis tanakae
AGGGTTTTCTCTCGCCTCCCGTCCCAGAGACGATTCCTCTCGGCTCTTGATTTCTCTTATTCGTGGTAATGATGCGCCTCCTCTGCTCAATTGCTTCTTTCTTTCTTGCACCTCGCATAAGGAATCAAAGGCTGGAGGGAAGCGGTTTGAATGGGTCTTCGGCTCGAGGCTCGAGGTTTCGACTTTGCTAAATCGCGAAGTGACGAACTACGATATGGCCCTGTTGAGACTCCGCCCACTCCTCCTCTCTACCTCCGTCTGCCTGATGGATCGTGGTCCATGCCGACTACCAACTATTCATGCACTCTGTCACATTCATTGAATGTGTTTTAACTCTAATCTGTCCTTCTGGTCACATGACATCTATTGTTCTGTCCATCCTGGAGAGGGATCCTCCTCTGTTCTCTCCTGAAGGGTTCTTCCCTTTTTCCACATGAAGGGTTATTTGGGAGTGTTTCCTGATCAAATGTGAGGTCAAAGGTCAAAGGTCAGGGATGTCTATGTGTACAGATTGTAAAGCACTCTGAGGCAAATTTGTAATTTGTGAAAATGGGCTATACAAATAAACTGAATTGAATTGAATTCAAACCTTATTTTGTCTAAGTCGAATTTCCTCATCAGCCTTCACCTGATTAACGTGAACGAGCCTGTCCTAGAACGAGACGCTGAACCCTGAGTTGCTCTTCAAAGCTCTAACCCTAACTACAACGCTTCGTAAAGGTCAAATGCAGAGGTCACATTTCAAATGTCTCACAAAGTTCCTAAAGTACGTAAAGTGTGGACTTTGTTTATATAAATCTTAAATATTGAATGTTCTTATGTGTGCGTCAGGTTACTGGAGTTCAGAATGACAACACAGCAGCTGAAATGAGTCTGAAAAGTGTTTCGAGGGACTAATCGACAATCGTTCTTCGTGTCTTCCAAAAAATGTCCTTTTTGTTCTAGAACCTCATCCGTTGTGATAGAAGAGGAAGAAGTGCTATGAATTCATCTGTACTCGTGAGAGAGAGTTTCATATCATGTTCTTTCTCTCCCCACCTCCTCTTCTCTTTCACCGCTCCTGCACCTCCTCCTCTTCGTCACCAGTGGACTCCAGACGGACGAAGGCCTCCAACTGATGGAGATCCTGGCTCGCAGGGCCAGAATCCAGATGCCCGACTTCGCCGAGCTCTCGTAAGTATTTCTGCTTTCGGAAAGAAATGATTCGGGTTTAAACCATTCATTGTGGTGGTGGAGTGTCACGAAACACACACACACACACACACACACACACACACACACACACACACACGCGCACACACACCTGCTCCTGGTCGCTGTTTGCTCCGCTCCGTGTAATCTGTCGCTACGCAGTGTTGATCGGTTTCACACCTGTTCTGGTTGAACATGCCAATAAATAGAGTCTGTTCAAACAGAGGAGGAGGAGGAGGAGGAGGAGGAGGAGGAGGAAGAGGAGGAAGAGGAAGGAGGTTTCACAGCGTTCATGTATTTACACGAGGATGAAGCCGACAGGCTGCAGCTTGTTTCTGCGACTCGCTCTAGACTGCAGCTCTCCTTTTTAAATGATCTACAGACAACATGGAAGCAGTTTATTATTATTATTATTATTATTATTATTATTATAGTTTATCTGATATGATGTCATGTTGTCATACATTAGCGTCTCGAAAAAAAAACCCAGTGGGCTCCGGTTTTCTCGCACTGAAGCTCTTTAGAAATCCCTTAAAAACCTTCCGAAATTAACGGCAAACCGAGGTCACGTGACCTCTGATCAGGGGTCACGTGACCTTTGGTCTGGGGTCATGTGGCCTCTTCTCAGTGGTCTTATGACCTCTAATCAGGGGTCGTATGACCTCTAATCAGGGGTCATGTGACCTCTGATAAGGTGTCATGTGACCTCTTGTCGGGGTCGTGCAGCAAGTTAGACTTCCTTTGTTTTCCACGAGCCAGAAAAGGTTGTGAGTCGCTTTTATTTGAAGATGAAAAATGAAAGTGAGCGTGCATCGGAGGTTTTGTTGTTCCTTAATTCATTCAAAATAACAAGAAGTCACATAAGTAAAAAAAAAGTTAACTAGGGACGATAGTTGGGGATGATAATGGAGATAATTCAATTAGTTTTAGTATTCGTCATAATCTCGCTCTTCACATTAATGAACACTAATTGTGTGTGTGTGTGTGTGTGTGTGTGTGTGCGTGTGTGTGTGTGTGTGTGTGTGTGTGTGTGTGTGTGTGTACAGGTTGGGATCAGCTTCCTTTAGTGTTGTGCGATTTGTGTTGTGCGATTTTCTCGCACCCACACACAGACACACATACCTTCACCCACACACACACACACACACACACACACACACCCCCGGCTCCTCGCCGCGCCGCTGTGTCGAGGCGCTTGGGTGGGCCGCGCTGTTCGGCCCTCTCGAATCCACCTTTTGTCTTTGTTCTCCTATTCTGGGAGTGAAAGGCAGGAGCTGGGGGGGGGGGGGTGATGGATCGGAGAGAGAGAGAGAGAGAGAGAGAGAGAGAGAGAGAGAGCTGGGCGTCTTTTGTTGCGAGCGCCCTGAAAGCCCAGCAGGGGGCGCCGCCTTGACAATTTGTCAGCGGCGTGCGGCTCGTCCTCTGAGGCTGCAGCTCGGCTCCCAGAATAAGTAATGAAGAGACGCTCAGACAAAAGGCTCCACGCCACATCTTACCCAGCATGCATCTGCCTCGCACCGCCCGGCTTCTCAACAGCGCCAACAACTTTAGTATTTCTCTCCCTTCGCCTCTAACCTCGAACACCCAGAGGGGAGAAAACATCTCCAACACATCCAGGTGTTCCTGAACTACGGAGGCTGTTTGGCTCTCTGCATTTATTATGAATTCACCAAAATTAACGTTACATAACGACTCGTTGTTTATTTAAACATGACATTTTGGAAAAATTGTAAAGAAAAAAAATTGTTCTTAAACTGATGAAGATATTGTTATTTTCTTTTACTTTTTTCTTTGATATATAAATATAATATAATCGGTAATAATGTTTTTCTAAGGCCATTTTATTCCGTGACACCATCAGCATTCTGATAAAATGTGTTTTAATAAGTTGTAATAGTTAATTCATCAAAATCATCTTATTTCAGTTTCTTTTCTTCCTGATTCGGTGTCCTAAAACCATTATTTGATGATAACCTCCTTAATACAAATGATTTCAAACGGCTTCATTCAGTTATAAAAGGAGCTGATATCATCAAAAGTAATAACGTATGACATCACTGGTTGGTTATTGGGGTTTATTTGCTAATTTAATAACATTTTCAGGTGTAATTACATTAATCGGGGGACAGAATGTTGCAAAAAATACCTTCCATGCAAATGTGTACTTGTGTGGGATTGATTGGTGTGTGTGTGTGTGTGTGTGTGTGTGTGACCCCCCCCCCAACCCCCCTTCATCCATCCGCCGCGGCAAAACACCGGAGGCGCCCTCGACCTCCGACCTCTCACAGGAGCACCAGATTTGCATATTACAGCAGCAAAAAAAAAAAAAGAGTCCTGGACAAAGTATCCGGCGACCTGCGTGACCCCGGGCACTTTTCAAAAGACAGCACGACTCTCTTTGAACAGTTTCCTCTCGGGAGGTCAGCGAGAGCGGCGGCGAGCCTGCAGCGATAAAAAACAACCAAATAACCCCGATAACAAACCTCCGCACTGGACGCCGAGCGGCCCTGCAGAGTGACTCACACCGCGGGTTTCATCCGGAACAATCCGCTCCGTGCCTCGGAGAACAATGATGGAGAGAAAACACAAAACACCCCAAAAGCCCTCGGACGAGTCCGGGGCAACGGGCGGCGTGGGCGCAGGCGTAGGCGCGGGCGTAGGCGTGGGCGTGGGCGCGTGGGCGTGGGCGTGGGCGTGGGCGTGGGCGTGGGCGTGGGCGTGGGCGTGGGCGTGCTCGGCGAGCACCTTTGACCGCGGCTGGCACGCCAAATAATCACGGCTGTTGCGTAACCGTGGACCGAGTGTGTAGACGGGGATGTGTGTGTGTGTGTGTGTGTTTAAACCTTTTTTTGGTACTGATGATGAACACGAGGGTGGAGGTGATGTAACGTCTGAGCTGGGGGGGTCATGTCAGAGAGCCGCCACTAGGAGGAGAGAGAGGGCCTGAACTGGCTGAATGGGAGGAGGAGGAGGAGGAGGAGAAACATATATATATATATGTATATATATATATATATATATATATATATATACATATATACATATATATATTTATGTGTATATATATATATATATGGTTATACATATATGGTTATATACATATATGTGTGTGTATAAACTGTATATATGTATATATATGTGTATATATACCTATATATATTGGTATATATACACACACATATATATATACCTATATATATATATTGGAATATATACACACACATATATATATATATATATAAGTATATATATGTGTGTATATATACATATATATATAGGTATATATATGTGTGTATATATACCTTTATATATATGTATACATAGCTATATATACCTATATATAATATATATAGGTATATATATATATATATATCCTTCTATCTCTGTATATATTTGTCATTTAGTCCATTTTATTTTCTTGACACATTATTCTCTACTATTACCATTTTGATGAAATTTGCATATTTAAACACATTTATTCAGAAATCTACCAACACAAAAAACACAATAACCTTCATCTAAGTAATAAACTGGGGTATCTATTTGTTATTTATTTATTTATATATATATTTATATATATGAGCTTGCATTCTTTCCAAGTGCACCTTCAGACGTCCTGTGTTTTTTATTTATTTCGCTCCCCAGATGTGACAAAGTATCGTCCTCGTCGCCTGGGAGTAGAAATAATGGTTAAATAAAAATAAATAAATAACTCTGAACTCCCGGCTGAGGCTCGTCTCTGGAGGCTGCGTCCGGGTCTGAACTCTGACTCTGAAAAAGAAGAAGACGTGTCAAGTGGAAGGGAGCAGGTGCAGGACGGGGGAGAGCAGAGGAAGCTGCTTTCACCTTTTCTTCACGTTATAATTCAGGCACTTAGCTTCACCAAGTACCCCCCCCACACACACACACACACACACACACACACACATCACCCCCACCACCAGCCCCGGGGATGGTTCATTTGACCCGCTCAAATTAATTTGTTATTGCAGTAGAACAGCAGAACGTGAGTTTGATGCTGTTTGTGTTCTTTCTCTGATACGCTGACACCGGGGCCCGAGGAAAGCCAATTAAAAAACCCACAATAATATATATATATATATATATATATATATATATATATATATATATATATGTATATGTGGTTTTAAAAGGAATGTCAAATGAAGGGTGTTTCTTTCAGTCTGGAGGCTGAACTGGTTTAACGTTTCTGTTATTTCTTCTCTTTTTCTGTTTAATTCACTTTGAAAAAAATATTTTTCTTCTTTTCTTTTCTTTTTTTCAAGTGTTGGACCACACAGCTTCCAACAAAAAACAATGACTCAGCAAAATCTATCAACGTGAAATGAAGAAGAAGAGAAAAAAAACACTTCTCTGTAGCTCTGAAAACCTTTTGGTCAATTTTTTTTATTAAATTGTTTCATTTATTTTTTTAAAGCTGTGTGTGACCTGCTCCATTAATGATGTCATCGTATTTTATAACAGCGCTGTAACAGTAGCAGCCACTTCCCACAGCAGCCTCACAATGCCTCCCGTGGGCGGGGGGGGGGGAGGGGGTAATGTATCTCCCTGCTGGGCCTTTTAGTTGAATTACAGCGGGGCAAAAACAAAAGGTTAATCACGGCGGGCGGCTCTGACCACCCAGCGCCGCCTCGATTCAAGCTCACTGGAGCGAATGTGTTGGATGAGCAGGGGAGACGAGAAGAAGAAGAAGAAGAAGAAGAAGAAGAAGAAGAAGAAGAAGAAGAAGAAGAAGAAGAAGAAGGCACCTGGGAAAACAATAACGCCGCTCTCTCTCTCTCTCTCTCTGTGTAACCCCCCCCCCCCCCCCCCCCTCGTCGTCGCTCTCCGTCGCCCTCGATCTGCATCCATCACGGCGCCTCCGTGCAATCAGCGCCGCGGCGAATCAAAATGTAAATGCGGGCGTCGCGTCCTCTCCCACGACCTCCACGACCCCCATCCCTCCGCCTCATTTCCCGCCGTGCCCCGACGCCGGGCGCGTTTGCATTGAGATTCAAGAGGTTATCTCACAGCGGCGATGGGGATGGCAACAGCCTAAAGCGTTGCCACAGCTTTTATTTATATATATATATATATATATATATATATATATATATATATTCTTCTTCTTTTTTTTTTTTTTTTCAAGCTCCACGTATGGCTGAGCTTTAATGAGCACGGCTCTTTTCCTTTTTTCCTCCCTCCGTCTGGAGCACACCTCTCCACCACGGGAAATGGATGCTGAGGATCGTCTTCTGGTGAAGCGTCTAACCGTGTGTGTGTGTGTGTGTGTGTGTGTGTGTGTGTGTGTTTGTTTTCACAGCGTGGTGGGCCCCGCCGTGACCTTCAAAGTGAGCCCCAACACTCACAACGTCAGCACCGCGGACGTGGCCAACGTGGCAGGTAGGGGGCGCTCCTCCAGCGATGCCGTGCTTATTGTTTATCTGGATGGTGTGTGTGTATATGTGTGTGTGTGTGTGTGTGTGTGTGTGTGTGTGTGTGGGGGGGCTGCACCTGAGCCACAGCATTTAAAAAGTTGTGACTTCAGTCAAATGTGTTGCCCCGCCCCCCCCCCGCCCCTCTCCCCCCAACGCTGCGGCTTCAACGCTTTTATGTTTTTGGGGTTTCACGACTTTTCCAATTTTGAAAAGAGGATTTTTTTTTTTACTCGTTTATTTTATTCTTCCCGGTCACACGTCTCCGTGCTCCACGTTTGTTTGCTCCATGGTGGAAACCCAAACACGACAGGTGGAACACATCTGAAGAGACATCGGGAGATGATCTGGGGGGGATGAGTTCATGAATGCCTCACAACAACTCTGTGCTGCATGAGTTCTCCGAGGCACGGTGTGGCCTTCAGGGACGTGTGTGGCCTTCAGGGACGTGTGTGGCCGGGAGGCGTGAGTTGGATCCCGCTCGGCGGGCTCAGGGGAAACAAAGCGCTGCACCTCGTCCCGTCTGAGCCCGACGAGTCGGCTGAACGTTTCGGTCCTGAAACCGACCCAAACGTCTAGAAAGGGAAATCATCACGTAAAAGAATAAAAGAATAAAAGAATAAAAGACGAGGTTGTCATGGACGACGCCTCAGAGCCGGATCTCTGGGATCCAGATCCACCAAAACACTGAATGTGACGCACAGCCCGGAGAGCTCTCTCTCTCTCTCTCTCTCTCTCTCTCTCTCTCTCTCTCTCTCTCTCTCTCCCCCTCTCTCTCTCTCTCTCTCTCTCTCTCTCTCTCTCTGTCTCAGTGTTCTCCCCGGGGCAGCGTGGGTTCCCTCCGGGTTCTCCGGGTTCCTCCCAGAGACACGCAGCAGGTTCACTGACCTCTAGGCGTCCCGTAGGTGTGGATGTGGTCGTCTGTCTCTCTGTGAGCCCTGAGGTGACCTCTGACCTCTGACCTCTGACCTCTGACCTGTGACCGGTCCGGGTGACCCTAAAGAGGACGAGCGGTTTGGATGATGGAATAATAATAACACAGTTTCGGTGAATCCCTCGTTCTCCGACGGTCTCCTCGTCTTCCTCTCTTCTCCTCGTCTTCCTCTCTTCTCCTCGTCTTCCCATCATTAATCTGATGATGGGATTGGGAATATGATTCAAAACCGCAGTCGGATTGTCTTTTTTTCTGCCCGAAGAGCAAGGAGACGTAATCACGTCCCACGATTAAAGCGACGCGCCCATCGGCCGCCGACGCCACGGAAACGTTCTCTGTTTTGCGGGGGGGGGGGGGGGGGGGGTACTTCCCTCTTCCCTCTGACTGAGGAAGGTTCTCTCGGTTCCTCAGCGATTCCGTTTCAAGGCCCTGAAGAGGCTCTGTGATAATCTCTGAGTGCCATCCAGCGGTATGAGACACTGTGAAGGTGTGTGTGTGTGTGTGTGTGTACGTGTGTGTGTGTGTGTGTGTGTGAGGCTCACAGTAATGAGGCGCGGGTGTTGATGAAGTGGGGAATAAAGAGATGGAGGAATGCTCGCCCATTAGCCAAGCTGTCAGTCCAGAGAGAGAGAGAGACGGACTGATTCCAGATCCACACACACACACACACACACACACACACACACACACACACACACACACACACACACAACTTACACGAGTAGCTCGCTGTCTATTTTTTTTTCAAACTCAAGATCTCATCCCTGCTTGATAATTGCAACCCCACCTCCTCACACACACACACACACACACACACACACACACACACACACACACACACACACACCCACACGTCGTGCTGATTATGCAACGGCGCCGCTCTCCTCCTCTTCTCCTTTTTTGTAAGTGCCCCCCCCCCGCGGGTCAGGGATGAGCCTCGATTGTTATTAATGCAAACACATTTGACAGAACGCGCTCCGGATGAAAGATGGCGTCCCCCCTCGGCCAAAGTGCAACGGCGTGGGCGGGCCCGTCGCCACGGCGTCGTTTGTCATGTCCAACCAGAGCGTCCATCCATCCCGGAGCATCCCGCCTTATTTAAGGCATTAAACGTCATAATGACGGCGGTTCGTCTTCATTTGGCGGCGCTCGGCGGGACGGGGAGCGGACGCCGGCTCGTGGCGGGACGGGATGGGCGTGGGGGTGTGTGTGTGTGTGTGTGTGTGTGTGTGTGTGTGTGTGTGGGGATCTGTTTGGTCTGTTTTACAAAGGAATGCTTACATGTTTTTTTTATTATTCTGTACTTATGGAAGAAGAAGAAGAAGAAGAACTTTAATGTATTTTAATGACTTTTAATTTATTCTAATGACTTTTAATTTATTCTCATGACTTTAATGTCTTTTAATGAATTGTTATGTATTTTAATGAATTTTAATAACTTTAAATATATTTTCATGACTTTTTATGACTTTTAAAATCTGTTAATGTATTTTAATGACTTTTAATAACTTTTAATGTATCTTAATGACTTCCTGAAAGCCGGCTGTCATTTTCCATTTCAAGATGTTTTACGATGCAGTTCAACACTTTATTTTGCATTCTCAGTTTTCTACCTTTTCGGTTTCTGATGAATATTTTTGTCATATTCTGAGAAATATATGATGTTCCGATGATGTCCGTGCACTAATTAAATTGTGTATATACACATATTTTGATTTGGGGGATTTTGCATTTTAAGAAGCCACTTTACCACTTTTGTCACTTGCGTCCGCCATATTGTGAGCCACACTAGGTGTGTGTGTGTGTGTGTGTGTGTGTGTGCGTGTGTGTGTGTGTGTGAGGGGTAGATGTCAAGATGGTGGGCAGCGAGGTGGTGACCCTCATTGTGCGGCTGAGCGGTGGGCGGGGGGACCCGGGGGCTTCTTCCAGCGGTGCGTCGCGGCCGTGAGAACGAGACCCTGTGAATGGGCCGGGGGAGTGTGTGTGTGTGTGTGTGTGTGTGTGTGGGGGGGGGGGTCAGGGTCAGGACAGAGGGTCGGCTCAATTAGCACTTAAAGCAGGACCGGAGGGCAGCTGAGACCGGCTGTCCATGGGCCTCCACCACAGCACTGGTTTACATACGCGCTAATCACGCCTCCGAGTGTGTGTGTGTGTGTGTGTGTGTGTGTGTGTGTGTGTGTGTGTGTGTGTGTGGGGGGCGGTGTACTCACACTCCTGGGACTCCTGGACGCTCGGCGCCGGTCAGCCTCCGTCTCCTCGCGGGTTGACCTCGCCCGTCTCTTGACCCGGCGGAGTCTGATGTTTTATTTGTGTTTATTTTATTTTATATTTGTATTTACGGTTTTGCTGGTTAACGGAGGAGCTGAACGAAGAAGAGAGAGAGGGGGTGGGGGGGGGGGGCATACGAGACGTAAAGACGAGACGATGTTGAATCGCAGTTGAGAAGACGAGCGTGACGAAGAAGATGTTTTGTTCAAATCCGTTTATTTCAAAAAACTCGACCTCGAAAACTCGCCGGCGATTTTAACGCAATCTCTAAATTGTAATATTTCATCAAAAACGTCTACATTTCTCATTTTAAATAATAAATAAAAATAAACAATTAGCTCCCGATTTAGTAAAATAGATAACCTTCCTGAGGCCGACGGATTTTGTGTCATCGCTGCGTGGAACTTGTTTAATTGTTCCCGATCGATCGGCTCGGTGATCGATCGGGAACAGCTCTGGTGGGTTGGGATCCGCCTCTCTCCCTCACACCTGTTGCCGATGGACAGGAATCAAAATGGTGTGTGTGTGTGTGTGTGTGTGTGTGTGGGGGGGGGGGTGAGATGAGAGGTGACCTGGTTGCTTAGTGAGGCAATTTGCTTTCTTCTTCTTCTTCTTCTTCTTCTTCTTCTTCTTCTTCTTCTTCTTCTTCTTCTTCTTCTTCTTCTTCTTCTATCTCTCTTTCCTTTTGTCACAGCCGAGCCAGAGTTTTTTTTTTTTATTATAAGATGCATCACCGGAGCTTTTAAAGAGCCTGCACCATCACCCCCCCCCCCATCCCCTAATCCCCCCCCCCCCCGCGATCCAGAGTCACCTGTGGTTATTTTTGGTCTGACTTCAGAGAGAGAGAGAGAGAGAGAGAGAGAGAGAGAGAGAGAGAGAGCACCGATGCGTGCCGTCCTCTGGAGCTTTGCGAGCATCTGTGAGTCCCGTCGTCGTCGAGCGATGGAGGGCGGAGGGGAGAGGGGTGGGGAGGGGAGGTGGAGGTGGGGGTGGGGGGGGGACACAGGTGTTGTGCCGAGCTCGACTTTGCACAGCGGTGCAACGTGACGCCCGAGCCAAGAAAAACTGCGCATGCCGGAGATGCCAGCCACTCAGCCGGGCAGCCGGGCCTGCTGGCACCGCCCCCCCTGCCGCGGGGTTGGCAGACCTCTCCCAGATGGCCACCTCGTAGCAGGAGAAGTGTGTGTGTGTGTGTGTGTGTGTGTAGGAGAGAGAGAGGGGGGGGGGGGTAATGAGCATCACTTGTGCAGCCTCCCCTCCCGGCACACTGAGCTGTGGTGGAGGGAGAAGGGACACCGGCGGTGAGAGCTGAACACACATTTTTGTGCACTTTCCAGTTGTTGGACTGGAGCCATCAAACCTACACACACACACACACACACACACACACTTTTTAATTTAAACCAGCCCATGATATTCCAATCTTTTACACTCAAAAAGATGACGGCACAGTGTCAAAGTGCCTCTCGGCTTCATATTTTATTTATACTCCAATTTAAATCCCTCTGCCTTTACCTTTAATTTATACCTCACTAACTTTGTAATCCCAGCTCGGCGGAAGCAGCGACCTCGATAGCACCGAGATTGAATAATTTAATATACTTTCTTTTTTCTTTTTTAACTACGCGGTGGATGTGAGAATCATCGTAGAACTTTCCTAATATCCTCAGATTTAATGACGTGTCTGTCTGACGAGTCCTAATTATAAACACCCCCCCCCCCTCCCCCCCCCGCTGGTTCTTCTGCTGCCACAGAGTGACGTATGGTACCTGGAATACCATAAAGGTACAGCTATGGAATAAGAAAAGACACAAGGTCTGAAACATCTCTTTTAAAACAAAACATATTTTATTTTGCATTTAAGAAATTGTAAAACATCTTAAATTTCTTAACATTTAATAAAAAAATGTGTTATAACATTTATAAAGAAACGTTTTAGAACATCTCTTTAAACCTTTTCTTTTTTTTTACATTTTTTAAACATTTTTTAACATTTTTACAATTTATGTATTTGGATCAATGTTGAAGTTCAAATAATGTGAAAATGATATATATATATATATGTATATATATATGTGTGTGTGTATACATATATATATATATATATATATATATATATGTATTTTCAAAAGAAAATAAACAGTATAGATATGAATAAACAAATGTACTATATCAACATAATCTTCATAATTATGGCCAAAGACCATGTTGATCATCGTAGTGCTGGTGGCGTACGGTGGCCTGGAGGAGACAATTCCAGGTGGAAAAAACAGCAAATGTGATGAAACTACAACATTTTAATATTTTGGTTCACGTCAAATAAAAGATGAAATGATGAGAGGTAAACCTGAAGGGGATTTAATTGTTTGGGTCGTCTGTTATCTTATCGTTAGCCCGGCAACACGTGTCACTTGTTTACGCGGAGACGGTCTTTTGAAAATAAAAATAGCTCCAGAAGTCGTATTACTGAACTCCGGAAGTCGCATGTAAAAAAAATAAAACAACCGCGACTTCCCGTTTCACGCGTGGAACGGACGTGGTTAAGATCCGGTTCCCGGTTTTGACTCCTCCCCCTTTCTCTAGTCTACTTCCTGGTTCATGATGACGGAGGATACCTACGAACCACGCTGCGGCGCCGTTTCATCGATGCGGCCCGGATGTGGAAGACGTGGCGTCACGTTTGGGACGTGAAAAATAAATAAATAAATGAAGTCGCCGATCAACGCCGCGGTGACCTCCCCGAGCGAACGAGCTAACCACGCTAACCACGGAGAGATTTCGTTCGGCTGCAGCTCAGGTTTTTTAAGGCCGGTTTGTGTTATTCCGTAGCCCCTCCCCCCCTAAACAAGAAGGCGCCTGTATCTCTCTCTCTCTTTCCGGCGGCCCCCGATGGGGAGGAGGCCCCGTCTGGACCCCGGCGACTCATTTGCAGCCGCGTCTCCGAGATGCCTGATGAGAAGTAGAGGCAGACGGATGGATTGATTGGCCCCTCTTGAGCGCACAGGGCCTTGATTACAACTGCACTCAAGTGCACCCCCCCCCCCAACCCTTTCCCATCAACCCCTCTGTGATTTCTCTCTCCCAGTCTTGTTCTTTTTCGTCTTTCTCTCCCTCCTCTCAGCCCTTTTCTGGCGGTTTCTACTCGTCTTTTTTCTTCTTCTCCCTCCTCCACAAAGACAGTCGAGGGCTGAGGAGAGAATAGAAACCAGCAGGATGACTCATGGAGATATTTTTTTTTTGGGGGGGGGGGGGTAAAGGACGGCCAGAGAGCGTTTTGAGATGAATTTTTGCGAGAGGATCAGATATTTGAAGAACTGAACAGAAATAGTGAGATTATAAAAACAACTACGTGTTCAGCTTTGTTTCTGGTGGGTGGAGTAATCTGGTTGTCTTGTCATCTGATTCTAATTTAGAATTGTGGTCAGTTCACCCGAAAAGGATAACCACGTTTTCTCTTATTTTGACTTTATTGCAGGTTTTTGGTGATATCGTGTTTCTGCTGCCACCCGAATAAAACGGATGCAGATTGAATTATATTCACAGCGCTGACAAAAAACAGCCACGAAATCTCAGTTCCATCATCTTGAGTTTTTTAGTTGTCATCACCCACGCTCTGTCCAGATCAGATTGTTTTTTATTTTGTAAGGAGAGAGAGAAGAATTTATAACAATGACAAGGCTTCTGACTGACATCCTTAAAACCTAAACAAATCGGATGGCAATTAACCGAGATATCGCAAATTTACGTTTTTCACCTTTTTGTGACCTTGGCCTTGACCTTTGACCCAATCACTCCCAAAAACTAGTAGATTGCTCCTTGGGTCATGACCAATCATCCCACCAAGTTTCATAAGAATCGGCTCAGTTTTGTCTGATTTAGACGAATAACTGACGGACGGACGGACATATTCACAAATAAATAAATAAATAAATACATTTTCAATGCGAAGGTAATAATGATAGTGATTTGCTGATATTGTCCTTTAGTTAAAAGATATTCTCCAGCGATATCAACACATCTCATGAACCATCGACGAGCTGACTCGTCTTCTTCCTCTCGGCCGTGGAGCTTCGTCGTTGTCCGGAAACTTTTAAACGTTCGACTCGGCTCCAGAATCTGAAACTTTTTCGATGGAAATACTGACGAGAGAAACAACGTCTGTATTAATCCACCGCTTAAAATAGTCTCAAACAAATGCATCGTTTCCTTCTGTCTGAGGATTGTTTGTGAGAAAGTTACTGACCCTTTTATATATGTAAAGTATTTATTTGTGAGCAGCTACACACTGAAGTTCATGGCGGATGTCAAACCAATGACTGGATGCAGGAGATCCTCTTTAGATCTACAGTTGAAACGTCGACTGTTGCTATGGCGACCTTCACATTCATCCATAAAGGGTCACGGCAGATGAGCAACACCAACATGCAGAATACTTGGCGTCCAATTTCATTTGTTTTCCCATATCGAGACTATGTTAAATTTACGAAATGCGTATATGTGTATTTGAGTGGCCTGAGGCTTTTATTGTGAAAGAACAGAAACGGCGGGAGTGCATCTGGTCTGAGCCGTCTTCCTCAAGGCTGAAAGATGTGTTCAAGGTTGTTCGATAAAAAACGATGTGTGACGTAATAATCGTTTGAAGAAGAGGAAAAAATTTAGTGAATAAAATGAAATGCTTGTTGCGTAAAGATCTTTTATTGTGAAAATATCTACTTTACAAGTAACAGAAACGACACAAGTAGATATTTAAAACCTCAGATGATAATATTCCTGCTGCATGTTGTTGTTGTTTTGAATTTTATTCAGCCAATAATTGCAATACAATACAATATTATTCTATATAATATACAAAACAGAATGACTGAAAAGGTATAGGTAGAAGCACAACATGTTTATATTCCTATTCTAAATTATTCTAATCGAATAAATCAGAAAATTAATATAAAATAAAGAAAAATAATAAAGAAAATAAAAAATTATATATATTTATATATATATACATACAGTAAATTAAATTAAATTATTATAATCAAATAAATCAGAAATTGTATATAAAATAAAGAAAAATAATAAAGAAAACCAAAAATAATATATACATACATAAATATATACAGTAAATGAAATTAAATCATTATAATCAAATAAATCAGAAAATTAATGTAAAATAAAGAATAATAATAAACAAAAAAATCATTTAGATATATATATACATATATCATATATACATATATATATATATATACATATATACTGTATATATCCATATATATATATAAACTGAATATATACATATATATACTGTATATATAGATACATATATATATATATATATATATGTAAACTGAATATATACATATATACTGTATTTATATACATATATACATCCACATACATCTTCCATATACATTTGTTTCAATCACACTTATAACCTTTAACAAGGTTTTATAAATAATCCTTTTGACAGCGTTGAGCCTCAAATAGATTCTGTGGGTTTTGTTTGTCTGACCGGCGTCGAGCTGCAGCCTCACGCCACGGAGCACGGGGCACCTCTGCTTTTATACTATATCTTTCTTCTTCTTCTTTCCCTTTTTTTCCGGGCTGTGTAGCCCCCAGTTGAAATGTCCCTCGCCGCCGCCGCCTGTTTCTGTCTTCATGCGGCGTGTTTCATGCCGAGGAGAAGCGAGAGACAAAGCCAGTCGAGAGCTTCAAAGGCTGCGGGTGACATTTAGTGTTCGGTATCTTCAAAGACCAGGCCCTCGTTTGTACTTCCTCCTTTTGTGTATAATTAATGTAGCCCCCTTCCTGGACACTTTTCTGTTTTTTACCATTTTTTTATTCTTGGGGAGCTGGATTAGAAAGGCAGATTAAGGAAGAGCAACTTAAATTTCAATTAGCATTCCCGGAGACTTCAAACCGCTGCAGGGGATGTGGGGAGAGGTCAGGGAAGGTCAGCGCGGTCATGTGACTACAGACGGCGTACGAGGAAAAGACGTCACGCGTTTGTTTGTGGATGTTTTTTATCCTGGAGTTTGACTCATAATGTACTAAATGATGACATCATGCTGTATAGAAGAAGACTTGAAACTAGAGACTGAGACATAAACTTTACAGTGTGCACTGAGGGAATACATCAAGAGAAGTAGAGTCACTATATAGACTTCTATACAACCAGAGGAGTCTACCCCTGGTGGTCAGTAGAGAGAATGCAGGTTTAACACATGAAGCATAGACTTCTATACAACCAGAGGAGTCGCCCCCTGGTGGTCAGGAGAGAGAATACAATTGTAACACATGAAGCATAGACTTCTATACAACCACCAGAAGAGTCGCGCCCTGGTGGTCAAGAGAGAGAATGCAGCTTTAACACATGAAGCATATACTTCTATACAACCAGAGGAGTCGCCCCCTGGTGGTCAGTAGAGAGAATGCAGCTTTAACACATGAAGCATATACTTCTATACAACCAGAGGAGTCGCCCCCTGGTGGTCAGGAGAGAGAATGCAGCTTTAACACATGAAGCATAGACTTCTATACAACCACCAGAAGAGTCGCCCCCTGGTGGTCAGTAGAGAGAATGCAGCTTTAACACATGAAGCATATACTTCTATACAACCAGAGGAGTCGCCCCCTGGTGGTCAGGAGAGAGAATGCAGCTTTAACACATGAAGCATAGACTTCTATACAACCACCAGAAGAGTCGCCCCCTGGTGGTCAGGAGAGAGAATGCAGCTTTAACACACTCCTCAAGTTTCCTTCAGGCAACAAAACTTCTCGGTTAGGTTTTCGTCGTTTGGTTCAGGAAGTTACGTGACCTCCTCGTTCGTGGTCACGTGGACGTAGTCATTTCACAATATTTTCACAACATGCAGAGCGTACTACATTAAACACATTAAACAGAAAATTATACGGCATTGAAATACACAAGTACAAAATTAAAAGTAAATAGATAATTCCCCCCCACTCAAAGAGAAAAAATAAATAAATGAAAGGTTGGTGAAAAGGATGATGACACAGCAGAAATACAAAATATCTACAGTCCTATGGTACCCGTTAGCGTTGCATCCACGTATTCCAAATAAGGCTGCCAGATATTCAAAAATAACTTGTATCTCTTTCTAAGACTAGTTAAAGCTGCTTTAAAACGATCCTCCGCTGAACCATCCCTCAAGAGGTTTAGTGAACAACCACTCGGATAATTCTCTCGACTTCCACGTTATTTAAATGTCCGTACAGTCGGACGTCACCACGCCGTACGACACGGTTTACGACGACGACGTCGACGCTGCCGACTTTACGCGTTTAAAAAAGAGTCTGCGATGGAAAGCAACGCTGACCGATTATCATCTCTTAAATTACATCCCTGACGCGCGGGGTCGACAAAGGTCGGGGGGACGACTCGCCCTGGGAGCCGGCGTTGGTGACGTCTCCTCCTCCTCCTCGCCGACCCCGGTGAGAACGTCTCCGCGGCGGTAATACGATCCAGGAAAGTGTTGCATTAGCGCCTTGAAGTGTAAATAGCTTCCTATATTGCCTATTAGACCCAGATAACCTGGTGGAGGTGGAGGGTTGATGGTGGTGTTGTTGGGGGGGGGGGGGGGGCAGCAAAGCATATTACCTGTGTCAAAACACAGAGAGAGAAACAACACCACCTCTAGAGAATATAATTAGGATTTGTCTCTTTTTTTCTATCCGTCTGTTTGTGTTTTAATCTGCTCGCCATGAAAGACGAGTTATTTGTTTCTTTCGGCTGCAATATCCTGTCGCCCGGCCGCCGCCCCTCCTCTTCCTCTTCCTCTTTTTTTTTGCATTATAAAGAGATTTCATCTCCTCCACCTTTTGGCCAGGTTCTCTCCTTTGATATTATTTATTACGCCGTCTGTATTGAACAGTTCAGGGAGGCCGGCGCCTTGAATGGGCTCTCCTCCTCCTCCTCCTCCTCCTCCTCCTCCTCCTCCTCCTCACAATCAACACCGCTCCACATTACGTATACATCAGCTCAAGGGTGCAATATATATATCGCTCGCTCTCAACCCAGCGGCCCTAATTAAAAAGATAAGCGGACGGGTTTTCTGAAGCTTTAATGGCTTGCCTTGTTTCCAGCCGTGAATATTGATGAATAGAATCGTGACTTTGCTGGAGATTCGCCTCCTTTGGTATAGATCACAGGTGTCAAACACGAGGCCCGCGGGCCAAATCCGGCCCGCCGCGTCATTTTATGCGGCCCCTTGACGGCTTGAGAGACACGTGATCCCCTTGTCTAGAAACTGAAGATAAATTTCCCGTGCTCTTATTTTGAAGGTTTCAAATTTAATGGATTTTTTTTGTTGTAATATTAGAGACGTTTTCTTTTGTACACTACTTCTACACTACAATAATCAAATGCAGAGAGAGTCATATAACAATGTGTTGGAGGAGTTTATAAAGTGTTTCCGGCCCTTTAAGAGGGCGGCCATGATGCTGACGTGGCCCACGGTGAAAAAGAGTTTGACACCCCTGGTATAGATTGCTTCTGCCTCGATATCGTGGGGGGTGAGGGGGGGTGGGGGGGTGGGGGGGGATGAGTGCCCCCTGGAAGTCTTTTTAAACGCTTCCTCGTGCAGACATTCGTATAATATCTTACAAAATGTTAATTTTTTTCTTCCTGGAAAAGTCTTTTCAAAATAAACTTCCGTTTTCACCGTGAATAAAGCAACAAAACCAAAGTCGTTCAAGTTTTCTGGGTTAAAAATGACGTTACGTGTGCGGATATCGTCCGAAAATATAATTTCGAATAAATAAATAAACCCTAAAAAGCAAAAGATTAAAAAAAACACATTCAACTGTCACACAAATAATAATAAAAACCATCCAAAAGCCCGAATGATACGTCTCTAGATATTCGCCATAGTATACATGATAAATATAGTCACATGAGATTATAATTTGATATAATCTGATGGCGCGATGCTTTCCGGATGACGTCATAATCCCAACCTTCGGATGCCAGTCATTGAGAATAACTCAACAGAAGTTGTACCTTGTTGTATCTTCACAATTCATAATAAGGGCAGGAATTTGTACTTTTCTTTGTACACTGAGGACATTATGAAACTTTTTAGAAGAAAGATGTTTAAAAATTACAATCAAATCCATTAAAAAGCTTTAAATGCCACAGAAACATCGTCCCGACTCAACTGCTGGTGTCGTGGGTTTGATACCCGGCCTAATACAGCATCAGCTGGAGGAACTGTGTGTGTAAGTGTGTGTGTGTGTGTGTGTGTGTGTGTGTGTGCTTTCTGTAAGCCGCGTTCCTCCAGACGCAGCTGGCCGTCGCATCACGACGACCAGCTGCTGAGAAAGAGAGAGCAGCCTGACACACATGTTCACCTCTCCTACTGCGGCTTCCTGTCTTTTTTACCAGCCCAGTGCACACACACACACACACACACACACACACACACACACACACACACACACACTCCCGCTCCACTGCCGGTTGGCATGGGACCAAGTTCTGCATAATGTCTCTGCCAAGGCAGATATGTTCGACAGTTAACTGGATGCCTCCAACAGCAACACACACACACACACACACACACACACACACACACACACACACACACACACACACACACACACACACACACACACACAGAGCCGTGTGTTTGACACATTCTCTTGTCACATATATTGCAGGCGGCAACTTTACGGTTCTCCCGAGTGAAGAAAAAGACTCTACTTCTCTTGGCGTATTCCCTCAGTAAACATTATAAACATGAACACCAGGGGGCGACTCCTCTGGTTGTATAGAAGTCTATATAAAGACTCTAGTTCTCTTGATGTTTTCCCTCAGTAAACATAGTAAACATGAGTTTATATCTCAAGTCTTCTTCTATACAGCATGATGTCATCATTTATACTTTATGGTCATTTAGAGTCAAACAGGCCGTAAAGCAGGGGGCGCTTTAGGGGCGGGGCTTACTGAGAGTGACGTGTCGCTATGGGTGATGTCACAATGTCTCCGCCCTCTCCTCATGTTCACACGCTGGTATATTTTCTTTGCGGTCTTTAAAAAAAAAAAAAAAACAATTCTTAAAAAGCCACCGTTCTCACGAGGCGGTAAACGCTCGGCTTCTGTATCGGAGACCCAGAATGTTCTGGAAGTTCTCCTCCCAGAGAGAGCCGGCCGATCAACAGCTCCAGAGGTCCGTGGGTCGAGGCCGGCGTTCCACAAACGTCAGTCAGGAAGTAGTGAGCGGTCCCGGATCCTCCCTGAATCCCCGGCGATTGAGCTTCTGGAGGAGTTCTGGAGGAGTTCTGGAGGAGTTCTGGAGGAGCGGCGCCGGCGGCCCGCCGGCCGTCGCTCAGCGGAGCGCCGGAGCGGAAAAAAACAGTCCAGAACATTTCTCACGCCGTTCCTCGTGGAACGGTTCCCCCGCTCCACAAAGACCAAACACGGTAGGAATGAAGGAAGCTTCTGGAGCGTCGTCATCGTTCCCATAGTAACGGCCAACGAGGAATGGAGAGCGATGGAGGAGGAGAGGGTTGGCTTCCATGGGGGAGCAGGAAGTGGGGAGTCTTCTTCTTCTTCTTCTTCTTCTTCTTCTTCTTCTTCTTCTTCTTCTTCTTCTTCTTCTTCTTCTTCTTCTTCTCTTCGTCTTCTCTCCCTCCTCGTTTTATTTTTTCTCCCCTTCTTCTTCTTCTCTCCCCTTCTTCTCTTCCCTTTTCTCCCCCCATCCTCTTCTTCTTCTTCTCCTCCCCTCCCCCTCATTTTCTTCTTCTTCTTCTTCTTCTTCTTCTTCTTCTTCTCTCCTATTCTTCTTCTCTCCCTCCTCGTCTTATTTTTCTCTCCCCTTCTACTTCTCTCCCCTTCTTTTTCTCTCCTATTCTTCTTCTCTCCTATTCTTCTTCCCCCCCTCATCTTGATATTCTTTCCCCTTCTTCTTCTTCGTATTCTTCTCCTCCCCTCCTCTTCTTCTCTCCCTCTTCTTCTCTCCCCTTCTTCTTCTCCCCCTCCTCTTCTTTCTTCTTCTTCTTCTTCTTCTTCTTCTTCTTCTTCTTCTCCCCTCCTTTTCTTTTCTTCCCCCTCTTCTTCTCTCCCCCTCGTTGTTTTTGAACGTCGGATAACAATTTCTCAAACCTGGATTAACGTTAAAAATGAAAACATTTTGCCCACCTGGCGTAAAACGGTACGAAGACAAGGGAGGAACAGATAGAAGATGAGAGCCGATCGTCACGGTGATGATGATGAAGATGTTTATCGTGTTGATCTTTCTCTGAAGTTTCTCCCGCCGTATTACATCTGCTGTCCTCTTGCTGCTGATGAGACGGAGGCTCAAACAACATCAATCTCCATATCTGATACCAAGAGAAGACGCTCAGCATCAGGACCACGACGACGGCTTTTACAATCTGTTTCAAAAAGGGTGTTAATTGAAGTAATAACCCAAAGTCGTGCCGTGTCTCGTGATGAAATGTGAATCGACCTTCAGAACATCGAGAGAGGAGACCGACCGCCATCTTTCCTCTACGCTGCTTAGCGGATTAAAACGATATCTTGACCAGCGACCAGTGTGAGGGCGCGTTGCAAATGGAGGCGTTGCCTCTGGAGGGTCGACCCGAGGTCAACCCAGAACACGCCCGTTATCTCCCTCGTGGCAGACGGCGCCGCAGCGTCCACGGCGTCCTAAACGGGTCGCGGGAAGATTCTGCCGAGCGGACGTTTCTAGAGGTCGGGGCTGCCTACATGGTATATTACCGTCCTCTTAAATGGCCCCCGAGATCAAACCCGTTAAACGAGGTCAGCCGCCCGGGTCGAGACCCTGAGATAAACACAGAGTCGGTCCCGGCGAGGATGTGGTGTTGACGGAATTGGGGGTGGGGGGGGTGGGGGGGGGGTTGGGTAGAGGGTATCACAGATCAGGAGGCATCAGCTCTGCGTGTCCCCCCCCACTGCGGGTTACCGGCCGCCGTGGCCATGCGGCGTGCGTTGTGTGTATGTGAGTGTGTGTGAGTGTGTGTGTGCGTGTGTGTGTGTGTGTGTGTGTGCGTGCGTGTGTGCGTGCGCGTGCCGGATCTTGACGGACACGGTGTGGGATTTGCAGCGACAAGCGGAACAAATGTCGGTAATGAGGTCACCTTGGGCTGCGGCCGACTTTGCAGCCTGATCTCTCTCTCTCTCTCTCTCTTTTACACACACACACACACACACGCACACACACACACACACACGCACACACGGTTGAAAATGCCGGAGAAAGATCCGTGGAACCGATCTGCCGAAGCCGTGGATGTTTTCACTCTTCATTAGACACATTGACTGTGGCTCGGAGACGAGAGGCTCCTTCAATCAGCCGGGCTGGAGCCCTGATTGGACACTTGTGACGGGCAGGTGGCCCACGCCCAATCAGGCTGCGGATGGGGAATAACAGGCCGTGTTAAAGCGCTGGTTCAAGTCCATTTGCAAGGTATTATTAAAGAAATCATTTTCAATTCAACAATGCACTAAGATGAGAAATATTGAGGAGAAAGAATGAAGAGTTAAACATTATCTATCTTTAGCATGTTAAAAAAAAAAAACCTTTAAGAGGTAATTAACCAGAACCTTTGCCGAAGGGTCAGACGCTGTCAGGTGATACTGGGCGGGTGGTTGGTTGAACCTCCCGTCAATCAAAGGAGAGAGAATTCAATTCAATTCAGATTATTTGTACAGCCCATTCTCACAAATTACAAATCTGTACACATAGACATCCCTGACCTTTGACCTCACATCGGATCAGGAAAAACTCCCAAATAACCCTTCACGGGGAAGAAAAGGGAAGAAACTTTCAGGAGAGAACAGAGGAGGATCCCTCTCCAGGATGGACAGGACCATAGAGGTCATGTGACCAGAAGGAATCATTAGAGTTAAAACACATTCAACTATAACGGGCACTCGGTAGAGCACATACCTTCGCATATCACAAGGTTGAGCATTGAATTATGAACATTTTGGCATTAGTTGCATGCCAATTGGATGGAAAAAGAAGATGTTGACCTTTTTCACAACCTTGACTGATCGATCCCAATATCTAATGAAATGGTCCCTGGATAATATTTCCACCAAATTTCATGCGATTCCAAGAAGATGTTGACCTTTTCATGACCTTGACCTTGACATTTAACCCAATCAATCCCAAAATTGAATCAAATGGTTCCCGGATAATAACCAATCATCCCACCAAATTTCATGCGATTCGGTTTTATACTTTTTGACTTATGCGAATAACACACACGCAAATACAAATACACAGGGATCAAAACATAACCTTCGGCATTTTCAAGCGAAGACACCTTTCCCATCGGGAGAAGCTTTGAAACGTTGTTCTCTGCTCTCCTTGCGGTGAGACGACGCTCTCGGTTTGTTTTCGGCAGCGACGCTGAACTCTTGAGCGTTGAGCAGTTGGCCGGACGCTCCTCGCCGGACGCCGATCGTTCCGGACGCGAGACGCCGTAACTTGAATTCATAGCAGCTCTGGAGGAGGCGGCGGTCTCGTGAATGATAGATGACGACGGTCAGAAGTCATCGCAAAGAAACACCGCCGACGGGAACAGATGAATTTATTAGATTTCCAGAGCTTAAATATTGATGGAGGAAATCAAATCCATCGTATCACGTAACGATCAGTTTGTGTCTATCACAAAAGGTATTGTTTGTCTTCTCAGATTGTGTGTGTGTGTGTGTGTGTGTGTGTGTGCAGCACAGCTCAGTGTCAGATCACATCAGTGTGTCGCTCGCTGAGGGCCGATAGGCAGCAGAAGCTCCTCGGCTGTGAAAAAGCAGCAGAGGAGAAAGAGAGAGACACATTTCGATAATTCCCTCTGAAATGACACCATTTTGCGATTTTGTTTCCTGAGTAAAATGTCGGCGTGGAACGTTCCTGCAGAACAAGGATGCGATGCATTCGGACGCGTTGCATTCGTCAGAGGAAATGTTATTGTTATTATTGTTATTGTGGGTTATTTGGTATAATGACTTTACGCTTTTTACACAACATCGTTCAGCCTGTTACACTTTGCAAGGTTATAGAAGGTCTGCAACGTTGGTTCTCTATGCTCGTTTTGTTTTGATATGATGGGTTCTAATGTTAGGTTCTGATGTTGGGTTCCGATGTTAGGTTCTGATGTTGTGTTCCGATGTTGTGTTCCGATGTTGTGTTCCAATGGTTCAGCTTCTTACACTTTGCAAGGTTATGGAAGAAAGTCTGCAACATTGTTTCTTTATAGTTCCGATGTTGGGATACGATGTTAGCTTCCGATGCTAGGTTCCGATGTTTGGATACAATGTTAGGTTTTGATGTTAGAATACGATGTTAGGTTCCAATATTAAGATATAATGTTAGGTTCCCATGTTAGCTTCCGATGTTAGGTTCCCATGTTAGCTTCCGATGTTAGGTTTCGATGTTGCGATACAATGATATGTTTTAATGAGAGGATCCGATATTAGGTCACGATGTTAGGATACAACGAAAGGTTCCGAAGATGGGTTACGTTGTTTGGATCCCATGTTAGGTTCCGATGTTAGGTACTACATTACATTGTTCGGTTACGTTGCTACATTGTTACGCTACATAATAGCATTAACTTACGTTGTGTGTATCTGTAAATGATTCCAGAAACATGTAGACTCAACGCAGGATTTGAACCCTGCTGGATCAAAGCAACAATTAACAGCATTAATATGCGTTGGTGTTTATCGATTGGTCATTTAATTGGTGATTAAACAATAAACAATAGGCCATCCATTCATAAACTGGGTCCAGGAAGAAATCTGGTATACAAACTCCACCACAGATATCACTTTTTTAAGCATTTCAAGGTTCTTTTCTTCCTTTAAATCCATCCTCCAGACTCTACCTCTATCTCTGCCTTCAGTCAACACAGAAAAGGTATCAACGATAGTGAACTCCTTCATCCCCGAACCTGTTGTTGACACTCAATACCTCAGAAATTGCTCGGCCCTGTGGGTAAAAGCCAGACATTGGATACAGTGGGGGCTCCGGGGTGAAGAAATATCTCCCTCTTATCCTTTGAATCGGTCCCACAGATGTAGCTTCTGAGTGGACCGCTGGCAGCTTAACGCCAGTTTACCCACCGGTCACCTCCCTGGCTTTTTCATCGTATTTAATTTTTTTCCAGTCTGCCGGCGAGGCAAAGCGCCAAGGCTTTAGCGTGATGTTTGTTATGTGCCTGAAGCCGCCCTTTATTCAGGATCTAGACTATCGCTGGGCCTCCTGAGGGGAACCGCCGGTCTTCAGAACCCCTCCCAAAACCTCCCTCCCTCCCTCCGCCGCCTATTTCTGCTCAAAGCCATCTGGCTTTTCTCCAAAGCTCAGCCGTTGTCCCCCAGCAGGATTTTATCATTATTAACATCACTGTTAATATTTTGTTGCAGTACAGTAGTAAGGCAGCGAGACATCCTCATTCTTCACCTCCGAGCTGCGATACGATAAAGCGACGACGTAGCTCGTCAGATTTCAGGGATTGCTGTCACCTCTTCCATTTTATCACCTTTCCAGATTTCTTTTCCCCTCGCCTGGGTTATAATTAGGAGTCGTGGGACGAGATATCTCGTCCGGCTCGGATAACGTCTTGATGTGAAAGTCTCTGTTATCGTGGACGTACCCATCGGGCCACTGTGGCCCCGGGCTGCGTTGATACCAGGATGTGTGTGAGCAGTTTTTCTATGATGCGGCCATCGAACGGCAGCAGTTTTTATTTGTCAAAGGGAAACTTGTCCAGATTTGACACTTTTCTTTAGCCGCACGTATTCTCTCGGAGGGTCAAAAGAAATGTATTCAGCCCTCGTCGTCAGGATGATGTCGCTGTCGGGTTGATAACAAATATGGATAGCCTTGGAGATGTGAACTTTCCGAGGCAACAAAGCAGATTTCAAAGTTTCATTCTCAGGGGAAATAACATTAGTTTTGAAGAAACGGTGGGCCTCAATCAAATAAAACTGAATCCCTCTTATTGTGGTATCCATACTCATGACTTGAAACATGTGATTAGTCGATTTTTCCCATTCGAGACGATAAAACCTTTGGATGAAATTGCGTGCGTTCAGCTTCTGAACGTTTTTTTCCTCTTTGATGCTTTTTCACGCTCTGGAAACTCTTCTAACGCCTGTTTGGAGTATTTTACATAGTGGTACAACACCTGCCCTTACACACCGTTTAGTATAGTATTCATATAGAAATCGTCCAGATTTCTTCTCTTATTTTTTGTCTTTAGAAATTGAAGTTGAAGAGAATGCATGACGCCCAAAAGTTACGCAGTGATGCTGTGAATTCAGATTGACACGATGACTCCAGCTACATCGGTACATCTGTCTCTCTTGTGGAACACCGTCCATGTATCCCCATATGGAGTCACTGCAATGTTCAGAGAAAGTTACAGGGGGGCGGGCGGAGTTTTTTTTTTTTTTACTCAAACTCAAAAGAGCCATATGCGTCACCGGACGAGCCATATATGACTCGAGAGCCAGAGGTTCACGACAGCTGATCTATCGTAACTGGGTATTTACGACACTGAAGTAAACGTTAAATACCTGAAGGGGGCGCTACAAGGGAAGAACTACACAGTGGGGCTTTAACTGACGGCAGACGCGCGTCCATTTGTTACTTTCCTCTCAGGATGCAGAACTGAAGACGGCGTGGATGTCAGTTCTTCACTCTTGTATTCCGGCTTGAACAAGGAGGCATGTTCGAAGGAGGCGTAATGCGGATCTATGAATGTTGTGAGATGATCGTGACCCCCGCCAAGGAAGCTAAAGGTCCACTGTGGAGCTTCACATTCAATAATACTCGACACGCTACATGTTGTGCATCCTTGAGATTTCTTTCCTCCCGCTTCAACGTCGGCCGATCCCATTTCCACGAAGACGATCCGCCATTCGTAACTTCTGATCTCTGTCCTCCCACTCGAATTGTATCCGGATACCAAATGTGAAACGTGAACACCTTTTGAATGATGAAACCCGAGCCGCGTTCATAAAGACCGTAACAACCAGCTTAGACGTGGAGGCGTGGCTTTCGTGAAACGAGTCGACCTTCGTAGGCAATCCTGCAGAAGACTTACCGGACTCCATTGAGCGGTCGTGAATCCTTCTGATTTAGTTCGCCGAGAATCAACGCGGTTACTACCTGCCTTTGTCTGTGGTTTGATAAAAACATCTTCTAGTAATGATAAAATAGTTTTATTCCAGCCATGGAACATCCTCCATCTCTCTGAATGCTTTTCCGTCCACAACGCAGCTGAAACACGGTCCGTGACTCCGATCTCGAGTCAACGTGTTCGGAACGCTTCTCCTCCGTGTTCAGACGGGCCTTAAAGTCACGGCATCATTCCTTTCCAATAACTGTAATGGAGCGGCTCTTCTCTCCTCTCATCCTCTCGGACCGGTCGTCTTGCACTCGGGTCAGTTTGCGCTTCACGTATCGTTAATATATCGACACAAGATAAAAACTGCATTTTTGCGCGTGCTGTTTCTTTCTTTCTCGTCGTGGCCTCCAGGAGAAGCCGCCGCGACGTGAATACAAACTCAAACAACCTCGAGTGTCTTTCAGATAGATTATTGTACAGGGAAAAAAAAGTGAGGAGGATGGGGAGGGGGAGGGGGGGGGGGGGTAAACCCTTTTGAAAAGCTCAAGGTTTTCTCCTCCTGCAGCGTTTGCACTGCTCGTCTTCTCTCAAGTGATAATGGAAGAAATTTCCTGTAAATGGAATTTCTGCCGAGCAGCAGAAGCCCCGGCGCTATTCCCCCGGTGACGGCCCTCCGCTGCCGAGCGGCCTTGGCTGCCTCGCAACGCTAACGGGGCGACTGAAAACATGCCCGTGCACAATCACCGTTGTGTTTTTATGAGCCTTTTTTTTTTCTTCACTTTCCAGTTTTCAAAAATGAATAATAAAAATACCTTCAGGAGATCTGATCTGTAGCTGATGAATGTGGAAGCGTTCTGCACATCGGTACCGTGTTACGTGTTTATTGGTTTTTACTTGGTGATGATAGTTTGACACCATTTCACCCAAAGAAGTCGTTGGCACCAACACGGGCGCAGCATCAGAGGTTACACTCACAATCGCATCCACACACATCATATTATGTCACACTTAGTCACATTGACCACATTCACATAATCAAAGAGTCCTGATAGTGAATTATTGTATTTGTATAAATAAATATTATATATATACATATACTGTATATATATATATATATATATATATATATACTTTATTTATATACTAGTGTATGTATATATACTGTATTGATAATGTGTATATATATATATATATATATATATATATATATATATATGAAAGATATATACTTTATTGATAATGTGTGTATGTATATATATATATATATATATATATATATATATATGAAAGATATATACTTTATTGATAATGTGTATATATATATATATGAAAGATATATACTTTATTGATAATGCACAGTATGACAAGCAAGGATCAAAGAACAAGATTTTTTATAAAACAGGAAAGTAAAACCGAAAAAAAAATGAAGTAAAGATGACAAATATAAAATAATAACAAATGATGATAATAACTGATGCTGAATTCCTCTGAAGAAATAAATTCCGAGTGCTTCGGCATTGACCGAGAAAATAATGATGTAATCGTTTCGGTAAAGCATCGTAAAAAACACTCTCCCATCGTTATATTGTCGCAGCATCCTGGCCCTCGCTCTGCAGTCGTCTTTCTATCCGTTAATACTGGAACAGCACAAGGTCGCCGTGTCTGTTCACGCCTGGCGTTGTACCTCGTGTCGGGGAGAGAGATGTGAGTGTGCATCTCTGCAGTTGTAAAGTGTAAGCCTCATAAAAACTATGTAAGTATAACACGCTGTCCTCTCTACGTTGTGGCAGCACACAATACAATGCATGTTGTCCTCCACACACTTCACGACTCCCACTCCACTGCAAACTGGACAGAAACTAAAGGAAGCGCACACACATGTGACAAGATGACCATATATTTCACTGTGAGAAACCAGTAGAGGATACAGAAAACCTTTTGGAAACCGCATAGCTCAATTATTTATTTATTTATCTTCAAAAGTTGTAAAATTATGTATTTGGATATATTGAATATCATGAGTCACATAGAAGTGGAAATCTATGTTTTTTTACATTAGAAAATTCAAGTCTAAATTTGCCAAAATGGCCGCCAAAATGGCCGCCAAAATGGCCGCCAAAATGGCCGCCAAAATGGCCGCCAAAATGGCCGCCAAAATGGCCGCCAAAATGGCCGCCAAAATGGCCGCCAAAATGGCCGCCAAAATGGCCGCCAAAATAAAATGGCCGCCAAAATGGCCGCCATGACACACTATTTTATTAATTTTTTACTAAAACCTCTCTGTTTTTGTTCTGCTTCACTTTTCCCCCCTCGAGTCAAACTTTGCAGGGACAATGTTAACATATTTGTATATGATTTGTGAGAGTTTTTAACATTTCCACTGCCTCGTTCCAAACATATAATTATCCTGGAAGTGATATTTTTTTCAATTCGGACCTGACATTTTTATATTTTCTCTGTGTGCCATCTTCATTTACTCTTACCCAGTAACATATAGACTGACATGTACAAAAGAAAACATGTTTAAAAAGGTAACAATGATTAAAGTAGCCCTAGTGGTTGCAGGGATACAGCCTTTTTATGTTGAATCTGCCATTTTCAGAGCAGAAGCCTAAAGAAAGCTTGGTGCTTAAAAGGTTACGGATCTTTCCAGAGGGCTTCTCGACTCTGCAGGTGCCCGTGGAGGCCATGGGCCGAGGTGGAGGTCTCACCTCAGCGCCCTGTGACTGCTTCCTTCATGGACCGGTGGTACATGTGATAATCTCGATGTGATAATCTCGAGCCTCGGTGTGCTTCACATAAACAAAGCAGATCCCACCATTGCGGCCTCCTTTCTCTCGAGGTATACCCGATGCCTCTTCTCATTTCTCAGTCTCTTTCTGACTAGCGTTCGTGGTGTTGCACTCCGTTGCATATTTAAAAGAAAAAGAACAAAAAAAGTGATGGAAGTTGTGCAAAGAATGACGAAAGAGAGCCTGAGAGAAAAGTTCAAAGAGACGTTGCCGTACCTCCAAGTACTCCGGCTGCTGGCCAATCAACGCTTGGAGTGGATGTGGAGGGTCGTGGGTTGCCAGGTTGGGAAGAGTTTCAGCAAATGCGTCAATTCAGAGGATGTAAAGCCGTCGCCTGCAGCTCTGAGCGTCCCGTAATCCCGTTGTGTTTCATTCTTTAACGGTGCGTTCAGGGCAATCGTACATTGGTAAGATATCGCGTGACTGTGTTGTACGATGTGTTTACGATAAAACGTCCACTTCTTTGATGAATACATTACATCATCCGGATGGCATATTATCTTCATTAAACTGTGACTTTTAATGCTTTCGACAAAAGTTTCGTAAAAATCGACTGAACTGTTGATATTTACCGTTGATATTTACCTCAACGTCCGAATGATAGATTTCCCCTGAAGACCTGAATGTGTTATCCAGAGGACCTGAAAGGTCGTATGTTTGTGGATCTGTAAAGGAATGACCATTGATGCTGGACAGAAGCAGGATTCGGGCCAGAAGACTCGGGGAGGGTCACGTACTCCGAGATAAGAGTTCACGCTTGGAAGTCGGTCCAGCATCAAAACGTGGCAGACGTTGGGTTTTTGGCTCAGTTAAAGAAGAGTTGCTCAAATTGGCCGAATCGGGAGGGTAACTTTGACAACTTCCAAATTGATCGGGTCAAAGGTCAAGGTCAAGGTCATGAAAAGGGCAAAATATTCTTGGATCGCATGAAATTTGGTGGGATGATTGGTAATTATCCGGGGAGCATTTGATTAGATGTTGGAATTGATCGGGTCAAAGGTCAAGGCCATGAAAATGTCTTCTTTTTTCCATAGCACGGTCAATTTATATCCAATTGGCAACTAATGCCAACATGTTTACAATGTAATGCCCGATCTCGTGATATGTGAAGGTCTGCGCTCTACCGAGTTCCGTTCTAGTTTATCTCAGTTTTGGTCTCCACCGACCCCCGAGTGAAACACCTCGTCTCTTTCTCTGCTCATCGCTCCACGTTGTTCCCCAGCTACTCTCTGTGTCTTTTTCCATTTTAATATCTATCGTTTCCCCTTATTTCCAAACAAACTATCAAAAGAAATTGACCTCTTTTCTCTTTACAAAAGACACGTTTCCTTGTGCTGTTTCCATAGCGATGCCGGACTGCAGCGAGAAACAACACCACGCTGATTTAAAATGTGCCGTGAGCTGGAAAAGCGCCCCGCGCTGCCCGTGAGAACGCGTCGCATGAAGCAACCCCAACACACACACACACACACACACACACACACACACACACTAGCCATTTATTCCGGGCGCGTCCACATGTGTAAAAAGGAACTGCGATTACATGCATGCCCGATCCAGGCGACGTAGGCCTCCGTGGAGAATCACACCCACGCACCGCATGTTGCTTCCCACGCCCGGTGTGTGTGTGTGTGTGTGTGTGTGTGTGTGTGTGTGTGTGTGTGTGTGGGGGGGGTGTTAATGGCCCCGCTCCCTCGGCACGTTACCGACCGACATCGTACCGGATCCCGCTTGTTTCTTCGCGAACATCGGGGAGTTTTGATCTCAAATGAGACAAACTTGCTCGTCTCTTGAAGCCTCTCGGAGCTGCCGTGTGTCCGATGCGAGGTCAAAGGTCAGGGATGTCGTACGTGATCGGGTTGTGAAGCCCCCCGAGGCCAATTTGTGATGTTGGGCTTATATGAAATAAACTGGATTAAAATTGAAATCGATAGAAAGAGGGAGCAGTCGGCGGCTTCGTCCTACTAAGGCAGGGGAGTCAAACTCATCAGCATCATGGCCGCCCTCTTAAAGGGCCGGAAACACTTAATAAACTCCTCGAACATGTCGTTAAATAACTCTCTTTGCATTTGATGATTGTTTATTTGAGTGTAGAAATGTTGTACATAAGAAAATGTCAGCTGTTAGGGGGGGTTAGTAACAGGGGGGGAACCCGATGTTTACTGCAAACCCAGATGTGTTTAAAAAAAGAATAGATATTGGAAATAAATGAAAAGATCTCAGTGAAGGACTTACTGAGGATCCACAAATCTCTTTCCTTGAGCGAATGTTCCAAATAATACGTTGGCGCGTGTTTTGAGTTTTATTTGTTCCAAACATTTGGTCGGTCCCTGAAGGTCACACTGTCAATACTGCGGTGACAGTCGCAGGTGTTCTGTGAAACGTTTTTAAGTTTAAGTTTAGGTCAAATGAACAGAGCGAACTTTAAAACCTTTTTAACTGCTTTAGTTGAAGTCACATTGACACTCGATCACTTTGAGGGGATTTGGTTTGAATTGCATTGAAGACAAAAAGGAGCTGGTTATGTTGTGGTGGTCAAAGGTCAAAGGTCACGGCGACCTCACAGAAACAAACCGTAGCTCTACAATCCATACTAGACTAACTAACGCCATGTTGGTCAAACACGGATGTAAACTGTATATTTCCGGTCTCCTTTTTCTCCTTCTGGATCTCCTCATTTCATCAACTCCTCTTTCTCCCATTACATCATGCTTCTCTCCTCTCTCCCTCTCCTTCTTTCTATGTCTCTTTATCTCCCGCCTCTCACTTTGTCTCCCCCGTCCGTCTATCACTCTCTCTCCTCATTTCATTCTTCACATCCCTCTCTCTCTCTCTCTGTGTCCCTTTTCTCTCCTATACCTTAATTGTCTCTCGTCCCCCCAGGTGGCCCTGAATGTCGTTTTCGGCCCCCCTGCTTTTCAATTTAATTACACATGGCATTGTCTCCATAAAGCCAAACACACACATACACACACACACACACACACACACACACACACACACACACACAGACACACACACACCCCAAGCCACTGCTGCATCGTGCATCACTGCAGGCAATAACACCCTGCGGGGGGTGAAGTGTGTGTGTGTGTGTGTGTGGGGGGGGGGGGGGGGGGTCAACAAGGAACAGATTGAAGGCTGAAAAGTTGATATCGTAAATGTAATTAATGCACGTGAGATGAAACCATATCTAATTAAGACGCTTTGATAGACCGACACGCTAATCTGTTTTGGCAGACGCACTCACGACTCGCGGCGTCGAGAAAAACAGTGGAAACGTCCGTATGTCGCTTAAAAAATATACGGGTTATAATAACAGAAATACTTTTATGAATGTTTTATTTAGTTAGTATGTATTAGTTAGTAAAAAAATCCTCCAGAATGGTCATCTGTGGTTTTCTCTGTTAGCTCTTTTTAATACTATTTAATCTTACAGAGACTATTAAAGCATAAATATTACATAAATGACTATAAAACTCTTGTTTTAAAGTATTAACTGAATAATAATTTGGTTGGTGCAGGTTGTGACTAAATAGAGGCGTTCACATTATTCTGTCTACACTGACCCAGTAGAATATTTGATCTCTTACAATCATTTTGTCGACCAATTTAACATCCTCCCTCTTTCCAAAAGTATCTCCTTGGCGTCGTAACCATTAATTATTCTCACGTATTCTTAGTTTCAAGTTTCTTCAGACTAAAATAAAACAGCTCATCCTGCATGTTTCCAACTATTACATATTTTTTCAAGTTGGCTATTCAAACATGTTATTATCAGTGAGATCGGTGGGAGCTTTGGACAGAAAAAAGCAACAGTATATATATATATATATATATATATAGATATAGATATATATGTGTGTGTATGGATATAGATATATATGTATGTATATATTTATATATTATCACATCATATTTCATATATATATTGTTGTATATATTTATTTATTATATATGTATATATTTATAGATTATATTTTATAAATAATATATATGTGTATATGTTTATATATTATATATATATGCATATATATTTATATATTATTATATGTTATATTTTGTATATATATAAATTTAAATATATATATATATATATATATATATTTCCCAGGGATCGGGGCTCCACTAATGTGATTACTGTTGGTGTCACTGTGGCGGCGCCGCTGCCCCGCCTCTGGTTTTCTGAAGGATGGCCGTTGTGTTCTTCTCATTATTCTGCTGCTGAAATGTAGCGCGAGGCTGAGTGAGAGGTGTGGAGGCGGGGCGGGCGGAGTGGGCGGGGTTAGCGGTCTGTTTTTTTAAATAACGACCCCCTCTGGTCCGGGGACACGTGGAACCGGCCGGCCCGTTCCCTTTGGTCGGCGATGAGAAATGAAACATTTCTGAATCCCCGACACTAGCTGTGTTCCCCCCTTCCGGCCTCAGACACGTGGAGTTAGACGTCAAGCAGAACTCAGGGCGGCCCGGGTGACGAATGAAGCGCCTCTGTGTGATTGTAGGGGGGGGGGGGGAAGAGGAAGAAAAGAGGGACCCGAAATGAGATTCGGTCCTCGTTACTCTCTTCAGGCGCCCCCTAAAAAAATCTATGAGTGCTACAATGGAAGATGGAATATTCTTGAAATGTAGAGAGAGAGAGACGAAAAAAGGGCGAGTAATCTGAGTCTGGATCATTTCCCTCCCTCTCTCCGTCTCTTGCTCGGCTCCCATTTTTTTTGTCACATTACGGCTTATTCTCACACCGCTCCGCTGGGCGGGGGGGGGGGGGGGTAAAAAAACAAAAAGGAAAAGTCTCCATGCAGTCGGGTCTGATCACGACGCCCAGCCTTCTCTCAAAATGGATCCAATTTGGGTTTTTTTGTAGAGAAAAGCTCGCCGGGGATACAAATGAGGCGCCTCGCCCCCCCGCCAGCCAGCGGCGCCGCTCATCCGACCCGGACTCATCTGCAGTCTGCAGGAGAGCGAGCGGGCGCTCTGGGTTGAGACGTTTTCGTAGAAGGCCGGAGCGCCGCGGCGTGTGTGTGTGTGTGTGTGTGTGTGTGTGTGGGCGATGAGGAAGAGGAAGGTGGGGGTCCAATGACTAGTTGGTTAATTAGAGGGAACGCTCCGCCGCCTGTGATGTAGTCACGCTCGCCCGGCCGCGTGGCGAGGCTCCCCGGGGAACCCGTGTTGCTGCACACTTTTTTTTTTTTATTCCCTCCCAACAAAAAATCCTGTCGAGAGCTTTCATGTTTGTTTGTGGTCGGGTGTATCGGGCTTTTTACTCTGATTATGTATCAGGCATGATATGTGTGTGTGTGTGTGTGTGTGTGTGTGTGTGTGTGTGTGTGTGTGTGTGTGTGTGTGTGTGTGCGCGCGTGTCAGCCTGTCAATTAGGATTTTTTTTCCTGCAGATACAACTCAAATAGGTACCAAAAGGCACTTTAGTGTGGACCGTATAGAAGTCTATGCTTCATATTTTAAAGCTGCATTCTCTCTCCTGACCACCAGGGGGTGACTCCTCTGGTTGTACAGAAGTCTATACTTCATGTGTTAAAGCTGCATTCTCTCTCCTGACCACCAGGGGGCGACTCCTCTGGTTGTACAGAAGTCTATACTTCATGTTACAGCTGTATTTCCTCTCCTGACCACCAGGGGTGACTCCTCTGGTTGTATATAAGTCTATACTTCATGTTACAGCTGCGTTCTCTCTCCTGACTACCAGGGGGCGACTCCTCTGGTTGTATAGAAGTCTACGCTTCATGTGTTAAAGCTGCATTCTCTCTCCTGACCACCAGGGAGCGACTCCTCTGGTTGTATAGAAGTCTACGCTTCATGTGTTAAAGCTGCATTCTCTCTCCTGACCACCAGGGAGCGACTCCTCTGGTTGTATAGAAGTCTACGCTTCATGTGTTAAAGCTGCATTCTCTCTCCTGACCACCAGGGAGCGACTCCTCTGGTTGTATAGAAGTCTACGCTTCATGTGTTAAAGCTGCATTCTCTCTCCTGACCACCAGGGAGCGACTCCTCTGGTTGTATAGAAGTCTACGGTTCATGCGTTAAAGCTGCATTCTCTCTCCTGACCACCAGGAGCACTATTCAGACACGTCGGCCATCTTGGCTATCGCCGTCAAGGTGTCCGTACGTCTGTCCGGGTTGCCATGGGACGCCGACCAGCTTCTCCATTAGAACCGCCTCGCGATGGTATTTATCACAGCGTACGTAGCTCACAGTTAATGGTTACCCATCGTTAAATATCGCACTTGCACCCACCTCATAGCCACACGCACTTAATGTCCGCCCCTCGACGGTCATTTCTCGGCATGGAAGTGCTGAGAGTCCTTTCTTTACGTGGTTTTTCGCCGTAAAGAGCCACTCGTCTAGACGGCGGTGTTTTAGGGCCGGCGGTTACGCAACACCCTGGCGACCGAGCTGATCACGCCTTCGGCAGATTGAAGGGCTGATTAGTATGAAAAATCTTGAATTTGCAGCACTGTGGCAGTCTAGACATATTTGCATAGCCTTCATCTGCCCGGTGTCAACAAAAGGAGAAGCTCTCTCTCTCTCTCTCTCTCTCTCTCTCTCTCTCTCTCCACACCTCTGTATTCAGATGCAAAGCAAAGTGAACGTAATTATGTTTTTTTTTCGCTCCCTCATAACATTTAGTTCTGGCTTTAATATTGCGATGCCCCATGAATTTAAATTGTATACCCACCGCTTGTTTCCCTTCAAGGGGGGGGGGGGGGGGGGGGTTGTGCAGGGTTTAATTCTATTTGTGGGGTGAAATTTGTTGTAATGTTTGCCCGGCGGCAGGTCAGGTTAGAAATTCATATTTCATAAAGGTGAAGATCTGCTACAGTAATAGCTCATTTGGTTCCTGTGACGGCGGTGTGTGCCGTCGAGCCTCAGGAGGTGGGTTTTTCTTTCGTTGCCCTAATTCAGCCGACGGTCGGTTGTCTGGGGAGCGCTCACGCGATAACCCCGATGACATCACCGCCTCACGCGTGTGGTGGCGGAGAGGTGAATGTACAACATATGTGAGGGGAGGTGAGAGAAATATGATATCTTTACTCAGCAGTCAATGTGGGAGATGTGTGGGGGGTATCACAAGAACCCACAAGAACCCATAAAAAAACAACAAGAACCCACAAGAACCCACATCAACTCACAAGAACCCACACGGACAAACAAGAAGTCACAAGAACCAACGAGGAAAAACAAGAACCCACAAGAAGCAACAGGACTCCACAAGAATCCACAATAACTCACAAGAATCCACAATAACCGACAAGAACCAACAGGAACCCACATCAACTCACAATAACCCACACGGACAAACAAGAAGTCACAAGAACCCACAAGAACCAACAAGGAAAAACAAGAACCCACAAGAACCCACAAAAAACAACAAGAACCCACATCAACTCACAAGAACCCACACGGACAAACAAGAAGTCACAAGAACCCACAAGAACCAACGAGGAAAAACAAGAACCCACAAGAAGCAACAGGACTCCACAAGAACCCACAATAACTCACAAGAATCCACAATAACTGACAAGAACCAACAGGAACCCACATCAACTCACAAGAACCCACAATAACTCACAAGAATCCACAATAACCAACAAGAACCCACAAGAACCCACATCAACTCACAATAACCCACACGGACAAACAAGAAGTCACAAGAACCCACAAGAACCAACAAGGAAAAACAAGAACCCACAAGAAGCAACAGGAATCCACAAGAACCCACAATAACTCACAAGAATCCACAATAACTAACAAGAACCAACAGGAACCCACAAGGACAAACAAGAACCAACAAGAACCAACAAGAACCAACAAGAACCAACAAGAACCCACGAGGACAAACAAGAACCCACAAGAGCCATCAAAAACCCACAAGAACCAACAAGAACCCACAATAATCCACAAGAACCAACAGAAACCCACAAAAACCCACAAGGACAAACAAGAACCGACGGTTCCAAGCCAACGGAAAAAAAACGTCAAACATGGCGGTACTCGTGTTTTTCTCCGGTCGGTACCGGGGATCGGGGCTCAAGGCTAACGGCGTACGACATCAGGACGAGTTCTTTGGCCAGAAACTTGAGCCTCAATCCTCAGGGATTCATAATTAATAAGCAAAAGAAAAAGACTCACCAGGAAATGGTTTTCACAATAAAGTCCAACTCTGAATCCACGGATGGACGTAAAGATGGAGAAGATAACGCCATCGGGGTTAGATACGTAAAAACCTAATAGACCTTTTTTATTTTCATAAATCAATGAATGTATACTCGAGAATGTACAATAGGGAATAGATCTCGTCTAGTTCATTTGTTTGTTTCTGTCTCTTTTTTATTGTTTATCCCTGTGGTTCTTAACCTTATTGGAGGTACTGAACCCGGCGAGCTTTATCGCTGCATTAGCCCAACCCTTCGTAATTGGAAATATAAAATGTGATTTCTTCAAAACATAAGTATATATTTTATTTGTGCACAGAACAACGGAACAATGCATCAGTTTTCGACAAAAACATAACTTAAATAAATAAATCCAGAAATGTCCCCACTATGGGACCAATAAAGGAATATATATATATATATATATATATATATATATATATATATATATATATATATATATATATATATAATCTAATGAATATTTACTGCAAATCAATGTGACTTTTGCAGTTGCCTTTCAGATAGTTCAGAAATTGGCATTGTTCCTTTTCTTAATGTCTACTATCCTCGAAAAGGATTGTAAAAAAACCTGAGAGTGACTCGCCTGGAGTTCGATCAAACCCTTGTGAAGAACCACTGGTTCATCCCATGTTTTACACTTTTTGCTTTAAGTATGTGTAACTAAAATGAGCATCATCTAAAAATCTTTGCGTGCAATTTCAATCATCTGAAAGACATCTGTAAATGTTGAATTGATGCCTACTTACATCAACAACAAAAAGAGAATGAACAAATAAAACGGTCATACGGCCATAAAGGAGTGTATGTCAGTGTATGTTGGAGCACTTTTTGTTTTTTTCTCGCTCTCGTTTAAAGACCCGTCCCGGTATCGTGAACGGAGCGATGCCTCGGCCTCGCGACGGTAATTTAAACTTTGTATTGAACAGGAGCGAGAAGACGAAAGAGGTGTAAACATAAACTAAACCACATTATTGAGGTGCAAAGAATCCTCCCTACGCGTTACAAGATTTAAGAGTCTGGCTGGATTCAAGCACAGCAACGGTTTAAAGTCCTCGGGGACCCAAAAAAACAACAACACATAAATAATAATGTGATCTCGCAGCTGTGATGTGCCAAAAATGGGAAAATTACTGTGATTTGTTAGCTAAACCCAATGATGGGGGAACATTTCGGGATGTTTTTCAGTCATTTGGAAGATTCACTTGTTATACTAATAATCATTTCTAGGATGTATCAAACAAATGAGGTTCTCTCTCTCTCTCTCTCTCTCTCTATATATATATATATATATATATATATATATATATATATATATATTTAATATTTAGGATGAAGGTGGCGGTTATTGATTTGTGAGTTTGGTGGATTCATAGCGCTCACAGGGATGCCTCCTGCACATTATTGTGGACACCGATTAAACTCGCTGCTGATGTCTCGCTGCCTCGCTCTGTGTTGATTGTTGTTTGGCGGATTTTGTTCCATAAACCCACTATATTGCACAAATATACATTTTTAACCTTTAAATGTTTATAATGTTGTTTTTTCTTCTCTTTTTTCTGCCTGTAGTTGAGCAGAAAGAATCTCTGGAGAAGGAAACGAAGCTCAGCATCCTGGAGGCCGGCGTCACCGACGTGAGTACATGAGTTAAATCAAAGAGTCACGATGACCCGGCGCCCGATTGGGCCGGACCCTGGACTCCCTGCTCTTGTGGAACCAGGGGTTTCACCCCATTCAGCCGTGAGAGTGAGAGTGAGGTCCACCGCTGATCAGCTCTGGCTCCCAGTGCATCCCAAACCCAGCTGTGGCATGAGTGGGAAAACCTTGTCTTCCTTAAATCTTCATCAGTCGTTCATTCACTGGAATGACGGATCGTTGTTGTTTCTGAACAACCAATTTCCGTTTGCCTTTCTTTTTTCCGGTCGTTCTTCTTCTGGCTATTTTCTCCCTTCCTTTGTCGTATTTCACGCTGTGAACTGAGCCGACACAAGCCGCTGTGCATCGTAAGTTATTGTCTCTTCATCAAGTAGAGGTTGAACATCCGCATGCATTTGCAGATTATTTATATTTTTGGTATGTTACGTAGGCAGGGTATCATTTTTCAACTCCGACAAAAAGCATCAATGTATATATATCAACGGTTTATTTACCGGCCGTGTATAATTCAGAGGTGTCAATCTCATTCCGTCTAACACATTGTCGTAGGACCCCCCCTACGTCTGAGATACGGCTACATCCGTACCGAGCTATAAATTCCAGCTCCGACTTTGATTGGAATCAATTGAAAATCGACTCGTCTCGTGGTAAACTGGGTATGTGTAACACACTTGTACTGGGCAAGGAAGAAGTCGAGTCTGCAGGTTTATTTTTCCAGGTTTTATTCCTGCTGAAGACATCCATACGTCAGCTCCCTCACTAATACAAAACTATTAACTCTTAACGGGACTACTTATATCAAGATTTACAACAAGGGGAGAACAGCGGCCCCTAGTGGACAAAACAAATAAATGCGAGAGTTAGTGACTTAGGGGAAATTCTAAAGTTAAACAAAAGGAAGAACACCTACCTAAAGAGGATGTATACCCATTACCACCAGCTATACTGTACGGGCAAAACACACGAGAGGACGGCCGTCAAAACCAACGGCGCCAAAGAAGCAATGAAACAAAAGATACCCGTGTGTTTTTAAGATCGCCAAAAGATATATTTGACGATCTCAAAAACACACAACTGGCAGACACCGCGATCGCAACCCAAACGGCCACACTTGCAAAAAAACATAACAATACAGTGAAAGATCCTAGATCCTAGCGCACAACTCACAAATACACAACGATTACGAGGGAAAGACGGCGGGGCTTACGGAAGCTCGAGAGGGACAGAAGAGGCGAAACTCACCAGGAAACAGATTTTAGAAATAATGCGACAATATAAAAAGTAATTCAAATAAAATTCACAGGACTGTCGGACAACGAACAAAATGAACACAAGACATTAAAAACGAGAAATCATAAAGTGCAGTTTAAACTCCGTTACATACGGCTGGAAAAGGCGCCACTACGTTACATGTCGTTTGTTTGCGCCAGCTGAAGCAGAGCGAGTCGAGGAGACGGAGGCGGCGGAGGCGGCGAGTCCCGGACGTCTCTAGCGAGGAGCTACCGCCGGGTAGCTATTAAAACGTGTCGATTGCGTCGTATTGCCGCGTGTTCAATCGTCCGAGAGGGGAAGACACACCCCCTTAACGACGTTATAATTGTACTCGTGCTTCTAGTAGGCAGCCTTCTCCTGATGACTGACGCCCACTGCCGCCCCTCCACCTCCTCTCTCTCTCTCGGCTCCTCATCTCTCTCGGCACATTGCTATTCCCCGCCAGCCTCCGAGATAAATGGACTGCTGAGCGTCTGCACTCGCCCACTGATTCAAGAGTTAGTCGGGACGCCCGTTCACTGCGCTTATGGAGGCGGCGGCGTGGTCGGGGAGGGGAGGGAGGGGGGAGGAGGTGAGCCTGTCGCGGTGATCAATACCGAGCTGCAAACAGGAGCCAATTATGGCCAATCGAACCTCCGTTGTACAAGAGAGAGAGAAAATCCCTCCATCACCGGCTGCCAGACAGAGGGACTCCAGAGAGTGTGAAACATCCATCACCTCCGCGTACATACGGCGGTGGGTACTTCAGTTTTATCATGTTACTGTAAAATAGGAATATTAACATACTACATCACAGCTGACAGGTCAAAAAACACACACACAAGAAACAATAGTTACTTTCTCAAGAGTGCCGAGGCGATTTGTTCTGGTTGTTCTCATCGATGAACGTGTGTGTGCGTTTCCCCGTTTAAGGCGAGGGCAACGTGAGCGAGCATCGATCGCCCCCGTGGGCTCGTTACCGGAGCCCATTAATGGGAAGGAATAGCTTTTCAATGAAACCAATGAAGACTAAACAAGGCGATCAGGTAAAACAGAATGTCAATTATTCCAGGGGTTGTTTAATTTATATTACCTCGGTGTGACTTACTAAGCAATACTTGACTCCATTTAACTTTATTCCTGTCTCTTATGTAATCCTCCCCCCTGGATGTGTAAGACACACATCCGTCAAGGAATTAACCTTTTTTTATTGCAAATGTAACGATTTGGTGTGAGAGGCGCTGCAGTTTAACCCCTCTGAGATTAATGACAGTACCATGAGCACCAAGACACCAAGAGACCAATGAGAACCAAAAGACTGAGAGACCAAGACACCAATGAGCACCAAGAGACTCAGAGACCAAGACACCAATGAGCACCAAGAGACTCAGAGACCAATGAGCATCAAGACACGAAGAGACCAATGAGCACCAAGAGACTCAGAGACCAAGACACCAAGAGACCAATGAGAACCAAGAGACTAAGAGACCAAGACACCAAGATACCAAGAGACCAATGAGCACCAAGAGACTCAGAGACCAAGACACCAAGACACCAAGAGACCAATGAGCACCAAGAGACTCAGAGACCAAGACACCAAGAGACCAATGAGCACCAAGAGACTCAGAGACCAAGACACCAAGACACCAAGAGACCAATGAGCACCAAGAGACTCAGAGACCAAGACACCAAGAGACCAATGAGCACCAAGAGACTCAGAGACAAAGACACCAATGAGCACCAAGAGACTCAGAGACCAAGACACCAAGACACCAAGAGACCAATGAGAACCAAGAGACTAAGAGACCAAGACACCAATGATCACCAAGAGACTCAGAGACCAATGAGCATCAAGACACCAAGAGACCAATGAGCACCAAGAGACTAAGAGACCAATGAGCATCAAGACGCCAAGACACCAAGAGACCAATGAGCACCAAGAGATCAAGACAACAATGAGCAGCAGGAGACCAATGAGCATCAAGACACCAATAGACTAAGATACCATGACACCAATAAGTACAAAGACACCAAGAGACCAATGAGCACCAAGACACTAAAATACCATGACACTAATGACTACCATGACACCAGTGAGCACCGTGACGCCTATCCTATCTGGAAGGAAGCGGCTGAACAACGGTGCAATTTTTTTTAAATGCAACTTGAAATGTGTTATTTTTTCGCCTCTTTCTTTTAATGTTGTATCTGAATATTTCTGCATGCTTGGTTCCTAGATCAATAAATAGGTATGACTGGAGAGCCGATGAGTTTCATTGCATTCATGTGGGATGATGTTAGACCCTCTACTTCACATCAATGAAACTTCACAACCACCCACTGCAGACCTCAAGGTCGTACGGCGCTTATATTGACAATAAGGAGGTTTCTGATTGGCTCCCAAAACAGAAGTGCTCGGCATCCAATCCGCACCAAAACTTGAATTTCTTCGATGACCAAAAATGTCTAATGAGACGAAATCGAGGTTTTGGAACGGTCATCATAATGTTCTACAGCCTTTTACTCATAGTTTCTTTTAATCGAGCCAGAACAAGTTGACACAACCTGATGAGCTGTATCTCAGGTTGCCAGCTCTCGGATGACGGATACCACGCCATTGAGGCATTTCCTGTTGACCCGCCCCCTTAAAGACCCCCCAGCACCCCTCAGATGACTTGCACTCTTGTCGAATGACAACAAGCGAACCGTGAAGACATCAGAGTAAATACTGTGCAGAGGGAAAGGAAGCCGAGGTCCCGTTTAGCGGCCTCTGTGTCCCATCCTCATTTCTGAAAAATGGAGGCGGTGACTCACCTTTTATCATGTTTTTTTTCTATTTCTTCCCTTTTATGTTCTTTGGGATTCAGGACAGCGCCGAGGCTTCAGCGAGCGTGTCGGTGGGATGAGTTCAGTGGAAGTATTTGCTTTTCTAACTCTTTAAGTGCCAGGCAATTTACAAAAATGCCGGCAACCCTTGAATAAATCTGAGGGAAATGCTAAATAAGCCAAGAGCGGGGGGGGAGGGGGGGGGCGTGTGTCTGAAGATGTCTAGAGGCTAGTTGGAGCCGGAACCCGTTGGTAAAATAATCAATTCCAAAACTAGTGATGTGCGATGTGGTGACGGCGGCAAAGAAACGGACGAGTGAAACTGAGGAGCGGCTTCGACAGATCAATTAAAAAGGCATAAAAAACGATACGAATGTGCAAAAAATAATCGCAAACACCAAGAAATCAAACGTTGTTCACAGATGAATAAGGAAGGTGATATTTATAAAAAAATCACACATCAAAACACCTTTTTTAGAAATCATTTAAGAATGATGCAGCATCATGCAATCCAAGACAACAGCTGTGTATGTACACGCGCACACACACACACACACACACACACACACACACATACATTGTAATAGTCGCTTCTTAAAAAGTTACTTTGGGTCTTTTTTTTCCTCCGGTCACCTCACGCGGCTTCGCCATCAAACACGAGAACGCAGCACCGGTGTTACCGCTCGGAGACCGGCGTCCAATTAAGAGAGAGCGTCTGTGTGTGTGTGTGTGTGTGTGTGTGTGTGTGTGTGTGTGTGTGTGTGTGTGTGTAGGGAGGGAGCTATGGAGATAAGGTTGCCGTGGCAGCAACCAGATTATAATTCTCCTGGAGTGGCACTAATCCCCCCCCGTCCAAACCCGGCCAGCTCGTTCTGTTCGCCGCGAATCAAGGCCGCTTCCAAAAACACTCGTCTGAAAGAGCGATTGCACGGATAAAGGGGAGGAGCTAATGAAACAAAAATAAGAATACATGGCTTTTTCCATCACGGTTTAATACAGGTATCTTGCTACGGATTAATTTGAGTATTACGATATACGACAGCTGATCTGAGCCGGAGAGGAGTGAACTGCCAACGTTTCCGAGATTCTCAAAAAAAGGAGGGAAACCCTGTTTTTCACCCGCGGAAATCGGGAGACGTAATTAAGCGATATATACCTCTGATTTCACACGTCGGGCCACGCTGACCTCCCGGCCCGATGTGTGAAATCTGGCTGGGATTATTATTTTCTACCACGGCTCCCGTTGAAATCGACGGGCTGTGAAGAAGCCGCCGTGGTCTCCTCCTCCTCCTCGTAGTGCGTCACGTCCTCTCTCTCTCTCTCTCTCTCTCTCGAGCGTGTACATGATATGATATTCCTTCATTATGGTATTCCTGCCTCTTGTGTCGGGAGGGCGCCGTCATCGCCCGTAACGACGCGGTGTTGTTTTTGTGCCCAGGTGCCCGAGAACAGTGCTGGATTTGAAAGAGAATATTCATGACACACACACACACACACACACAAACACTCACACACGCGTGGGATCAAGGTCGTCTGCTCGTCGCGCTGCCCGGCTCCGTCTGTAATTTTCATCACAAAGAGAGAAAATAGATCATAGAAGATCAAAACAATGGCATGCATGTGAGCTCGCAGACCTTTTTTTTCTACCTGCGCGTACGAGTGCACCTGAAGCGTCCGCCCTCGCCGACCCGTCTGCATCTCCGCCTTACATATTCAAATGGTCCATGGGAGACATTGAATCGAGAGGCTGTTGAAGTGCCGGCTCTTCTTCTCTTTTTTTTTTCTCTCTCTCTCTCTGGCCGAGGCACGGCGCACCGAATGGCCTTTGATATGCTAATGACGGCTCACAGCGAGGGGCCCTGGGGGCCAGATGCATGCTGGGATACATCCCAGGTGTCATTCATAGGATGTGGTCGACCTGGTTGTGGAAGACGGTTTACTCACCAACGGAAATCTAAAATTTACAATGGAACACATTCAAATGTTTTTTATAAGAAATTTTCTGAAATCCGGTTGTGCCCAGTGAAGCCAGCGCAGATGTGTGATCTCTACTGTCCACCAGGGGGCGACTCTTCTGGTTGTATAGAAGTCTATGCTTCATGTGTTAAAACTTGCATTCTCTCTCCTGAACACAAGGGGTCAACTCCTCTGGTTGTATAGAAGTATATGCTTCATGTGTTAAAACGTGCATTCTCTCTCCTGAACACAAGGGGTCAACTCCTCTGGTTGTATAGAAGTGTATGCTTCATCTGTTAAAATGTGCATTCTCTCTAATGTCCACCAGGGGGTGACTGCTCTGGTTGTATAGAAGTCTATACTTCATGTGTTCGAACTTGCATTCTTTCTACTCTCTGCCAGGGGGCGACTCCTCTGGTTGTATAGAAGTCTATGCTTCATGTGTTAAAACTTGCATTTCCTCGACTGTCCACCAGGGTGCGACTCCTCTGGTTGTATAGAAGTCTAACCTTCAAATGATGGTCCATTTAGAGTCAAACGGACAGACTGCAGCCTTCATATTTCCTCGTTTAAGATTCTGTGGATAACAAACAGTTAATTTTATTCTCTGGTGTTGGATTTCCTCCCAAATCCAGACGACGCGTTAACATTTTAAAGCTCAGACGGGTGCAGCCACGGCCCCGTCGGTTTATTAGAAATCGATGGGCAAAATGCAGTTGTAGTTATTTCGACCGCTTCACATATTACCTTTAAGCGCAGTTGGCGGGGGGGGGGGGGGGGGGGGGGGGGACTTGTTACCGAGGTTTGTTACACAGCGTCTCTATTTGCAGCCAGGCCTCCTACCTGGACCGGAGTCTTCTCCAAGCACATATCGCCTCTACACTTACCGGGGCTGTGAACGCCCCCGCCGAGCTTTCTGGCAAACAGCGTGTCACCGCAGACAGCTGGCATCCACGGCTCACGCCACCTCTCCATATTCTACCCCCCTCCCCTCCCCCTACCCTCCCCCCGGGCGCTAAACAGTTGAGGTCATCCAGGAAGAAGAAGAGGAAAGGGAAATGAACGAAATGCCCAGTCCTCTCAGACAACACGCTCCGGCAAACAAGGCGCCGCTCGGTTTGTAAAGACAACAGCAATCAGGCCCGGTAATACGCACCTGTGGGCTCCGGCTAATGTCCTGAATATTGAGCTGTAATTGAGACCGGGCGAAACGCTGTTGTCTGCACACATCGTTGAGCAAATGGCCCGGCGCTCCGGAATGGGCCGTCTTATTGAAGTACGTGCCACGCCTGGTTAGCCAGCGGCCCTCTCAGTGGGGAGGGAGATGGCCGGCGCCGTCCAATCAGTCGATAGCGTGAAAGTCAATTGAATGAAAGATAATTTAAAGAAAAAGGATCAGGATGTAACCAAAAAGTTTTCTCTTAAATAAAAAGATCACCAACTTTAGCCAGAAGTTGTAAAAAAAACTCAAATAAGTTTATCAGGTTTCAACTTTCCCGACGGTCCTTGAACGCTTCCGTCATGAAAAGTTAGACCCCGTTTGCACGATGGGAAAACGCATATATTTTCATGCAATTTGGCCTTTCATTTACACAAAAACAGAGGTTCTATTACGGAAAACGATCATTTCTAAAAACTCTGGCCAAAGTGACGATTTCTGAAAACTCAGTTTTTGTGTTTGCGTGTGAACGAGGTCAAACAGAGTTTTAGGTGGTCAAACGTCACAGTGTGAGACTAAAGATGCTTCACGTCATGTGAGCGTCCTATGGGACGTATGCGGACGGCGCATTTATGCGGGTTCATACAAACAAACTTTTTTGAAAACGACCTTGTGTGTACGTTATTTTAGAAAACGGAGGGGCAGGTGGTATCTGTAAATACCCGGCTATGTGTAAATGTGGCCTGAAACCAAAATCTCACTGTGAGTATTTTATTCACCATGTTTCGTTTTAAGCGTCTCCCGAAATAATCCACGAGCACGAGACAGATCCCGTTGCGTTAAATTCTGCGTTCCTCGGAACGACTCTGGACTCTGATTGGCTCGACCAAGTCACATGACCAAAAGCTTTTCAACTGAGCTACAAGCTCGCAGACACAGAACACGTGTTGGAAAAGAGTTAGTACAAATGTATAGAGTCTGATTGATAGAGCACGACATTTGGATGTGTAGTGTAGTTCAGAGGGATGAGAATAACGGCAGAAATACCACCTGAGTCGGCTTTAAAGAGACAAATGTGTTGTCATGATTCTAGAAACACAACAAGTAAACCAGGACAAAGATAAATTGTGACCTACCTGTAGCTTTTAAGAGGCCTGGAAATAGATGTTCAGACTCCAGATGAATTTTATGGGTTTTAATATTTTACTCTGGATTTCTGTTTATAAAGCTTCTTTTTTTTTATAGCAAAGTCTAAAAATATACGTCTTTGGTCGACAAAGGAAGTACCAGAGAAAGAGAGGAAGCAAGCATTTAATTGGCCGGCTCTGCTCTGTTCTGGTTCTGGTTCTGGTTCTGGTCCCCCCCCCCCAATCTCCTCGGCGTCGCCACACACTGCGCGGTATCTGCAGCTAAAGGTTCCCGTTAGCCGGGAGGCTGCGGAGCCGAGCTGACACCGACACGTTAGCCGGGCAAGGCACTCCCCGGGGGTCGGCAAAGGAAGACTGTCGGGGGCCCGAAGGCTCGGCCGCAATTACCCCCCCACCACCACTACCCCCCCTCACCACCACCACCACTACCACCCACCACCGCAGCTCCCGGGAATATCTCCCTCCCTTTCATTGGGCTGGGAGAAAGCATCAGCTGGCTCGGCCAACGTTGTTGTCCTGCACGATTTTTTCTTATGATGTTTATAATTATCACTATATATATAATCCTAGACTCGACGTGATGTCACACATTGCTTCGTAGACTTTTGGCTGGCGAGCTTCCACATGCAGTTCCACTTCTCTCCAAAGGGGATCTCTCAGTTAGTCAAGGGCTCTGAGTAAACACTATGCACCACAATGAGTACAGTTGTAAGCCTGAACTGTTGGGATTGTTCTACCTTGCACACACGCCTCAGCACAACCAATACAACCCGTACTGGCTGCTGTAGTAAAATCCCCCAAAATGGACATTATACTCAAAGGTGGGGCTATTGTACTCCTTTTGCCTGCACCAGATCCAATCCGGAGGTGTCATCCTCTGTAACAAGACACATGAAATATCTAACCGTACAGTAATTTTTGCTCGCCTTTGACAACAGAAAAAAAGAAAGCACCAATCTGATGGTCCAGGAAGGGTTTTGACACATTTCGACCAATGGATTTCCATGACTTTAAGACAAATTTCCCTGATCAAACTGAAATCTCGGTATAAACATGAACAATTTAGAAAATGTTGTGCGTTTTTGAGCGTCTTTCTTTTAAAAACATATTAGTTATTTCAAACTCGGCCTAAATGAACACATGAATATAACAACATTTCCATGATTTTTCCCAAACTTTTTTCCATTACTTCTCCAAGCCTGGAAATTACCATTTTAAAATTCCAGGAATTTTCCAGGTTTTCCTTGACCGCATGAACTCTGTACAGGTGATACCATTAGTAATAAAGGAAAACAACAACAGACTTTATTACCCCCCCAAAAAAATAAAATGCGGCAACCGCTCTGAAGCAGAGGGCGCCGCTGAGTGGGCCGATTACTACTTCAAGGCCTCGGGTCCCGTACGGCTCGCGTTACACGCCCCGCGGTAGTTAAGCGATTTCGACGTCGCCACAGCTCTGGAAAATCCCTCCGGTACTCGGAAGGTCACCAACGATGTCATGCTGTTCGGCTCGTCTGCTTTGTCGAGCGTCATCGGAGGAGCGCTGAGGCTTTCGTTGCCTGCAACAGGTACGCTATGCAATTTGACGAACTGTGCGAGAAAATAATACCCCCCCCCCTCCCCTGGCGCTGCCTCAAGACTTTTCTAAATATGATGTGAATCTTTATAATATATATTTATTTTTGGGGAACTTAAGTGTTGGATTAAATTGTTCCACTTTTACAAGAGACAACAATTTGAATTTGATTATTTTTTATATTGTCAAGAGTTAAATCATTAAACATGATTTGGTTCTAAAAGCAGCATTTTCTTTTAATGCACTTTTCTTTTCTTCGAGGTAATTATTTTGTTAATTCTTTGTTCCTATATTTGAATTATTATTATTAAGTGCTTAAGAAAGTGAATGCCAGACTTGTTTGTGTCTATTCTCTGTGCTTTTTATATATTCAGATGAAGTATTGTTTTATTTGAAATGTGACGATGCTCATGGGTTAAAAACAACTAGATACAATTGTTCTCTTGCACTGCAGGCATTTTGGACATAATGTTCAAAATATTGCGTTATTTATCTTCCAGGCTCGAATTTATTCCCAATAAAACTCTGCAGCGTGTTTGAAAAGTGACGCACAAACCAACTTTATTATTCGGAAATCTATTTAAGCTTTGATTAGAGATCATCAATACCTCATTGTTTGGTGGGATAATTGTGGGGATTTAGTATAATTTTCACTCACAGTGGCATACCTGACTCCTCATTTGTTCAGTTGCTACTGTTCCATGTGCATATAATGGACTACTTAATTCACGTTACTGTTGTTTGTCTCCTTCCTGTTGGCTAATGTCGCTGTTCTCAATCACAGCATGCACTGTGTGCTGAGCAATTAACAGATATTAATCCCCCCGTTTATCATATCACCGTTAGCTCCTGTGTTGCTGAGCTGATCACGAGCAGTGGGGAATGCGTTTCTATGCTGATGACGACCGAGTCCTTCGCCACGGGGGGTCTAAGTTGATACGCTACTAGAAGCGATATAAAACGAAAAATGGTCCACCGAGGGGAGACGCAACCCTCGCCGACGCTTGCAGACGTTACCTAGAAAGGTACACTGGCATTGGACGCATGGATTGTCTGTAGAAATGGTCGACATGGCACTAAAAAGAGACATGTAGGCCTTAATCAGCCTTTCACCATCCTTTTTCTCTTCTGCCTGCGCTACTAGAAGCGATATAAAGGGGAAAGGGTTCACCGAGGAGAGACGCAACCCTCGGCGATGCTTGCAGATGTTACCTAGAAAGGTACACTGGCATTGGACGCATAGATTGTGTGTAAAAATGTCCGACATGGCATTAAAAAGCTTCTTGTCCGCCGTGAGACATCTTCCCCCGCGGATACGTAGGTCTCAATCAGCCGTTCGCTATCCTCTTCTTCTGTTGAGTCGTCTGCTGGACCGTCCCTCGCCCTATCTTTTCCGGCATTGCCGTGACTTTATGGAGTTCCTGGTTGTAGTCGACGTGTCTGAATACAATCAGTGTGATGAACTACGAACAGCTACGCCTGCAGAATTCGTGACATGTGTACGTACGATCTTTTCAAAATAAACTTCTGCGTTCACGGAGAAACTCAGTCGGGGTTTTCAGGCAATGAAATACTTGGGTTAGTTTTTGTTTGGGTTAAAAGTAAGTAAAGTGGCGTCAGTCTAGTCAGCAAATCAAGTGGCATCAACTTCCCCGTTTCCCGCGAAGAGCGAACTGAAGTCTGATAGAATGATAGATTTGGTTGATGAAACACGAAATGGTGTGGGGGTATCTTCCAATTACAGCGCACTTAGAATAAGTGCATTCAGCCATGAGTACAAACTCAGAACAAGAATCAAAAAGTTACAAGTGCTTCATGAAACGGTAGAGTGCTTTAAGTAAGTGGCATTTAAGTGCTACCTTTTTCTTTTAATTAATTTTGTATTCAAGATGGGAGGAAGATGTCGAGACTTTCTGATGATGTCATCGGAAGCTCGTTCCACCATTGAGGGGCCAGGATGGCAGATGGTCGGGATTTAGCGGGAACTTTCGAGACCCCGTTTACACAATGGGAAAACGCATATATTTTCATGCGTCTTGGCCTTTCATTTACACAAAAACTGAAGTTTTATCAGGGAAAACGATCATTTCTAAAGAACTCCGGCCAAAGTGGAGATTTCTGAAAACTATTTTTTTTTCTGTTTGCGTGTGAACGAGGTCAAACAGAGTTTTAGGTTGTCAAATGTCACAGTATGCAACTAAAAATGCTTCACATCATGTGAGCGTCCTATGGGACGCCGTATTTACACCTTTTTTGAAAACGGAGGGACAGAAATATTTGTTTCTGTAAATACCGGCTATGTGTAAATGTGGCCTGATTGAAAAGGCTCCCGATAGCCGATGCGTTGCCGCGGACGCATGTGGAATTCAATTAAGTTTATTTATATAGCCCATTCCCACAAATTATATATTTGTCTCAGAGTGCTTTACAATCTGTACATTAGACATCCCTGACCTTTGACCTCACATCGGATCAGGAGAACTCCCAAATAACCCTTCAGGGGGAAAAAGGGAAAAAACCTTCAGGAGAGCAACAGAGGAGGATCCCTCTCCAGGATGGACAGAACAATAGATGTCATGTGACTAGAAGGAATCATTACACACAAATTAAAACACAGTAACAACACAACGAATATGACCGAGTGTATGAATAGTTGGTAGTCGACATGGACCACGATCCAGACCTCCACGATCCATCGGGCAGATGGAGGTAGAGTGAACAGAAGCTCTCCATCCAATCGCGTTTTAGTTTCTTTTGAATGCCGTTATTGAGACGTGTTTAGAAATATATGCAGTATCCTCTGCGTCATCATCAGGGAGCTCAGAGTGAGACACGACGGACCAGGAGAAAAGAAGCCATGAGAGTTCTGTTGTCTCAGCCCACCGGTCAGAACATGCCATCAATGTAACACATTTTCAAAGTTTTTGCACTTCAACTGCCAGCTCTGCTCTTCCTGAGTAGTTTTGCACTTTTTAAAAGTGCACTCCAGGCAAACAACCCAATGTTTTCGATCAAGCGATCTCCTGTCGCTATGACCTCGGCAGCTCTTATCAGCTGATGAATACTTTGAAAAAGATTGCATTGTTTTCCAGACCAGTACCAATGCTTTTGTGTTCCACTTCCAGCTCCCCGAAACATTGCAACCCTCTCCACGTTAAAGCGGGGAAAAAGAAAAGATAATACCGATTGTATATTTCATCAAATTGATCAATCCACCCAATCCAAGATATGAACGTTGATGGAATTTGATCTGTTATCTTCCCAAAGGACATTTGAGATGCGACCTCCACCCGGGACGAAGTTCGCCCTTATTTTGTAGACGTCGAAATGTGGATAGGGGGGGAAGGGCTGATTGAAATGTCTGTGTTTTGCTAACGCCTATAAACAGCCTGTACCTAACACGCACCCCGCCACGAAATGAGAGCGACGCCGGGCGTAATGGATGAATACCTGTCTTCGAGGTGTCGGTCACGAGCGGCTGATTGCCAATCAATTAGAAAAGGCCACAACGGAAAGTGAATTAGAGCGTTCGGTGCGACGCGAGCAGAGAGCCGTGGAGATGCTCCTGCTTCTCGTTACCGACGCCATCAAACTGTGGGGTGACTCTGCGTTTAACTCGTGTGCATCGAGCTTGTGCTACTTTTAAACGAAGACTCTTCGTGAACTCACAGACGCCAGAGAACTGAGAGGAAAACTGATCATTCATGTCGATGTAATCTTTTCATTTGACGTCCTATTGAAGTGTCCTGCTTAAATGATAGCAGACGTAGACATTAGCATAGACGAGTGTGCACACTTAAGAACTATAAAGGATTTATATATTGTTCTATTAGTATATAACACAAACCTCTTGAGAAAATCTAGAAAAGTTAGCGATGAGGCTTGATCACACACAAAGAAGAGGTTCCTCACCATTGAATACCTGCTGCTCCCTTTGATGCTCATATTCTGTTTTTAGTTGTAGACAATAAAGTAATTTCTCTCATTTGAAGTCACATCAACGTTTCGCGGCAGCTCAGTTTTTCTGCCCTCCATTAAAGCCGATAACGTCTTCATATTCTGTGTAATCAGCGGTCGACTGTTGTATAATATATGACGTTGAAGCTCAGCGAGTCGACACGTGTCATCGGAAAAAAAACTGGATGTCGACGTGCCAGACCTCGACTGTGCCGGTCGGGAATGATTGATCAGAGAAGCGACGATGAGACTTCAGAACAGAAGTCGCCGTGATTGATTCTTATATAACAAACCCGTCCCTCCAAATCCAAAAAGCTCCGGCTTGTCACAGTGGGAGGTGTTCCCGCTTCAGTACCGGAACTCGGTAGAACTCCCTGGTGAGACTAGAGTCTAGTGTTTGTGCTGTAATGTGCATAGAAAACCGAAATGTCCAGCTCCACCCCCTCCTCGCTCTATTTCTTTAGCCACTCCCACCTCGTTAGTCTAACTCCATTCACCTGTTCACTCACCTGCCTCCGATCACCACCCGTAGGCTCTCTCATTGGTACACCCTTATTTATAAGGTAATCCTTGGTCTGCTCCCAAACTGTGTTTGCATCAACCAGAGAAGTGTCGGACAGTATTCTTTGCGATCTCTGGACTGTTTTATGCTCACTGTTCCAAATGCCAGAACGGAAATGGGAAAAAGGGCTTTTGGGTACTCTGCCCCCTCATCATGGAATATGTTGCAAAATGTTTTTAATCTCAGGGAACTAATATCACTGACTGCTTTTAAATCTCGAATGAAAGAAATAGAGACAGGTTCCCAAAAATGTATGTTTCTTAAATTAACTCTACGTCACTGTTTCTTAGCTCTTAGTTCTTGTTTTGGTTTTTCTGTCTGTAACCATGTGTTTTTTATGCTGCTGCCTGTCTTGGCCAGGTCTCCCTCGAAAAAGAGATTTTTAATCTCAATGGGACTTCCTGGTTAAATAAAGGTTTAAATAAAAAAAGTCCCAATTTAGCTTTTTATGCTCTCCTCTGGTTTTCATCTTGGCTCACTGCCACAGGTCCTCCCCCAGATGCAGCAGACGGTTCATGTAACAGAGATTCCCAGTGAGTGGGGTGGTCCAGGACCAGTGTGCCCCAAAACATAGTTTATTTGTAAAAATAAATAAATAAATAAACAGTTTGGATTGAACTTTCTTAATGTTTTTTTTTCTTTTATGTTCAGTACTGGCAAAAAAGAACTCGATCAATAAAAAAACTTCAATCCAAACTGTTTTCTTTCTTTCTTTTTTTTTTTTTACAAATAAACAATGTTTTGGGGCAACGGGTGTAATATATGATTGAACAACCTTCGGTTAGTCAATTTAGGCGCCGTCCGTGTGATCGATATCTCAACCTGTCGTAATCAAAACTTAAATTCTAATACAAAACTTGCTAAAACTAAAACATATTTATCAAAAACATTCCAGTACCACCACCGTCTGCGGTTCTCTCTCGTCCTTCTTGGTCAATCCGGCTGTAAAAAGGTCTGCAAACATAGAATGTATCTATATATACATATTAAACGTCATTTAAATGCCTCGCTTACAGATGAAGACTTATTTTTGACATGTTCAGTACTTATTTTCCCTGCAATGGAAGAAAAAAATAACATTCCAAAGGCAAACATATTTTTGGATGACATTAAATGACGACTATGATCTCTACACAATTAGTTCCCGGTTGTTAAAGGAATACTTCACCCACTTTTCTACATCAAGTATTGTGTTTCCTTGAATTCTTGAAGAGAACTTTGTTTTTTAAAAGGTGAGAGAAAAAAGGGTCTCGAAGAAAATTGAAAGCGTTCCAAAATAATAAAGTTTTCACACGTCAGTCGGAGTTCTGCTGTTCTGTGATTTCCGGGCTGCTCGTTGCCGGTTCACGGAGATTCAGCGGGTTTTAAATGTGAAGTCGATGTCTTCGTTGTTGAGTATTTAAATCTCGTGTCATCGTCGCGCCTCCTCTTCCTCCAGCGCCGGCTACCGGTCACGTCGGGGCGTTGTGATGCAACGTCTGTGTAACAAACATATTTCAACATCCAGTAGATTTCTGTGAAGAGAAATGTTTTCCTCCAGCCTGAAGTTGTTCGTAATCCTCCACTGCGCTTTGCTTTTCAACGCATACTTTCAACTTCGTGTCCCCCTTTTTTAATATTTCCTCACGTGTACAGTTTACTTTATTCTCTCTCTTATGAGAGTATATTTTATTCATGAAAATCCGGAGAGCTTAAAGTAAACGGGCTCTAGCTGAGGAGTAGTTAAGAGGATGCCGGAGAGCTGTGACCTGCAAAAAATCAGGGCTAATAAAAAAAGAAAAGAAGCATATCTCTGTATGAATATTCAACCTGATTTCATGGGAACATAATATGAAGAGCAGAAGATTTCTTCAAGTCATTATTAGGCTTTTTAGCATTAAGCTTATGCCATGTTGTGACAGCACATCCACTGATTGAGGAAAGGTATCCGGGTTGGTCTTAAAATAAATACGTAAAACAGAATTATTAATGGATGCAAAACAAGGTAAAAAAATTAAACTTCACTTTAAATTGAAATAAAACACTTATTCCACAAGTGGTCTCCCTCACTGTTTATAACACGCCGCTTATTAAATATGAACACATTAGGTCAAAAAAAAGGCAAAATAAAGTTGAATAGATTAAAAGCTCGGTATACACATTAATACAGTTTACAGGTTGTTTTTCAATAAAAAATAACATTTATATTTCATAAAATATTTTTTCCAGCGGAGCTCCTGCACGCCAGAGAAATGGCCGGCGGCGGCCATGTTTAGTCGCGAGGCCCGTCCCGCCGGAGTGGGAGGGGCGGGTGGGAGTGCGGGGGAGGGCAGATTCGGAGCCCAGGGGCGTCGTTGTCATGACGATGGCATGGGTCTGGACCGATGGGGGGGCAGCTAATGATGAATAATTATGCAAGTTTTTTTATTTGTTTATATATATATGTATAACCCCCCGCCCCCGAAATAGTGACCTCGCCACCCTCCCCCTGGAGCTTAGGGAGGGGGGGGGGGAGTAAAGGGGGAGAGAATGACTTTGATGAATGGAGACTAAACGGTGATGCGTGGCCTCCCCGTTCGCTGCCCCCAGGGTCGCTGCCGCGTTGTAATGCGCGCTCTCCGGGTCACACGCATTTTAATATTCCACTGTTTCTTTCCCCGAGCGCGGCTAACGGCGGCGCGCTAACCTGACCACGGCGCATCGAAGCTCACATTAAGGCGGCAAGGTGATCACAAGGCCGCCATCGTTTTTAATATTGACACGTCTTAAGGAGTGCGACCGCAGGAGAGTCGGACGATAATAACAAAGTAAATGGGCGATGCGCCGGCCTCGTCTGAAGTGGTACACGCAGCGTTTACACCCGGAGCATAATTGATTGTTGATTGTGTGTTTTCTTCATCCCGAGGAACCGAATGTCCTCGCGGGGATTCAAACTCGGGCGCTTTTTGACGCCTCCAATTTCTTTTTGAAGGGTTCTTTAAATTGTCGGGGTGTGCGTTAAAGGGGCACTTTGCCCAAATTGCAAAACAAGTATCTCATTTGCCTCCCGTGGCATCTTCCCTTTGCCAACGCTTTCTCCGTTGAAGCTGCGTCAGGTTTTTTGAGATGCGCCTCTCGAGTGCTGGAGGAAAAAAAAGGACATCTCTTTCCAAAGTTCTGCCCTCATTTCCCACTTTTAAATGAAATAGTTTCCGACCGATAACTAGATCCTGCTTTGTTTCATCATTTGAAGATCAGGGCTGGAGTTTTTCTGTGTTCTCATTTGGTCAAAAGGTCCCATGAAGAGTCTGTTTCTCAATACTTTACCACTTCTGTCTATGCCTCTCAGCTCGAAGCCCATTGGACGGAAGCAAACGGCCCTCAAATATTTCAAAATATTCTTGGAGACTATATTAACCCTTCTGTTACCAGTGTTGGGGAGTAACGGAATACATGTACCGCCGTTACGTATTTACGCGAGGCGACCTGCTAGTCGATCGCAGCGTAGTATTGGCATGACATAAAAAAAAGTGCCCGCCCCGCTGTAACTTTCTCTATAGCGCCAGATTACAGCAGAAGTCATTTCTGTCTCTCCGTGTCGCGTTCACAGTCCGTTGTCTCGCGCGCCGCAGAGCGCGGACGCTGGCTTGCGCGCAGCGGGGCGGAGCAAAGAAAAAGTCACTAGCATATTTTGCCATCATCACATTCATTTTGAGCTTATGTTTTGTTTTGATGGACAGTTGTTAGTGTGTCATTTCTCACAGCTGAGAACATAAAGAAACTGAAAAGAGAACATTTGTTAATTCTTTCTTTTTTTACCAAGTAAAACATCTTTTGCGTTAACATACTCTTATAATCTTTGTTGCTCTACAGCAAATTATAATACAATACAATTACACTTTCAGGGAGACTTCCCTAACACATTCAGCCAGTTGGAACAGAAGAACACACCAGCATAGGCCTTTTTAGTAAGCAGGATTTGATGGCCGCATTCCTACACTTATAAATTGCAATTCAATGTGGAAGCAATCCAAGTATTCGGAATACAGTACTCAGAATAGTTCATGTATCGGAATACGTTACAGATTACATTTTTGGGCATGTATTCTGTATTCTGTAACGGAATACATTTTGAAAGTATCCTTCCCAACACTGTCTGTGACCTTTAGGGTCAATTTGACCCCATTCAGTGTTTAACGTCGGTGTTCTTTGGGGTCAATTTGACCCCAGGCTGTTTTTCACTGTCAAACATTTAAGAAATATCAACTTTTTTATATATATTTAAAGGGCTATTTAGGTAGTCAACAAACAAACATAAAGTACCTCACACTTAAACTTGGGAAACAATATTAATTCTAATAATTTTCTGGAGGTTTTAATTGCTGGGGTCAAATTGACCCCGGGAGTCAAATATTTTAGTACATGTGAAGCTAACAGGAGGGTTAAGAAAGGGTTAATGTGCATTGGTTGCCATGCAGTGATTGTTTGTGGCAGCAAGATGGGGTGTGTGTGGGGTTGATTCTTAGTGTGTGTGTGTATGTGTGTGTGTGTGTGTGTGCGTGTGTCTTTTCATGGTGATGAAGGAACATGGTATTCAGTGAGGCTCTCTGGTGGTTTTTAAATACTTTGCCAACAATGGTTATAATGCATAATACTTATTGGGAACATTGTCGGGGATTTGGTCTTTCAAGGGACACAAATAAAGTTTATTTATATATATATATCATCACCAGCCATATTATGGAAGGATAACATTGCGATGAGAGTAACTACATTTACCCATAAAAAAAGTGCTACATTTGAAATTCAGAGTATCTCTGTGATTGCGTGATTGTCTCCTTATGGCTCTCAACATGGCGAAGGAGGCGGCTAGCAGAGCAAACAACGTCAACAGTGCAGTCGAAGCGAGCGGCGTTTACCCTCTCCCGTCTTTCACTCTCACGGCGCACGCCGCCGTGGACGGACATTTTGTTTGCCGGCTGCTCATTTAACCTCAAGGTTTCTCCTCCTTTCAGTTCTCGCGTGTTTGTGAATCGCTCTCAAAAAGAAAAGAAAAGAGAAAAAAAAGGCCCTGAAAGAACTTCTGAGCTTCTGAGTGTCGAAAAAAAAGGGAAATAATATGCAGAAAAACCTGCAACACGCACACACACACACACACACACACACACACACACACACACACACACACAATATCTATACAAAAATAGAAAAACACACTCGCACTGCCGTAGACTTATGAATCACCTTGAACACACTCTTTCTAAGCAACTCCTCACCCTTGCACACATATGAACACACAAACCAGAATTTAATTCACACACTCCCTCTTACATCAACCCCCTCCACACACACACACATACACACTCACACACACACACACTCACACACTCCTCCCTGGCAGGCGGACGTGCGGGTGATTGAATGTGAGCTTGAGGCGAGACGACAAGCGTAGCATCCACCTTGATCAACGGCCTTTTCTCGGCTTTGAGCTAACGCTGCTGCTCTACTTCAACAAGCTAATCTGGGCCCGCACACACACACACACGCACACGCACACACACACACACACACACACACACACACACACACACACACACAATGTTGCTGTATTTTGGGGCTGTGTACATGTCAGTGTGTGTAGTTTTGTGGAAGGTCACACTGACACACAGAGGTTTCAGTTGAAATTGTCGGATCATTATTTTGAGTTTATTCCGTTTTTTACGTGAATTCTCGTGGATGGACGGAGGATCCTGATTGGTCGAGAGATCGTGATCCTCTCGTCAAATCACAAACGTGAGGGTGTATCATTATTGGTTGAAAAGCAAGTCATCGTGTGATTGTATTTGCTTCATTCAGAACAGTGTGACAGCAAAGAGGCGTTTTTAATCAAATGCCGATATGGAAGAACACAAACACATTCCCATTTAAATGTGTTTTTATCCTTTTTTCATTAAAATACTAATGTTCACGGTAAAATAACCTCCTGGCTGCGTGAGCTGGTTTCTATATGCAACGTACACAAGCAGATGGCATATTTGTTTAGTTTTTTTCATCGCTGCCTCGCGGTATAATAAATAAATGAATTATTTGTGCGTTGCTGTTGGACTTTGATCCCGGCGCTCCACGGCGCTCCACTTCCTCCCGTTCGTCTCTCAGAGACACGACTGTGATCTCCTGAAACACGGGAGGAAGGAATCCGGTCGGAGACACTAACTCTGAACCGAACGCTGACACGCCCTCGTCACGTGTGAGGAGGAAGGAAGAAGAAGAAACAAAGAAGAAGACAGGAAGGAGGAAGAAGGAGAAGAAGACAGAAGAAGACAGGAAGAGGAAGGAGGAGGAGGAGATGACAAGAAGAAGACAGGAGGAAGGAGTGGCAGATACCTGGAGAGGACGCTACTTTGAGTGGAAGTCTGGTCGGTACTCGAGACTAGGGTCGGGTATCGTTGTTTTTTTCCCCGATACCGGTGCTAAACCGGTACTTTTAAAACGATACCGGTGCCTGAACCGATAGTTTAAAAAAATTGAAGAAAGATGAAAAAAACTTGTCGCTCATGCTAGCTTAAACATGTTTATAACGGCTAATTTGTTTTAATCGAGAGAGCGATACTTTGAGTGGAAGTCTGGTCGGTACTCGAGACTAGGGTTGGGTACCGAGAACCAGTGCCAATATAATTTAACATGGATTAGTACCATAACGTGGATTGCAAGTCTTACATTCATAAAAGTAGGCCAACAAATAATAAATTAGCCATTATAACCATGTTTAAGCTAGCTCGTAGCTAGCGCGAGCTACGAGCTAGCTCGAGCTACGAGCGCAGCAGTCTGATATCAGTTTTTTTGTCAGTGCTCCATGAGAACGTCTTTTATAGGGAACATGGCTGAAGAGGTTTTTAATGTTGTCATTGTCAATCGCGTTTTGTGCTTCTTCTTTTTTTTAAGTATCGTTTAGGACCGGAATAAAATACAAAAATAAAACGATACTCCTCGCTACTCACGACGCAGTAATCCGATTCTCCCGGCATCGGGAGATTTTCCTGGCGCTCCGATCCTCTCTGCAGGTTTCCCGCTAAAATATGTGCAAACGTATGAAAAACATCCCGTCAGTCAGTCGGGCCCCAGATGTTACGCTTGCTTACTGTATGTTTGGAGGGTTCGTGTCCCGGGAGGGGGGGGGGGGGTGGCGAGGGGCGACCATATCATGCGGATGATGGCTCTTTTGTCTCGGTGCCATCTCAAGAAGACAAGGCGGTGCGGGGGCAGGACAGGAATCCAAAATATGTTGCAGCGCCGCACAAAGGCCGTCAGTCTGGTGGTCCCGGGCTGAAAGAGACGAGAGGGGCGAGGGAGAGCCTTTTCACTTCGTATCCACCGGTGACCGGTTTGGAATATCACACAGGCCGTCGGCGGGGGGGGGGGGGGGCGTCGGCCAATGGACGGCCTCCGATGTCGCTTCCATCTGACGGCGGTTGATTTTGTTGTTGTTTTTCCACGCTGCTGAGATGAGTGATGTTTATTACGAGGAGACGGTCGGTCTCGAACCCCTCGGCGTTGGTCCGTTGCTAACGGCGCCGGAGACCCCCGAGGCGTCGAGCGGACGGCTTTGCGGTCGCGGTCGATCTCGATGCGTTAAACTGATGGACAGGTTGCAGTCGACCGGAAACACGGCGTTCCTCTCTTGCTTGTGAACACCTAAAAGGTGTTTTTAATGAAGCACGTGATGCTCTTTAAAGGCGGTGAGACGGAAGTTGCGCGTTGAGTTCCTCATGTTGGTCTTCTGGGTCGGAAGAGGATCTGCAGGAAGGACTCCTTAAGACTAACACACAAGAGTTTTGTCTGGATCGCAAGCTGAATATAGTAATGAAAAAAACATTTTGAACAGTTAAAGTAACTGAGAACTCAACCATGGCATGATTTTTTTGAATTTTCAATAAAGAAAGATGCAACCAGCGAGTTGGACGCATCGCTTCGGTTGGACTTAGGATGGGTCGTGGATCGGTCCTTCGACAGGTTGTTCCACGTGAAGCGAAGACAAATCTCTTGGAGAGAAAAGAGAGAAAAGATGAAATATCAATACCCTCGGACGCTGCTGCTCAGAACGTCATGACTCGATTTTCTGCGTCTACATTTCCGATGTCTTGATGTCTGCGCTCTGACCTTTTGATTGAACCCTCCTTCGAGCCAATAGGAGCGTCCGTGTCCCCCGTCTGCAACCCAGAGTAGCCAATGAGAGCCTGCGTCGAAACTAGAACCCTGGCACCAAGGTGCCCTTACCCTTAGAGCGCCGTCTCGCCATCGTCATCGGGACGCTTTGGTTTTCCAAGGGTAAAGTCATAAAAACCTCTCGGTGGACTCACATTACTCTGAGTATTGTGGGAGGGAAGACGACCTTCGGAGGGTTTCCTTCCTCAAAAGTGACCGTCCACCAACGCGTGTCCTCCAAATGGTTCGAGAGCAACGCTCAACTCTTTACGGTCACGTGAAGATGTGAAGAGGTCTGGAAGCCCCAATATGCTACGTCTGCAGCCGCGGCGTAAGAAAACCACCCGATGCCATGGGGGGGGGGGGGGGGTCAATACAAACCAACAGCTCCTAGATAAGAACCAAAATGGAGGGAGACCCATTCACCACGAGCACAAAGCTACAAATCTCATGTGTGTGTGCATGTGTGCGTGTGTGTGTGTGTGTGGCCTTGTAAGCTGCCTTGTGTGGAGGTGTTTACCAAACATAATGTAAAGACCTTGTTTACAAAACTCAATCGAATACATGATTTTACTCTGCTCTCTAATAATCGCCTTTTCATAACAAGCTGTTTCTTCTTCTTCTTTGTTTTTCTTCTTCTTCTCCCTGTTTCAAGGCGGTTTCACACGTGCACACAGTGATTGTTTTACCGCTTTGATTATTGCAGGAACATCGCCCTTGAGAAGGAAATATATCAAATAATAGAATAGAAAATATAGCAATAAAATCAGCATGTGGGACTGTTGGAGGTTTTGAATTATGCAAATAAGCAATCAGTAACTCCAGGAGTGGTTCTGGTAGACGGAAATAAAAGAAGTTGTGGCGGCAACAAGAAATGTTCAGATGAAATTGCCAAATAAATGTGCAAAAAATTCAGCTTGGCTAAATGACAGTAACAAGCTCAAACCATCTCATATATATATATATATATATATATATATATATATATATATATATATATATTTATTTATTTATACATATATATATATTTATACATTATATATATATATTTATATGTATATTTATATATTAATATGTATATGTATATTTTATATATAAGTATGTTTATATATATTAGTATGTTTATATGTATATATATATACTTATATATATATTTTTATATATATATATATTTTTATATATATATATATATATATATATATATAATATGTTTATATATTTTATATGTATATATATATATTAATATGTATATGTATATATATTATATTATATACAGTCTATATACACATCCTGGAGCCACAGAGTCACATTAATGTTCGTAGTATTGCTACTCCTATTACATTTTTTAAATCTTCTAGCTCTGTTTTGGGCTCCTCCAACTCCTGTGGGAAGAACAACAACCTTTAAACTTTAAACTCTAAATCCAAAAGCAATTTTTGTGGCGTTTCTTTTTGCACCTTTTTGCTCACGATGGCCTCGTTTCTCACAGCGACGCATAAATCCTGCAGCTCTGTGGAATAAAAACAGTCACGACTATTTCTAATTTGCAGTACAACACGGTTCTAAAATGCCATAAATCAAAGTTGAATCTCTAAATATATATATATATATATATACAGGACTGTCTCAGAAAATTAGAATATTGTGATAAAGTTCTTTATTTTCTGTAATGCAATTAAAAAAACAAAAATGTCATGTATTCTGGATTCATTACAAATCAACTGAAATATTGCAAGCCTTTTATTCTTTTAATATTGCTGATTATCAAATTTCTTGTAGCCTGGTGTACAAGAAAAAACTCAAAGAAAAAACTTTTATAATCATGAATATATGATTTTCATAATTCTCTCCACTCGACATGTTTCCAGAACCAGCGACCGTTAGCTGGGCGCTATCAGAAAAAGCCTGATAGCAAAAAGCACGACCATTCCACACTGATCACACACGTCTCTCCCAAATCCCTCTAAACACAAACATCAGCCAGATATGAGCCGAAGAACACAGCAACATGAATCGCTTTACCCTTTTTAAAATCGGCAAATTTTTATTTTGTTGATGAGGATAATAAACGTGTCTGTAACGTTCGAGGAAGGCTCAACATCGCCTTCCTGACGGCTCGTTAACCGCCGTTATTCTACGTCAACGAGAAATGTGTTGATTAGTGAAGCTTTCATTGACCTTGTTGCTCTGAAATTGATGCGGCGGTAATGTAAGACGTCGTATCCGGGGGAACCAATCACAACGGAGCATTCCCCATAACGGGCGTGACGAGGTGGGAGCGCGGGGGGCGGACCTCCTGCTCGTCAGCTGTTGTTGTACAACTGGGATGCTCCCGAGACGGAGGGGGGGGCAGCAGGTAGAGGTGGGAGGTAGTGCTTGTGTGTGTGTGTGTGTGTGTGTGTGTGTGTGTTGGGGGGCGGAGCTAAGTAGAATAATGGCCGTTACGCGCGGGAAGCAAATTTCTTTCTGCTCAATGAAATATTGGCGCCCAAAACTCCCCGAACTGTAGCTTGTGTTCAGACCATTGAGACCTGGGTAGGTGGACGTGTGTGTGTGTGTGTGTGTGTGTGTGTGGGGGGAACTGAAAGGCACTGGTTACCCCCCCGCAACACACACACAGAGCGGGGTCCTCACTGACTGCCACCTCCAGCTGTCGCCGACGGGGACAAAGGGAGGTGTGGGGGTGTTTGTGAAGGAGTTGGGTGGAGGGGGGGTTGAATAGAAAGATAAACTGAAGAGCCCCCCCCCCCCACCTCCATCAACACACACACACTCACACACTCACACACTCCCCAGGAAAGACCTTGTCATCTGCA